>PVIW01000611.1:0-439795 GCA_004026585.1 Noctilio leporinus
TCCCCTTCTTTGCCTCTGCCTCCCCCCTCCCCCCAACCCCTTTTCCCCTGACCACTGCAGGCCTATTCCTTGTATTCATACACTTGGTTCTGTTTTGTTTGTTGTTAGTTTTGCTCATTATTGTCCCGTAATGGGTGAGATCATATGATACCTGTCATTCACTGACTGGCTTATTTCACTAAGCATAATACTCTCTAGTTCCATCCATGTTGTTGCCTTTTCCTCTTCTGTTGGTATCCTATTTCCTCTGCCTTGAATGTTGGTCTCTCAGATGTTGACATGGCTGGCTTGCCATCATTTGTCTCTAATGGTATCATTAGATACCAATCTTCATAAAAGTTTTTCACTTCCTTATTTTATTTACTTCACATAAATTACTGCTCCCAGAATCATTTCATTTAATCTTTGCTCATATTTTTGTGCCTGCCTCCACTCCTCTTTCCTTGTGCATTAAGAGCAAGGATGGCCTGGTTTGATCTGTACTCTCTCCCTGGATCCTGGAAACTTACCTAGCTCACAGGTGGTATTAAATGAGTGAATGAATGAATGAATATTTAGTTTACTGACCATGGGAAAATATTAGTTATTAAAGTGGCTGACTGTTCTAATAAACAATACTTTAAGTATTCTTTACTTAATTCATAGAAGTCTTAGTCCAGCAAAACATGTTAGATAAAATATGTTTTCTGACCTCCTTTACAAGAAACAGCTATCATGATATCTCAGGGATATTGACATTTATAACAGTCTAGGAACACACAGCTATCTGGCTAGAAGCTAAATGGATTGTGTAGATGACAAAATTCCAATGAGATTTCGGAGACATGGATAAAACAATTTAAGGCATCTCAAAAATCTGTGGATTGAACATAAAATTGGAAGGAGTAGATGAGTTCTACCCATCAATACCAGACAATTGTAAAACTTCTTTATATTCTGAAAAACAGCTAAGCAAACATCCAGTTGACACAGGTCTTCTTTACTTGTTGTTTAAAATGTCAATTATTTTAGCAATAACTGAAGACATCATTCCTTTATTGTGGTTAAAGCAAAGCAGGGTTTGGTTAAACCCCAATTACAGATCAGTGGAGTGCAATTTAAAATATTCTGGATCTTGCTTCTGTAGAAGAGATATGTTCTTTAAATTCACTGTACATTACAAAAGCTATGAAAATTTTGAGAAAAAATAAATAGAACTGACTATATTACGCCTGTCACAGAAGGTCTGGACACTCAGATAAAGCAACATTAGGTCATATAACAGCTTTAAAGCCATAGCAATTTCTATCCTGAAACCTCTGAATATCTCATGTTAACTTTTTTGTTTACCTTTCAAATTAAATGAAAAATTCCTGTGGGTATTTCTTCTTTTAACATAAACTGAAGCATTCCTCTATTGTCTTCAGAATATGCTCCTACAGTCCTAATAAACCAAGCAATCACTTAATTTTTTAAATCATCAGTCTAGTAAATAGTTCTGAATCCTTATATTCCATTTTTATGCAGGCATGAAAAAGATTACTTGTATTTAGGCAGAGTTATGGCTGAGCTAATTGAGTACAATCACCTGACAGAGGAGCAAGGCACTTGAAAGTGTATGCAAAGGGGCAATTACAGTAACTGTCTACTGACACCAGAGTTTGAGATGGACAGTAGGCTGAGTGAGGACATCAAGGAGGTAATGGATCAATGAACTGAATGTGCAGGTAGAGTCAAAGAAAAGCTGGAGGTGGGAAATCTGAGGCAGTGAGCTAGGAGGGTAAGAGGCAGTGGTCAGAGAGAAGATGCTTAAAAGTGAGACTACAGAGGGTCTGCAGTTATTGGGAACAGTAGTTGGAAGGGAAATCAGGTAAAAATCATTGGATGAGAGGAGCTCAAGAAAGACACCATAATATGGAAATGTCATCTAACATGTATGTGGAAATTGTCAACAAGGAATACAGGTGTAGTGTAAGCGAGTGTGGCAATAATTAGAAGTTAAAACTAATAAGGAATCTAGATGAACCACCCAGGGGCCTATAGCTAAAAGTAACAATGAGGGGCAATGGGAACTACAATCTGAAGACAGAGTTGGCAGATATTTTTAAAATATCTCTTAAATCTAACAAATCTAAAACATTTAAGTACCAATTTTTCCATTTATTAGCAATATTTTCTCAACTATAAAACTATACTGTTACCGTTGAAATAAAAATATAAAATACTATGTGATTATTAACATTTAAATAGTCATTTTCAAAGAAAAGTGCCTAATATGCACACTACCAAGTCAATTTACAAGCACAGTTAACAGATAAGGCATATATACTAAATTTCCATTGAACTAAAAGCCATGGCATTAGGCATAGACAGAAATTCTTGTCTCCGTTAAATTTGGCAGCCTGCTGGCACCATGTATTCCCTATGGCTATGAAAAGTAAAAGAGCACATTGATATCCTCAGTAATTGCTGGAAATACATTCCTCATTTATGGACACCGAATAGCCACATTCACAGAAGGTATGTGCTGAACTCTGGTTATATATGATTGATATAAAGTTTTATAGAGTTATAGTTGTTTTGATAAAAACAAACATCATGGGCTTAAGACTAAAATTCCTTGATGAACAATAAACAGCAATCAGTTTCAACAGCCCTCCCTGAGTCCAACTGAGCTCAGTGCAGCTGGTAAACCCCTGGGTGATTTTAGAGAGATTCACAATCATTCAGAAAAATCTGTTTCCTGCTGAAGTAATGAAAAATCTTGCCAGCTGTTTTCAAGACTGTTTTACATGTGAAATATGCTGTGTATGCTTATATATTTTTATTTACCCAAAAACATTTTTAATATGAAATCCAGACCACAGATACTATTCGGAAAAAATGCAGTTCTGTAGCATTTGTGCAACAAATTAAATACACATTGGTTTCTGTACCATGATGGAGTGGAATGATCTTATACATTGGTTAGCCTATCATCCTTGCCCCAATTCCTATTAAAATAACCCAAAATGTTATTTTTAAAATATATTTTGATTGTGCTATTAAAGCTGTCCCAATTTTCCCCCTTTGCCTCCTCCACCTGGTACCCCCCATTCCTTCCTTCAATGCCCTCCTTAATTCATGTCCATGTATCACGCATGTAAGTTCTTTGGCTTCTCCATTTCCTCCATTATTCTTAACAGGATGAAAGCATAATAACAAGAGGTAACAAGAAAGGCTGCCATCACCTCACTAGAGATTTGAGAAACTCTGAAATCATAAGAAATGAAGCAGGTGGAGGAAGGTACGACAATGGAAGACACTCTAGCCAAGACAATACAAGGAAGTTCTATTCTCTCCAGGACAGCCAGAGAGAATATTCAAGCTAAAGCACAAAACCAAAAGCATTGGGACACCACCAGTGCAACTCATCTGGGAACTGCATTCCTAGTGGCTAGGCTGGCTGAAATCCCATCTCCCTCTTTTAACGGGTGCTACTGGTGTTGGGGCTTTTACTCTGTGACAGAGTGATGTCAGGGAACTCTTGTCCCACGCCATGTGTTTCAGTAAGTCTTTGGGAACAGTGTTGGATGCCAAGAAGCAGCAGAACTGGAGGTAACAATGGGCTTTGCACCTCATAAAGAGGGAGGCAGATGCCTGGGAATGAACCACAGGAAAGCATTCTGCCCCCAGAACGGGCTCCCCTCATTGGGCACTTCAACTTCGCATGGATGTGTTATCCCAGGAAGCCTAACTGCTAAGCCTTCCTTGCCAAGGAAGGGGTCAGATGGGGGAATCTGTTCAAATTGTACAGAGAAACAAGTACAATCTACCAATAATAATCCTTATCTTTCACTCATATACATGAAACAACCACCAGAAACCACCAGGAATTTTATGAAAAGATTATACACATGTATAAACAAAGAGAACAACTGAGCCAAGAAGAAAAGTGTTACTTCAGGAAACCACTGGAAAAAATGTTGCATTTATAAACAAGAACTTGCTGCCATGAAAAATGAGAAAAATCTGAAGCAACTATAGAATTCATGAGGATTAAATTATTTCTAAAAATCAAAATATAAACGATAGGAAACAGATAATTTGAGGCAATGTTAGTGATCTAAAATTAAAAGCTGAATAAATCTAATGATAAAAGAAACAAACACCAAAAAAACAGTAAAATTTAAATTACAAGACATGGAAATGTGATATGGAAGATGTAACATCCTTTTAAGAAGCATTTCAGAAGGATACACAGAAAATGCAGATAAGAAAATAAAGAAAAATGTAAATAAGAACTCCCTAGGCTAAAGAGTTACCCAAAGTATCAGACTGAAAGAGCTCAGAATTGATGAAAAGATCCACAATTATTGTAAAAACACCCTGCTGAAATATTATGAGTTCACAGATGTCGGGGTCCCCCTGGGAAAGTGTCAAGGCCTGAAGCCCTGCACAGGCCAGGTGAAGCCTGTAAGACCTGCCTGGAAAACCAGGAAAGGTGGGTGCACACGTACCTCCGTGCTAAAGCCAGTGGGCCCCACGTGGGAATTTGGCTCATAAGAACATTTCGTATGACCTTTGGAGCCTGCCATATTCTTTTGCCTCACTTGATTGCTCTATTTTATCAGCAGTGCAGGTTTTAATTTTGAATTTAAATGAACACACCCTGACCAGAGGAAAATCTCAAGTCTTCCTTCACTTGTTCCTGAACAATATCAATTTTCCTGTAATTAGCATTGTTTAGCATCGATTGACAAGCTACATGCGTTCAAGTGCACAGCTTTCAATAAAAGATCTTCAGGAACAGCAAACAGGGTTTTGTGGGCCTGGAGCCACTATCTGGCCTTCTCCTTCCTAGCACACGCTGCTTGGGAAGAATTCATTTCTTCCATGGCTCTGTGGGTTGGGGGTCCCCATCACACAGACACAGATAAAATGATAAAAGATGTCAGAGGGTGGGAAATGTTGCCTAAAAAGAAATATTAAACTTCTCATGAGTAAAGCAATGCTTTTGTTAAAAAACAGAAGAGCAATGCCTTTAATATTTTCAACTGGGGAAAGGACTTAAAAATTCTATGAATGTGTTAGGTTATAAATCAAGTGTTTAGGTAAAAAAAAATCAGGGTATTTTCAAATACAAAATTCAGAGTTTATCTCTCCCACACTGCACAAGAAAAAAAAAAGGTTTTAGAGGAGATACTCGACAAAGGTTTAAAAAGGAATCTAAAAGATACATTATTTGAATATAAAACTCAGAAGCATCCACGGGTAGAGAAATGTGGGAAATTCTAAAAAGAAAAAAATTTGTTCAATATAGAATTAGACCTCTGGGAAGAACTTTAGGTGATACTATTTTAATAAAAAGTGAATTACTTTTCTGTTTTCATGGGTACAGTCTCTACCTGGCTCAGCAGCCACAAGACAGAGACACATGTCCACACCTCTTGCTTCAGCCTCCACTACTTCTGGGGCAGCCCGTGGCCTCCTACGCCAGGTTGGCCTTCTTCTCCCTGGCCTTCCACACTGCACCTGCACACAACAGCAGATGCTTGCACAGACCCTGTGCTCGAGTCCACGATTACAGTATTTTATTTCAGGACCTCAGCAAACCATGTGATCCCAAGAGAAACCAACCTCTTAAATCCAAAATAGCCTCAAGCCCTAGGAATTCAAGTATCCAGAGAGCCCCAAGTTGCTTTGCTCTCTGTAAAGGCCCAGCACAGGATTGCCTGTGCCCAAACAGGTCAAATCCAAGCTAACACTGATGCCAGGCTCTAACTAACTGATGGTCATCAAATCACCTTTAGATGGAGCAGAGTCAAAAGACAAATTAACTCATTTGTGTGTAGTAACTGGGCGCTCTGGAAGATGGAGGAATAAAGCGCAGGTGAAGAGGACAGGCACCAATGGTACGAATGAGTGAGTCACCAGGGACGGAGCAGGAGCTGAGCTGAGGGCTGCAGGAGGCACAGCCTCCCACCACCCTCACTTACCCACCCCCAGCACCCTGTCCGGCAAGGAAGAGGAAGTCGTCCACCACTGCCGAGATAACAGCACTTTAAACACCCTGACTGGACCTGTAATGAACATCAACAGCTCCTTGTTGTTGTTCACGTCCAGTCAGGGGGTTTAAGAAGTAACTTGGCACTTGCAAGCACTGAACTGCATCGCTTTGAAATTGTTTTAACTGTAGGAAACCTCACCAAGGGATTTCCAATGCCTGACACTGCTCAATGACTGGGGATAAAGGGGATAAAGGGTTCACGTGGTGATCAAGATTTCATCTGCAATCATCATTAATGGGCCATTAGTTTAAAATAAAATAGACTTATTTATATAGATTTAGTTCTAAAATATCCATTGTAATTAGGATTAATTATAAGGATACAGTCTAATAAATACAGTTTCATCCTGAATAATAAAACTAAAGGTAGGACTGGTTGTATAATTTGTGGAATCCAATCCAAAATGAAAATGTGAGGTTCCTTGTTCAAAAATTATTAAAAACTTCAAGACAGTGACAGCAGAGAATTAAGGTGGGAGCCTGTGTGAGGGCCCAGGTCACCTGCCTACGGAGGCACCCCTGACTGAAGGAATGTGGAAATTGCTGAGTCAGATACTGCTGTGCTGCAAACTGCTTTTTCAGTAAATTTCCCCAAAGCTAAAACTGCATATTTAGCAAAACAATTCAAATATAGCATGAATATCTCAAGGGTACTTGAAACTTTCTCAAAGTGTTATAAAATAATTTCTTTAATAGGGATTATATAAGTGAATGCTTCTGTGCCAAAATAATAACTCAATTTATGATACTACCACTGTATTTTCAAAGCATTATTCAAGTATACTATATTTTGTTGCTGAGAATTGTTTGACTGCATATTCCTTTTAGGCTTATGCCAATCAATTTGTGAGTATGTATTTAATACAAATGGTTTCGTGTTCACAGATATTAATCACTGTTTTAACTATAAGTAAGCTCCAATTAGTTTTGTTTAAGCACAATTTATTTGGATTTTAAATTGATTAAGAGGCCCTAAAGATTTCTAATAGTTAAGGGGGCTACAAAAAAATCATTGGCTATATTTTAGAATCTTTGTATTCCTATAATCTATGTTTCAGGGTTGCAAATTGTTTTATTTGTAGCACATATATTTTGCTTTTCTTTAGATATATGGCACTAATAATAATAAAAAAGTCTAAAAGAAACCAGTAAAAAATGTATTAAGTGACAGGTCACAGGACAAAAGGAAAGTTTCTTTAATGGTGCAACACAATTTAGTAATGTAGTATTTAAAAAGTAAAAGTATGCATCCCAATCTAGCAATTCAAAAATGACAAATATATAAGGATATTTATTGAGCAGCATTTAAAATAAAGATGGCACCTGGTCAGGTAGTTCAGTTGATTAGAGCATCATCTTATACGCTAAGGTTGTGGGTTCCATCTCTGGTCAGGGCACATACAAGAGGTAACCAATGAGTGCATCAATAAGTGGAACCACAAATCTCAATCAATCTCAATTCCTCCCCTCTCTTTCATAAAAATAAGTAAATTAAATTTCAAATGATGGTAAATAACCTAAAAGTCTACTGATAATATTTTGGCTAAAAAAGTTATTATACATCATATTTTGGAGTATTTTAACAATTATTAAAGGACGTAAAGCAGTTTATATATACTCATATATACTCATAAGGATCATTCTCCAAGTTAAATTGCTAAATGTAAAAGAAAAATGCTCACACAAAGAGTGTATGATTTTTGAGGTAATGATTCAGTAAAATGGAAGTTGGGAGACTAATTTAGGAAAATATAGGGTTCAGAATGAGACTGGAGAAAAACCTGGGAGACCAGTGTCAGGTCCTAGAGTTTTGAGCTTCAGACCAGTAGATTCTGATAGTGGGCAGGCCTCTGGTCTGGTGATAAACTTGGACTTATGCAGAGCTTTAAGGACATTTGGTATGTTTTATTGCAGGCGGCAGGTTGATGACCACACAGGCTGGGCAGCTAGGGTGTCAGTGACCCCATGATGTTTACCCCGCCATTATCACAGCTGCACCTAAGTTAACATCTGCAGAGAGAGAGGCTAGGTGTCCAGCACCCACTTTCCTTTGCAGGCAGCCAGCCAGGCGGCTTGGGCCAGGGTGTCCACACATGGTTTGTTCACCCTGTACTGCAGCAGTGCAGGCTAGCTTACAGAAAGGGCATCTTATACATATACATATACATATACATTAGAACAAAGAGGCAGCCTACCCAAAGGTGACATCCGCCTGCTCAGGGCCACTATGGTGGCTACTCCTGAGGCTCTGGGATAAGATTAGCCTCAAGGCTAGCCAGTTGGCAGACTCCAGTGGAAGGGCCAGTCCTGTACAGAGAGGAATGTGGGGCCAGCTACCTCCATCCTGACAGCCAGGAGAAAGGCGAGTGTCTCAATGTATAAATAATGAAGGGAACAGGTGAGAGGACCAGAGTGACATAACTGGAGTAGACCTTCAAAATGACCTGGAGGACCTTCCTCACTTTACAGCTGAGGGGACTAAAGACCACAGGGATGAGCTACCTAACCTTACAAAGCCACCAAGAGTTGGGCTGCATACTATACAAGGCAGAATTCATCATTAATGTATTGCAATGATCAACTGCCAATGATTAGTGAATTCATCATTAACATTTTAGGAAATACGATATGTTGGAAATATTCAGTAAACAGACATTGAGCCTTTTGTTTTTTTTTTCTTTAATCACATGCCCAACTCCATGCTAGGGCCTAAGAGATATTAGGATGAAGAGAACCATGTTTCCTACTGTTTGGTGGCAGGGCAGGGAATGCGACAAAAACATGTTCCCAAAGTTATCATTATGATTAAAATTGCTAAATTTCTATAAGCACAGCCTGCTCCAAGTGTATGGTTTTATTATATGGAAAGTACCATGGAAAGTACCCAACACACTTCCTAGTTCCCTGCCTTGAGGATCTGCAAGTTTCCTTGGACACAATGTGGATGTTTGTTTTCCACCCCACAGCATCAGACTCCAGCAGAGGCACTGGAAGCTGACTGGTTTCCAACTTGGCTCTCCCAGTCCCCTCCCTCAGCCTCCTTGCCTGCTTTCATTCAGTTGTTCTAATAATACAGTTGTGATGTAATAGACCACCTGTCTCTCCCTTAGTTAACTTCTAAGCCACAAGGATCTGGGCTCATATATGTTCCTGAATTTCTCACAGCACATATGGATGATTTGTATTAATTAGGTCAGGCTGTTAATTTGTATTTTAACTGTTTGTGTGTTTGACATGGTGAGGCAAACATAAGAAGAATAAAGCAGCCCTGGCTGGTGGCTCAATGGATAAGGGCCAGCCTATGAACCCAAAAGTTGCTGGTTCACACAGTCAGGGCACACAACCAGGTGGCAAGCCAGGTCCAAACCTGGAGGCAAGTGAAAGGCAATCATACACTGATGTTCCGCTCCCTCTCTCCCTTCCCCTCTCCCTGGAAATAATAAATAAAGTCTTTAAAACAAAACAAAACAGAAAAAGAAGTACAAAGCAGAATACGTTCATTGACAGTAAGAAGTTCACAATCAGTATTTGACCAGTGATTCTGACTAGGAACAGGAGGCCCCATTATAGATGTTCAGGATTTTGAATTATTGATTGGAGCACACCTCCAATCAATGTGTATGTGTGTGAAGCTGGATTCAGAGAGGAGTAGAAACAAACAATATTTCCTACCTTCCTCCAATACAATCACATGTCCCAGGAAAACCTGATGCCTTCTTGTTTGTTTGTGACCCTCAGAAAGTGACAATGTTAATCCCTGGGCACCCAAAATTTCCTTACTAGGTATTTGCACACTGATAGCTATAAAAATCACTTTGAATCTTTCCCATGTATTTTCCATTGAGAGATGTCCTCTTATTGGACACGACATGAAGAAATTCAAATTACTGCTTTGTTGTTGTTGGTAAATTATCCCTAAAGCTGCTAAAACACATACACTGTTTCAAGTCCTACTCCAGAAAAGCTAAAATTGAGCCTACAAACTTTAACAGTATCTTCGTATCATTAGCACTTGACTTAATATATTCTTTCATGTATAGGGATAGGTACCTCATTTCCAAAGAGGCTGATTCTCTACTAGTTAATATTTACTACAGTATGGCTTTCTCTCTCAGAGAGATGTATTCAAGAAGTTAAATTTTGAGCCCCGAATTAAATGAAAGGTACCATAACTGATAGTGACCACTAGATGGCAACAGTAGAAACGTACTAAGATGTTTTCAGTGCTAAATTAATGAGATCACCGTCTTCACTTCAAATAAGAAAGTATGTGCTTACTGTAAAGCATGTGAATCCAAAACAAGATGAAAGTCATCATTAAGATTGTATATGTTATAAATTTACAAAGAAAAGGGCTTTGTACACTAGTTGGCAATATAAAATCAGGCAGTAATTGCCAAGGGAAGTGGTTTTGCTCTCAGGGACAACATGCCTACCCACTCAGGGTCACTCTCTGCAGTGTTAGCCTTGCACCTGCCTTCACCCCCACAGGTAGGCAGATACTATGTCTGGCTGCTGGTACTTCAAAACTCAATCTCGAATTTAGTTGGTCCTCTCTGGTCTCCCTTGTCCTTAGCCACCATCATCTTTCCCCCTGATTACTGTCATGCTCTCCTAAAAGGTGTGACCATTATCAGCCTGGTCCTCTCCAATCCATTTTCAAACTGAAGCAGGGTTATATTTGTAATGCTCTCATCTAATTGCTTTCATCACTTATTCAAGCCCTTTAATGGTTTACTATTATCTCCAGAAATCAAGTCAAACTCCTAAAGATGGTTATATAGCACTGCATGAACTGATTCATGCTGAATTCTCTAGTTTTCATCTCTTGCTAATTCTCTCTTCTTGAGCTACACTGAAATAACCTGTTCATTTTGGTAAATTTTCTTCTAAAGGTTGTCCTTTCTCTATTATTTGCCATGATGTTCATTTTCTTCCCCTATGCCAGGCTTATTAGGAAGCCAAGTGAGAACAAAAGTCAGCTGAAGCCAGATTTTTAGGCTATGAAATAGCTTCCAGCTGCGGCTGAGTACTGTTATATCATGACAGGAAAGAAGGCTGCAGCTAAATTCCTCATTTCTTACTGATCTGTGCACATTCCCATGCCTTGTTCCACCAAAAATGTAAAATATTGGTGCATTTATTCTTGCTTCAGGGTATCTTCTATTTATTTTTTGCAACCATCAACAATTCTGCCAAGAAAAATGCATCAGTTCTCTACATTTTTATATTTGATCAAACTATATTAATAAAACCACCATTCCATGTAATGAATGGAATTCTTGTGAGGCTGCCCTTCAGTTTCACAAGGGCTAGAGCTGGCCAGCATCCACTAATACCTGAATTCAACTCATGTTACTCACATAAAGGCTATTCAGTTGTAGGAAATTCGCAAAACATATAGATATACATCAATTTCAGTCTTTGGTATGTCCTTTAACCATCCCCAAATAATTCATTTCAAGCACAGGTGTGCGTGCTTGGTTCACGGCATTATTTTACAAATAAAATCCTGTTTTGTTTTGTTTTGTTTTTTAAGATTTTATTTATTATTTCCAGAGAAAGGAAAGGACAGAGGCAGAGAGGGAGAGAAACATCAATGTATAGTTGCCTTTCATCTGCCTCCAGCCATGGACCTGGCTGGAGATCTGGCATGCCACCTGGTTATGTGCCCTGGCTGGGGAATCGAACCAGTGACCTTTGGGTTTGCAGGCTGGCGCCTTATCCGCTGTGCTAGCAGCCAGGGCTAATCCTGTTTTGTTTTGTTTTTTTAAAGATTTTATTTATTATTTTCAGAGAGAGGCAAAGAGGGAGAGAAACATCAATGTATGGTTGCCTTTCACCTGACTCCAGCTATGGACCTGACTGGAGATCTGCCTTGACACTTGGTTATGTACCCTGGATGGGAATCGAATCAGCAACCTTCAGGTTCTATGGCCAGCACCTTATCCACTGTGCCACCAACCAGGGCTACAATATAATTCTGATTAATGGATTAAACAAAATTGAGAAAGTAATGCATTCTTCTAATTTATTCCCTTAGGAAACCTTTCCAAGGTCAAAAAAAGTGTTGGGCTTTTTCCAAAGTTTAGTCTTTGTCTCCTGAAGCCAAGAACATGATCTTATCTCTTTCCAAAATCATAACAACCTATGAAAGAAAATAAGGCTGCAATCCCTAACACGGGTGTAGTCCTCAAGCCAAGAATAGATTGAGGATAAACTGGGGTCAGTCTCTTTTAAAGTGGACTATCCATTTTTATACACTTAATTAGAACACTTTTATATTTATATTTTTTAAAGTGAAGCATAATTGGGGATAAAAAGTATTTGATAGGTTATTTTTTAATGAAAATTTATCTGTAATCTCTTCAAAAACTTTCAAAAAATAGTATTTTTGGCAGAACTTACATTTTTATATTTTGGGAAAATAGATAAAAACTTACAAGAGCCAACCCAGCAATCATTCTTATACTCAAAACTCAAAAGTATCACACATTGTTTTCTCCTCTGATATACATATATATGGAGAAAAGTTGACTATATTATAAGAGTATTGGGGCAATTTGCTTTCTATACATTTATTTAAAATTGTTAAAATTAAATTCCCGATTCAAACCACACACCAAAATAAACTCCAGATGATTAAAAGTCTTAATTATTAGAAGAGAATACAAATGAAAATCTTTGTGACCACAGAAAAGAAAAACAATTTATAGATAAGAGACAAAAATCATGGCAAAAACAGAAAAACTTGTATTTTTGAAATCAGAATTGATACTCTCTTCAAATTTATTATCCTTTTTACCAATAAAACCATCCAATGTATTTTACATGAATGAAAAGCTATATGAACTATTTGGTGTTTATTAGTGATGTTCATTAATTTCTCCTGTTTTCTTTTTCTTCTCTTTTTTATTTTTAAGATTTTACTCACTATTTTCAGAGATTCTCTGAAATCTGGCAGGGAAGGAAGAAGAAAGGGAGAGACGCATCAATGCATGGTTGCCTTTCACCTGCTTCCAGCTAAGCACCTGGCTGGAGACCTGGTTTGCAACCTGGTTATGTGCCCTGGCTGGGAATTGAACCAGAGACCTTTGGGTTTCACAGCCAGCACCAATCCAGTGAGCCACACCAGCCAGGGCCTGTTTCATTTTTCTTCTGGGCACATGATAGAATTATACTTCCCTGGTTTCAGGGAGCTTTGGATTTGCTTTGGGCACTGAAATGTGAGCAGAATTGGTTAACATCCATACAATCAGTTGCCTTTAAGCAAAGGAGATTACCCTTGCTAATGTTGAGTGGACCTCATTCAATCTTTGAAGGCTTTAAGAACAAACACTAAGGTTTCCTAAAGGAGAAATTCTGTCCCCAGACTGCAACACTAATTCCTTCCCGAATTTCCAGTTTTCTAGCCTGCCTAACTGGTAGGTTTCAGACTTACCAGCTTCTACAATGGCCTGTGTCTATTTCTTAAAGTAAATCTCTATTGAATTGCTTTCTCTGAAGTACCCTGACTGACCCAGACTGCAACTATGCTCACAGGTAACCTTCGTCTCCATTTTATGATAAAAACCCCAGTTGGTAAGTGGTAGAAGTTAATTCAAACTTAGATCCCCTGGTTCCAAAGCCCCATGCCCTTAGAAAGATAAAGAAATGGAATTATCAAAACTTGCTAAAAGCTCTATCACCAAAGAAAAAAATGACAGGGATGGAAAGAAAAATTCTGTTCTCATTTTGAAGATTGTATGTGGTATACTCTTCATCTTTAATCCCTTCTGATTTGCATTAACTTCTACTATCAAAGCCTCAGACTTTATGCATATTTTCTTATTCCTAGCTATGTAGAAAGCAAGTAGCCACCACCTTTCAGTTAAAAATTTTTCATAGATTTAATCAGTTAAATTTGGCTACCCCAGACATCCCTCATCCCCAGACAAGTGTACGCTCATGGAATTCTGCTTCCTTCTCTTTCCTTCCATGCCAAACAGCCATCAGCAAAAGGAAAGATATAACCGAGAGGGAAAAGGTAAAACAAACTCAGCCCTGACCGATGTGAATCAGTTGGTGGGGTGTTATTCCACAAAGCAAAGGGCCACCGGTTCTATTCCTGGTCAGAGCCCATGCCTGGGTTGCTGGTTTGGTCACTGGTAAGGTCAGGGCACTTTTGAGAGGCAACCAACTGATGTTTCTCTCTCACATTTATGAGTCTCTCCCTTTCTTGCTCCTTCCCTTTCCCTCTCAAAAAAACAAACAAACAAAAAAATGCACACACACACACACACACATTCTCTCTCAGATTTTAAATAGAATAAATCTGGAAAAATGGAGGAGTCACCTTTTTACTAATAGAGATGGTGGTGATGGTCACTTCTTCAAGAGGAATTGTAACTCCCCAAAATGCTTACTCATATGCCTTAAAACATCAGCATCTTAGAAAAGGGGTTAAAAATGGTCATCACTAGGATTATGTAAACCTAACAATAATTTTCATCCAAAGATACTGTCCTTGAACTATAGTTTCTTCATATGAGAAAAGTAAACATATTTCTCCAAATAAATTCACTGAGCCTTTTGGAAAATAAATGAAAAGAAAATTATCAAAATATCTCTTCTATATATCAAAATCACTTTTTTTTATTTGGTCTAACCTTTGGATTTTTAATATATAACCCCTTAGATGTTATCAATCTCCAAGTGCCTGATAAATTCTGAGTCCCTAAGCAACAATATAAAAAGATAATGTCACCCATGCCCTTCACAATACAATAATGACAAAATAAATTCATGACTTAAAAGAGGGAGGGTCATGTGCCATATACAGCCATGTGGACAGCAAGTATACTTAGGTGTTAGATGTGTTCCAAATGAACTTCCAAGACATCATCAGAATGCTTTATAGTCATCAATTTCTTTCTAACTCTCATAGTCTAGCTAACATAGCAACATAGTTTGTTCCTTAAATCTAAGCAGCATTTGATATCATACAAGGCACTTATGATACTTCATTTAATTCATGGCAACTATGCAGGGCTTATCATCATCATGAATGTGGAAAATGGGGAGCATTATAAGACCATGAATGATTCTGTGGCATTGAGATGCAAACTATGTGTTTGAATTTTTTAAAGCATATATATTTTTCCTTTTCATTGATTCTAGAGAGAGGGAAAGGGAAGGAGAAAGAGCAGGAGAGTAACACTGATGTGAGAAAGACACATTGATTTGCTGCCTTTCGCACACCCCCAACCTGGGATATGTGCCTCAACCCAGGCATGTGCCCTGGCTGGGAATCGAACCAAAGACCTTTTTTGATTTGCAAGATGAAGCCCACTCACCTGAGTTCCACCAGCCAGGGCTATGTCTTGGAATTTTATAATTGCCTATACTTAGTATGCTTTTTCCTTGATACATTACAGACCCCCCAAAGACAATATTTTACTCACTAATCTATCCCTATTTTCTAGGACAGGGGTGATTTCATAAATCTCTTTTTAATAAATGTATATTAAAATCTGGATGCCAGATCTTATTAGCAACGATAAAGCTTCAAGTCACTGTATACACGGAGGGAAGCTCAACCATCATTAGTACTTTACACGCATTCTTTATCAACTGAGAGTACTAAAGGATTGCGGTACAGTTCTTGGAAAAGGCTAATGGGAAACTGACCACACTGCCACAAAGCTCACAGAGCAGCAGTTCTCCAAGTGGGATCCCTGGACCAGCAGCATGCACACAAGCTCGGCAAACAGACACCCGTATTCTTGGTTCCCGCCTCTAATCTACTGAATCTAAAGCTCTAAGGAGGGGACCTAACATTCTGCGATTTAACAAACTCCCAGATGATTTTGAGGCATACTGAAGTTTTAAGAACGGCTAGTTTAGTGAGACAACACCCACGGAAGGAGGTTTAGCCGATACAGGGTCCTACTTCTCTGAAACTTTTACATTCCACTGGGGCTCTGAAATAAAATACAATCAGGCTAGCAAGCTTCAAAAATGAAGCTGCTAAAGGCAATATACAAGCAATTACATTTTATCCCCAAACCATTTATATAAGCTCTGTAAAAGTTTTTCTTCATGGAATAATGACTGAAGAGGGGAAAGAAACAAAACAAAACAAAACAAAAAAACAGTAAACTGAAAGCCTTATCTTATCTGGAAAAAAAAAAAAACCTGCAGAGGAAAAAAACCACAAGCAATCTTCACGGAATTCGTTATTGGAAATGATAGCGGAAAATAGCCACCAGCAATAGGAAGCAATCAAGTATTCGCTGGGACACACTTCCAGGCAACAGGGCCGGTGCTACTTAGAAAGCAGCTCTCGAACAGCAAAGTCCTACAGCAATTGTAGAAAGCGCAAGTCTGTGGGCAACTAAGAGTCTTTTAACAACCCCAGCCAAATGCCCAAACTTTGTGTGTGCAGTAATAACATTTTAAAATCCAAATGTTGGTCCTGGCTGGTGGCATAGTGGATAAGGTACCGGCCTGCGAACCCAAAGGTTGCTGGTTTGATTCCCAGCCAGGGCACATGATCAGGTTGCAAGCCAGGTCTCCAGCCAGCTCTGTAGCTGGAGGCAGGTGAAAGGCAGCCATACATTGATGTTTCTCTCCCTCTCTGCCTCTCTTCCTTCCCCTCTCTCTGAAAATAATAAATAAAATCTTAAAAAAAAAAAATCCAAATGTTCACATATTAGAGTGAAAAAAGAAAAAGAAATACCAACTAGACATGTCACATTAATGCTCCATTTTGCATTTATTTTACATTTTAGTAAACAATAAAGTATGTATCTCAAACAGTAAACTTTTTTTTTGTTGTTTCTGTTTTTGTATTTTTAAAAGATTTTATTTATTATTTTTTAGAGAGAGGGGAAGGGAGAGAGGCAGAGAGGGAGAGAGACATCAGTGTATGGTTGCCTTTCACCTGCTTCCAGCCACAGACCTGGCTGGAGACCTGGCTTGCAACCTGGTTACGTGCCCTGGCTGGGAATCGAACCTGCAACCTTTGGGTTCGCAGGCCCGCACCTTATCCACTGTACCACCAGCCAGGGCATATTTTTATTGTTTTTAGTTACACATAATCATCATGAATGGCTTTCAATAAGATTTTTATCTTTAGAAAAAACTCTTATCAAGTATAGACAGTTCTATGAAGTAAATTCTATTTGTGGCAAAACTCTATTTCTGTGACTTCTGCCACAGGAATTCAGTTTCTCTTCAGGAACTTTTTATCATCCTCTTCCACTACCATAGCTTCCCCTTTCTCAATTTTTAAAGATATTAACATTACCTTTTTTTAATTCAAATTAATTCATATTTAATTCTGACCAACCCTCACATACTCCATAACTATTTCATTACACATCTAGTTTAATAGCTCCTGACTGCTACCTCCTTCTCCAGTTCTGCTTAAGTATTCCCCTGGTTCAGGTCACCATCACCTTTAGCTAGTAATAAGCACTAACTAGTGCCTTCCACATCCCAGTCACCCCACACACCACTGGTGGATGTATCTTCCTAAGCAGCAATTAGCAATTAGCACTATTCTGCCTAAATATCATTAGCTATTCTCACTTGCCCACCAAATTAAGCACCATTTTCTGCCTGACATGGAAGTTGCTCCAGGTCTAGGACCAGGTTACTATCCCATCACCACCTTCCACCATCCTTCTACATTGGTACCAGGATCCAACTACACAGGTACCTGTTCCCTCAAGAAAACATTCCATTTCTGGCAGGGCCATCTTTGTATCATGCCATTCTTTAACTTGGAATGCATTGGTCACCTCCCAAATCTCTTCCTGTCCTGTCAAAATCTTACAATTCAAGCCCTGGCTGGTGTGGTTCAGTGGATTGAGTGCCAGCTAGGAATCCAAGGGTTGCTGGTTCAATTCCCAGCCAGGGCACATAACCAGGTTGTAAGCCAGGACTCCAGCCAGGTCTCCAGCTGGAGGCAGGTGAAAGGCAACCATATACTGATGTCTCTCTCCCTCTCTGCCTCCTTTTCTTCCCCTCTCTCTAAAAATAATAAATAAACATCTTTAAAGAAATATTATTCATTATTCAGCCCAAATGCAACATTATTTATTCATTTGTTTATTCAACCACTATTTTCTCCACATGTCTACTGAACAAGACAACATGGGAGATGCTAAGGTGGAGCTCAGGGTGTAGGGCAATGTGTTTACATGAAGAACTTATGCCCTTAATAAACTTGTAACTCAATTAGAGGCTAAGAGAAAACATAATTAGCGATAATACAGAAAAACATTTTCAAAGATCTACTGAAAGTACTCAGCAAAAGCTTTCAGGTGAGGGATGGACTTAGTTCATCTGTTAGAAACTGAAGCAAAACTCATTTTCTTGCTCTTGTATCCTTTTGTGTGGATGCACATGTAATTGTATATGCTAAGGGAAAAAGTGAAGTGTTTTGCTCCCTGACTTGAGGGGATACCTGAGGGGGCATCCCTCTTGATGTTCCCCCAAAACACCCTATTTACCTACTTTCCCCCTGAACTTAACTTGTCTTTATGCAGTTGCTTTTGGCTACTGTTAATATTGCTAAATAATAACTGGCCAAGATTGGCAAATCAGTAGCTTGCCTTTTAAGGAGAATCTTAATGCCTTTCCCGAAAGCAGTGACTATCAATGTGTGGTGATGCTTCCCCTTGGGATACATTTGGCAAATGTCTAGAGGCATTTTTGATGCCTCAACAATGCGAAGGTTGAGAAACCTTTCCCTAATGCCATAAATAACATGGAAGTTTAAAGATCTATTGAAAAAAGCCATTTTGGAAGGAAGCAAAAGGAATGACTTAACATTTCTCAAGTCATAACACAGATCTAAGTGGAATTGGCAGTGACCTAGTTATAGACACTAAGGAACTTACAGAAGGAAAGACAATCCATTCCATTTTTAAAGAGTTAATGACATTAAGTTGTTGTCATATTTTTGCTTATTGATTCCAGTTTTGTCTCCTGGCACATACAGAATAAATGTATGAGGTCTGTCCAAAAAGTATTGCGCTAATGTGTCAACATAATTAAAACAGTTTGTGCTTGATACTTAGAGACAGACTTCGTATGTTCCATACAACAAACTTCCATGTATTTGAAGGTATACGTGATGTTCCCCTTAAGTCTTCCTTCTTAAATAGAATACTACTAGGTATTTCAAATGTTTTTCATTATCCTAGCCATTTTGTAATGACAGTTGCACTTAAGATATTTCTAATTAAATGTAGAATTTCACACTAATTCCTGTGAAATTTTATATTGTTTGTTGAGCTCTAGGCTCTATTGTTTCCGAAATCCTGATTGTAGCATCTATACATTTTAGAACTATGACTTGCCCTTCATCATCTAAGTCACTGGCAAAAATACTAACCAGGACATGTCCTGTACCAGCAAGTCATCAAGTACTATCCTAAAGACTCACACCCGTCACTGATCATCCTCACAGGTGGTATGATTCATTAAGCTCCAAATGGCTGCAGTACCACCTATCACTCAATCTACAGTTCTCCATCTTATATATAAGCATTTTGTGCATATGAAAACTTTCCCAGTTGCCTGGAAAAACATCTCATAAACTATGCTGCCCACATGGATATTATCTGTGAGCCTGATTATTCAATCAGAAAGGAAGATTAAGGAACAATTTGTTCTCGATAAACTCAAACTGGCCTAAATGGAGTGTATTTCTCACTCGAAGCACACATTGTTTTTATTATAAGCATTGAATCACAAATGTTATAATTTTACTATAGATCAATTAATCTTGTCTCCTTTTGGCTCCAGAATGTACCCAGTCTACTCTCTTCAAAATTAAAAATCATTCACTGCCTCCAGTCCTTTGACACTTCTGCGTTCCAGCTAGGTAAGAGGTGAGGGATTAAAAACAGGAAAACTGCTTTCAAAGAAGCTGGGTTTGAAGCCTACCTAGTTCCTTCATTTCATTGATATATGACCTTAGTCAAGTTAACCTCTCTATGCTTCAATATCCTTATCACTAAAATGGAGCTAACAAAGTTACCGTATAGATTTATTGTGAGAATCAAATAAGATAATATCCCAGAGCTTAGGATAGCAAATGACAGATAGTCATTGTGGTTAGATGTCATGTTAATAATTAAAGAGGGTACACTGTGATTCTGTGACCTCAATCTGTGTTGCTTAAATTCACAAGAATATAAAGTCTAGACTAAACCACTTTAATAAGTATTGTGCATTATTTTATTCTCATTTCTTGCTCTCCGTCTCCCTCTTAAAAATATACTATTTAATGGTATTTAAAAATAATTCTCCTTGATAAAAAATATATCAGCAAAATAAAGGTTGAGTTATTCTACTTTTCCCATATCATCTATTAAAATCTCACCATCTGCTCACACCATGAATTTCATTCCATCATGTTACCATTAGAACCTACATTTCTAATTTTTCAAAATATGTGCAAAGACAGAGAACAATACCTTTGGCTAAGTGGATATAACAGTTATGTCCACATATAACAGCTACATCAATGTTCTTATCAAAGTACTTTTATGTATTTAAACAACCAATTTTAGCCTATTAATCTATAATAAGCAAGTAAATTGTGCCTTTATACAGTAAACTCATACTGGCTTCTAGTAAGTATCTTTTTTTTTCTTTTTTGTCTCTTAGCACTCAATGTTTTTATACAATATTTAACCATAAAACTTTGAATTTAAATACTAAGTAATTTTGTCTTTGTCACATAACAAGTAAAGTAATATATTGGCAACCAAGGCAACCCAAAGCAGCAGCCAGCTCCATACATTACACGGACTGCCCTTCATTCCAAACATGATGTGCAGGTCACTCACCAAATCTGGAATTGATGCAGACAGTATTATATTTGATTTTTTAACACTAAACTGGAGAAGTCATTAAGTGCATGTTCTTGTGGCTTTGCTATTGGTATCTGTCTATTTCCCTCTACAATTAAGGAACCTATTGAAACTTAAAAGGTTGAGATCTCTAAACTGATATTGACTCAAAGATGCAAACAAAATTTTAACACAATTGTTTCAGGAAATAGAGATGGAAAAGCCCAATATCCATCTCTAAAGCATTTAGCCTTAGGTCAAGTAATAAAAACTGGTAAAACTTCCCATCCTATTATATCTGCTGAGAAAGGGCAGTGCAGTTAATTATCTCTTTATGAAAAGAACACAGCATCTGAACACTTGAAACACAACTGTATCTACAAAGCCTTGCTCTTGCTTTTAGTGGAACAGACTCTTCCCTCCCAACTGGGGAAGCTACACAAGTTTCATTTACACTGCCTAATGATATAAACCTGAATTCCTTCAATCAATAAATATTCTTTCAGCAGCTAGTACTGCCAGAATCTCCTGGGCACCCGATGCAAAATTTATGGCCATACCAGTGACTACAGAGAGGATATGAGCAACTCTCACCAGAAATCAAAGAAGTAGGGTAGGCTGCGGAGGGGGAAGTCAGAGGGGGTTCTGTTCCTATTTTTTTCTGGAAAGGTGCACTGTCGCACACTCTACAGCTTGAAGCATGTATCCAAATGTGGTAACAGAGAAACATATGTGTCATTCTCATATTGCAGGTGTAGATATTTACATTGGACCTGAAATCTTTAAGGAATATTCTAGATCCAACATATTTTCTCTCACTAGGCAGCCTGAAGGAAATGTGCATTTTTAGTAACATAAAAACTATAAACTGCAACATTAACACTGGAAGGAAAAATAGCATGGTGGGGAAAAGTTAGAACCACACAAGCAAGATTCATGACCTTTGGAGAAGCTCATGAATGATCCTCGTCACCATCACATGGGTCTGAAGGGGCAGATGGTGAAAGGAGAACACAATTTCATGGTTAACACTCTTGCCCAAATTTAGGCAAAAACGTCTCTACTTAATGTGTTCTATAGCGTACAGTTGACATAAGTTCAGAATTTTCAATGAAGTTTTACAGAAGACTAGAAAGTAAGAAAAGGAATATGGATACAATTATGATGATGACCTCAAACAATTTTACTTTCAAGTGTGTACTGGGTCTAGAATTACAGTTCCATCTAACCTGTCTTTCCCATGTCTTGATTTTGGCCTGATGCTGTCTTTAACCTCTGCTACACTGAACAGTCTCACAGAATTAACACCTGTGCTTCTCAAACTGTTACAAAAAAATTCAGGAGAGGGGGAGGCAGAGGCAAGGAAGGGGAGCAGTTTAGACAAGAACCTAGTATAAAGGAAACATGGACATGGACAACAGGTGGGACTGACTTTGGGAGGAATGGGTGGGTGGGGAGGGGGACAGAGGGGAGCAAAAACAGGATGGATGTACTACAACAACAATAAAATTAAAAAAAAAAAATTCAGGAGAGGGAAAGACTCCCAACCTCAGTTAATGAGGCCAGCATTATGCTAATTCCAAAACCAGATAAAGATATTACAAAGAAAGAAAATTATAGGCCAATATTAAAAAACTGACTGCATTTTTTATACCAATGATGACATATCAGAAAGGGAAATCAAGGAAAAATCCCATTTACCATTATACCAAAAAAATACTAGAAACAAATTTAAGAAAGGACATAAAAGACCTATACTTGGAAACTATAAGTCACTGAAGAAAGAAATCAAAGAAGATACAAATAAATGGAAACACATACCATGCTTATGGATAGGAATAATTAACATTTTTAATGTCCATACTACTAAAACAATCTATAGGTTAAACACAATTCCTGTCAAAATACTAACAGCATGTTTTGCAGAACTAGAATAATCTAAAAATTTTTTTAAAAATCCTGGATAGTCTCAGCAATATTGAGAAAGAAAAAATTGGAGGTATCACACTGCCCACATAAAAGTATACTACAAGGACATATTGATCAAAACAGCATGGTACTGGAATAGAATAAGGGGTCCTCTTGTAATTGACTTCTAGTTTCACAGCATTGTGGTCAGAGGAGATGCTTGATATGATTTCAATTTTATTCAACTTACTAAGTCTTGTTTTGTGTCCTAACATGTGGTCTATCCTAGAAAATGTTCCATGTGCACTTGAAAAGTATGTGTATTGTGCTGCTTTGGGATAAAATTCTCTGAAGATATAAGTTTAATCCGTTTGATCTAGTGTGTCACTTAAGCCCACTATCTCCTTGTTGATTTTCTATCTGGAAGACCTATCAATTGAAGTCAATGGGGTGTTAAAATCCCTCACTGTGACTATATTTCTGTTGATCTCTCCCTTTCTGTCCATCATTCCTATGTTGGGTGCACACGTTTACTAGGATTATATCCTCTTGTTGGATTGTTCCCTTTATCATTATGTAATGTGCTTCTTTCTCTTATTATAGCCTTGCTTTTAAAGTTGATTTTGTCAGATAATAAGTATTGCTACTCCAGTTCCGTTTTCCTTTCCATCTGCATGAAACCTCTTTTTCCATCCCTTTACTTTCAGTCTGTGTATATCTTTCTATCTGAGATAGTTCTCTTGAAGACAACTTATATGTGGGTCTTGTTTTCTTATTCATAGCTACCCTATGTCTTTTGGTTGGAGCATTTAAGCCATTTACATTTAAGGTGATTACTGACAGATACATATTTAGTGCTATTTAACTGTTAGACTTGTTTTTTTCTTTCTTTCTTTTTCCTTCTCCTAAAGCATGCCCTTTAACATTTGTTGCAGTACTGGTTTGGTGTTAACAAACTCCATTAGCTTTTTCTTGTCTGGGAAGCTCCTTATTTCTCCTTCAATTTTAAAGTAGCCTCAGTTGTAGGTCCTTGCTTTTCATCACTGTGAATATTTCATGCCACTCCTTTCTGGCCTGAAATGTTTATGTCAAGAAATCAAAGGATAGTCTAATTGATGCTCCCTTGTATGTATCTACCTCCTTTTTCCTTGAGGCTTTTAGGGGTCTCTACTTGTCTTTAAACCTTGTGATTTTAATTACAGTCTTTGTGTAGGACTCTGTGGGTACAAATTGTTTGGCACTCTCTGAGCTCCCTAGACCTGTGTGTCTTTTTCCTGTACCAGGTTAGGGAAGTTCCTGGTTATTATTTTTTCAAACAGGGTTATCTAGCCACTGCTTGCTTTCTTCTCCTGGTATTCATGTGATGTGGATGTTGTTATGCTTCATGTTGTTCAATATATTTCTTAAGCTTTCCTCATTTTTTAAAAAATTCTCTTTTCTTTTTGCTGCTATGCCTGGGTGCTTTTCCTTCTTTGTCTTCCAAGTCACTGATTTGATACTCTGCTTCACCTGACCTAATGTTTATTCCTTCTAGTATATTATTTAGTTCAGATTTGCATTCTTTATTTCTGATTGGGCCTTTTTATGGTTTCTATGTCTTCTTTTTTCATGCTGTTGATTATCATTATAATCATTACTTTAAACTCTAACTGATAAATTGCCTGCTTCCACTTCATCTAGTTCTTCTGCAGAATTCTCTTGTTCTTTCATTGGAGTCTGTTTCTTTGTCTTTTCATTTTGGCTGTTTCTTTATATTTTCCACCTTAGTTGTGCAACTGATCAACGATGTAATCTCAATCTGTAATTAGCAGCCTGGTTTAAAAGCCACAGGGTGGGGCAGAGTAGTTCCTAGGTGCAGAGCGATTGCTTCCCCTTAGGCCACCTGGGGAGGAGTGACCTGCCTGAGAAGATGGCTCCTGCAGTATGGGGAGTGAAGCAGCACAGGAACCCGGACAGCTGTTCCTTTAGTTCTCTGTCCAGAGCCGCCAACCCCAGCTTCCTCAAGCATCTTTCCCCACTATACCCACCATCTGCCAAAGCCCAGGGTAAGTGGCTGCAAATGAAATTTGGTACATGGGCCCTTTAAGAGGCTCTATGCATCTCCGGCCCTCTCTCCCTGGATGCTTTTCACAGCTTGATGCTATCTGAGTGCCTTTCTGGCTTTGGTGCTATAAGCTTGGGTGCCCAGTTTGGGGTTTAAACCCCACACTTCTCAGGGGAACCCTCCCCGCCAGCTGCTGAAATACCCCTCCGGAACTTCGGCTGCCATGTGCAGGGGCCCAGTCAGCCCTCTTAACATGTCCTCCACATTGCCTACAACCCTTGTTGCGGTGAAGTGGTTGCTTCTGTCTGTCCTTGGTTACACAGCTAGTGCTCAGTGTTGGTTAATCAGGATGATTTCTCTGCAATTTACTTGTAATACCAGGTTGGTCCTTGAAGGACCAGCTTCATCATGACAACACACCTGCTCATGCATCACGTCTCTTGCAGTTTTTTGGCAAAATATCGCATCATCCAGGTGATGGTTTGATCAGCCCTTCTACAACCCAGACTTGGCACCCTGGGACTTATGGCTTTTCCCAAACCTAAAATCACCTTTGGAAAGGAAGAGATCGATGAGATTCAGGAAGATACACTGAGGCAGCTAATGGCAACTGGGAGAAATGTATGAAATCCCAAGGTGCCTAATTTCAAGGAGACTGAAGTGTCATTGTCCTATGTTTCTTATATCATGTATCTTCTTCAATGAATGTCTCTGTTTTTCATATTACAAAGCTGAATACTTTCTGCATAGATCATATGTAGTTATACCAGCATTGGTTATCATTGTGAAGATGAAAAACAAATGTCAAAAAAAGGGGAAACCAAATACCTTATATTTATATCAAATGCAATTAAATTTATCAATGGAATTTTCACAAGAGATATGATTCTAATTTAAATTGTCAAGTTGCCAGTTTGTATAATTCAATTTTGTTAAATAATGAGTACACATACACAAAAATACTGGAAAATATGTATTAAAGCTTTAACAAAAGTTATTTCTGATAATGGGATTATGGAGGACATTTTTATATCTATTTAGTCTATTTTATTTTCTGTTTTTCAACAATAATTATTTATAATAGGTAATTTTATTTTAGATACTTTTAAGATAAAAAAATGGAACATACATATACCATGTTCATGTAATTGGTCACTCATTTACTATGCCTATTTTAAATGCTTTGGTATTTTAAACACAGGATAAAAATGGTGGAGATATTCTAAATATGGCAGAATATTTAAAAATAACAATTGTAAATCAGAAAATATAATATTGACTATATATGAAAGACTGGTATTTAGTGGATTAATTACAGCTTGGATAATTAACCTATAAAGACTCTTTGTAAGATTTAAAGTTAGACAGGACTTTTGAATACAGATTTATGACATTTGTTTTCCCTATTAGAAAGTTACACCCTAATCTTCCTCCTTCAGATAATGTGAAAATTAAACTAGCCAATATAATCAAGCTTCTTGCTGCATTTCTTAAAACATTCAGAAAAAAAACTGAAGTATTCTTTCATTAATCTCTTCTTATGCTAAATAATTAAAACCCTTTATACTTTATTCATTATAATTTCTCCTAGAATTCTTAATTATAATTCTGTCACCTCAAAGCCTTGTTTTTCCTAGGACAATGTAACATTCTACTTTCATCTTTTTGCTTGCATTTTATTATCTAATTATTAATATGTACTCTTACTGGATTTTAGCCTCGAGGCACATTTTGACATATAAAAGGAGTTAATATTTTCTCAAAAGAATCTTCCGAAGCCAGTGCATGGCCTGTAAACCTTTTTGCCTTGAATTGAATAATACAGTATATATTTTCTTCCAACCCTGGGTTTCAACTCTGAATTCTTTACAAATCATTTGTACATGTGAAATTTTGCTGAGTTCATCAGTCTTATGTATCAAGCAGTATGACTGAATTCAGCTAGTTTGCCACAAAGTGGTTTTGATGTCAATGAAATAGCAATGCATTCAATAAGCCCAATGAGAACCAAGACATTGGGAGCCTGCATTTATCTACTCTAAAGAAACCTGTCAACAGATTAGATTTGCTGGCTTGACAGCCACTGAGCCATATAATGGTAAAAATGCAGGATGTTGAAAGCAGAAAATTATCCTAATCAAAATGTCACTTCTGAAAATATCTTTTTAGAAATGAGAATACTGTAAACAGAAAGTTCCACAGTGGCAATTACATATAATTAAATGCTAAATTTCTATTCAAGCTTTTTTCATTCTCTACAATTCATTTTTTCAGGCTGAAATCAATGTCTCTGAACTATCTCCTGTTCTGTCAGGGGAAAATGTGGCTACTCTTTTGATTTTCTTTTTAATTTAGTGAGTAAATTTAAAGGAACTTTTGGCCATATTATAAATGTCAATGACTGTCCAGATTTTTTTAACCATAGGCAGAGCCTTGGATTAACATGCAGCAGAAGGATGTCCTGGCTCACCTGTATCAAGGACAATGATATGACTTCTCTTAGGTGCCAGCAAATGGCCTACCCTGGTCATGTTTTATTTTATTTGGATTTTGCATATGTGCTTCTTTGAACAGGAATCAGTGACTTGTGAAAGGAGTCAGATAATGGTATAGAGAGAAATGAGGGAAAGGTCCGAGCCATGGAGGCAACAGAAGGAAAGAAATGGATGGAGCTGAGGCGATAGCACCAGTGGGACAACAGAAGAAAGGCAAGAGCCACAACAATGGTTCACATGATATTCCAATAAATTTTATCTAAGCCATCACTGCTATGGGGGGCAGGGAGAGAAAGCGGGAGACAAATTTCAAGCTTGGATCATCTCCCTGTAGCAATTTGACAACTATTTTAGACATTCCTCCTTTGTGGGGAAGAAAACAGATCCTTCCAGGAGTTTCATTCAGAAGAGAGTCTGACTCTAGCCACCTACAATGGACTAGATGGGACTGGGACTGGCAAGTAACCCTAGCATTTCCGACAAATGCAAAGTCTTTGATTCTCAACTAAGCGTGAATGGCTAAAGCCATCCATCGTCTTGTTACTCTTCAAACAATAATTACATATATGGTATTGTTCACAAACTACTGCAATGTTCTATTCTAATGAATGGACTATATTAATTGATGTGGCTTAATTATATAAGTAATTAAGTGCATGTAAGTGTGATTACTCATACAGCACGTCTTTCTTTGAAAACTGCAAGAGACAACTTTTAAAAGCCACTTAATAATATACAAGGAATTCATATACAAGTTTGATCCCTCCCTTTCTCTTTGCATTTCGAAGACAATCATAGTATTGGGTTTCTATTTTTTAGCTTTTAAATGTTGATCTAAACTTCAGGCTTTTAAAAAAGTTTTTAAAAAGCACTCATGGACACAGACAACAGCGTGATGATTGGGGGAAGGAAGGGAATATCAGGGGACTAAGTGGTAACAGGAAAAAAAACAGTAAAATAATTTTTAAAAATGTTCCTCACAACACATGTACCTTACCCTATTCTTTTTTTTTTTTAATTTAATTTTTTTAAAGATTTTATTCCATTCTTTTTAGAAAGAGGGGAAGGGAGAGAGGCAGAGAGGGAGAGAGACATCAATGTATGGTTGCCTTTCACCTGCCTCCAGCTACAGACCTGGCTGGAGACCTGGCTTGCAACCTGGTTATGTGCCCTGGCTGGGGAATCGAACCTGCAACCTTTGGGTTCGCAGGCCGGCGCCTTATCCACTGTGCCACCAGCCAGGGCCCTTACCCTATTCTTTATCCCCCAATTTGCCTATTAGATATGTGCATTAAGATGTTTGAGGGGGCATGCAACAGAAGACCCAGTCCTAACTAGCTTAAATAATCAGGGGAATTGACAGGCTTACTCATAGCTAGGATGTCCTCAGCTGGACAGACTTCAAGCTGATTGACTGCAGAGCTCACTAACATCACCAAGGGGGCGACAAGAATCTGGTCATTTCTGCTGCTTTGCTCTGCTTTCCATACTGTGAGTTTCATCCTGAAACAAGCTCCCTACATTTTTGCAAGAGAAACTTTAGCCTACACCTGCCCAACAAATCGAGATATATCAGGAAGTTAAGCAGGCAAGGAACTTATTCTCAAGACTATTACCATTCAAGCATAAACAAGGAAAATAAAGTATGTACAATATGCTGTAATCTCATAAACATTTTTTGTTTTGTTATTAGCTGCGAGATTAAAATATAGTTAATGGCCCTGGCTGGTGGCACAGTAGAGAAGGTACTGGCCTGTGAATCCAAAGGTTGCTGGTTCGATTCCCAGCCAGGGCACATAAGCAGATTGCAAGCCAGGTCTCCAGCCAGGTCTGTAGCTGGATGCAGGTGAAACACAACCATACATTGATGTTTCTCTCTCCCTCTCTGCCTCTCTGCCTCCCTCCCTTCCCCTCTCTCTAAAAGTAATAAATAAAATATATATATATATATATATTTTTTTTTTACTTCATTTACTTCATTCATAAAGTAATAAACATAAAGGCAGGAACAGAGTGAAGTAAAATGATTGAGGGAAAAAGAGACACACACACACACACAGAAAGGCAGGGGAACCACAAGGAATTGGTGCCATGGACCCTACAGGTTTTTGGTAAACTAGCCTCTGACCACTCTCCAGCCTTATCCTACAGCATCTCTCCCTAATTCTCTACTCCCAAGGCTCACTAGCCTTATTCCAGGTTTAATTAAAACAAGCATCTCACTACATCATTCTTCCATGCTATCCCGTTATCCCTCTGCTGCAATACCCTTCCCACTCTTTCTTTCAACTTAGACCTGTTAAGTCTATGTTCTGTCTCCAGGTCACTGCCTGAAGAAGCCTTCCACCACTTGCCAAGGCTTCATGAAGTAGCCTCATTTTTAAGCTCTCACAATAGCTGTACTTTTCCTCTCTCTTCTCAATACAATCAAAAATATCATATTGTTCAGTGTCTGACTTTTCTGATGGACTACATGATCTTTCCTTCCTTTATTCACACAACAGACACATGCATTGCTCTGGGCCCTGGAGATAACAAATTTAAAAAGAAGAGAAAAAGGACCTTGGCATTGTCTCACTGCACCTTGGCTCCTAGTAGCCAATAAGTTATTTTGCCACTCCCATCAAGTGTGAAGGATAGAGGCTGTCTGGATTAATGGAGGGAGGTTAGGAGTTACAGTTAAATTAAAGGACTTGATTCAAACTTACATGTGCCTTATTCTAATTCTCTTAAGCACTTGGCAATCCAGGAAAATGCATCTATGTATTATGCAAAATATGAAGTTTTGTCAAGTATAATCACACTTTTGGTGCCAATTAACACATAGCCCAGTGCTAGACATGTAAGTACCTACTAGATTTAGATGATAATTCCTAGATGAAAACATGTAAGTATTTTAAACAATTTGTGTTTTAAAGAGCTTTTCTAAACAAAATAATACTGCCAGGGACCAACTCTCTAACAATACTTCATGAATCATCTTTCAGGATTGAAAGATGTCTTAGGTCATCCTGTTTGTTTTCTGGAGTTCGACTAGCTCATGAATGGCACAAAAACACCAACAGAAGTAGAAAGAAACATATGAATATGTATCCTATATAATTATGAGTTTTTATTACAACAACACTGCTCATCTACCTAATGGCTGCAGCAAGCAGTTTCATAATAGGATACAGATGACCATCCACTAGGGAATGCAGAGAAAGTATGAGACTTCAACTTTGATTTATTTTTATTTCATCTTTTGAAAATATCCTTGTTTACATGTTTTATTATACATAAAATTTATTAACACATCTGTATATGTATAATTTAGGCATGAACAGCAATATTGTGGATGCATAAAGAAACATTTTTATGAATCAAAACATTTGTAAACCGCTGAGTTAAAACATGCCTAAGCAAAGTCCATGTCAAATATTCAATTTCCCAGCCCTGGATAAGTGGATAAGGCACCAACCTGTGAACCCAAAGGTCACTGGTTCGATTCCCAACATAACCAGGTCTCCAGCCAGGTCTCCAGCCAGGTCTGTTGCGGGAGGCAGGTGAAAGGCAACTATACACTGATGTCTCTCTCCCTCTCTGCCTCTCTCCTTTCCCCTCTCTCTGGAGTTAATAGATAAAATCTTTGAGGAAAAGGAAGGGGGAAAAATTCAATTTCCCATATTATCTTGTACCACATAAATAAAATCTCTCTCCTATACAACATAAAATTAAGTCCAATCAAGACGATGTAGATGAGTCATTAAAGAACCATTACAGAGATTTATAAATATCTGCTAAAGATTTATAAAAATGTCTCAAAGAATCTTGTTGGTATTGATTCTATTACACCTTTTCCTATACAAAAAGAGAAAATTACTATTTACTGACTTGTGCAAGTCGGTAGGTCAAAACACATATGCTCATTTAATCTTCACAACAATCCATTAAGACAGGAACTATTTACCCTACTTTATGCTTGATTAAATGTTAAGAGAGTTAAGGAACTTTCTAATGTCATACTTGTAGTACAAGGAGAAATTGGTATTTGAACAACTTATAATTGCAAAGTCAAGCACATTTCTCCTAAGGCAGAATCTTAATTTTAGCACTTAGATGTGATCTTGGGCAAATTAGTTACACTCTTTAAGCCTCAATAATTTACTTTTTAAAAAGAAAATGATGAGGATAATCACTTTTAGCTGATTAGCATTTTTGATGTAGGGACTTTCATCTATCTGTGGGGAAAATGTGCTAATGTTTTAGGGGCTCTGTGGTGTCCTGTAGGCTCTGCTCTCTGAATTTCAAAGCTCATGGTGAGTAATTACATGTTGAAATATTTTAATCTGTTTTGTGATTAGCTATACCCTTGAACAATATCCACATTTGGTCAGTTTTGAACTACAACAAATTCTGTATAACATGAACAATAAAATAGATTCACACTTGCTGTGCCATAGTCAGAAACATGAGAAAACTTTTAAATTGGATTTCATGAGATAAGAGCCTGTGTATCAAGGATTATGAGCTTCCATCCTGTGTTTGCTGTAGACTTATCTAAACACACCAGAAGAGAAACAAATATGTTTCCAATATAAGCTTCATAGCAAAAATTCTAAAGTACAATCAGTATTTAACTAAGAAAGAATTGAGCCTTGCTAATAAGAATAATTAATGCCTTGTGGCTATATTTATTTTAACTGTGTGATATACCAAGATTATTAATTGGATAATAAACTCCAATAAATATATTTATTTCTAAATGAATGGAGAAAATGGTATTTAATTTTTGGGCCACATGCTATAATAAATAAAATTTCTGTGACTAAGAAAAGAAAATACACTATATAAGAGGGTGCAGAATGAGACATTTTCAGTTGCTTCAAAATTTGGGGTCAAAGTTTTAAAGTTGAGAACAGTGGATGAGAAGTAAAAATTGTGATGTCTAATTTTATGTGTCAACTTGACTGGGTTAAGAAATACCCAGGTAACTGATAAAATATTTGTGTCTGTAAGAGCTTCTCCAGAAAAGATCAGCCCCTGAATCAATAGATAGAGAGACTATTCTCAACAATTTGGATGGGTGCCATATAACCTGTTAAGAAATGAAACAGAACAAGAAGGGAAATTGTCTCTTTTAAAGCTGGGACATCCATATTTTTCCAAGTTTGGATATCAGTACACCCCTGGTTCCCAAACCTTTGGACTCAGAATAAATTATACCACTGACTTTCATGGTTCTTCAGCTTCCAGAAAGCAGATGGTGGGGGCTTTCAGCCTCCAGAATCATGTGAAGTGTTAGCTCTCATATTCTAACAAGTTTCTGGGTTGGTTCACTGACACTTGGCTTCAACAGAGTCTGACATTTAAAGAGGTTGAGATGTCACAGTATATCCCAATATAAAGAAAGAAGTTCAAAAGGCATAGAAAGATTAGAACAGTAGAATTAATTTATTATGTGCGTTCACCCACCCACAACTCTAGATAGGCCCACAGAACATTTTTTTCACTACCAGGAGAACATCCTTGAGAAGCTCTGTGGTGACTATCTTCTAAAGGACACAAACAGAGAGGGGTGTTGCCAACTAGACAGACTCTGCATTCAACTGGGATGATGCCTTCCAGACGAGCAAAGACCAGGTGGCCATGCTTAACTTCCACAGACAAGATGGACATATTTGCCTCAGTGGGGAAAAGGGAAAAAATGATCAGCAAAATATTTTAACCAGCTGTGATCTTTCACACTGCCTGATAATCAATCACCATGTCCCTGGAGGTGAAACAGATGTGCAGTCTATAAAGTATAGAAAAGAAACTAGATCTGGTAAGCGGAAACCTGACTTGAGTTACCACAATGGAGAGGCTGGCTTCCTGAAAACTGAGGGGTGCATCACGTTGGTGAAGCCTCTGAGAGCCCACTATTCCTGCAGAATAGGTCTCCAAAGTTGCTGCACCCACACCGCCTAATTCTACAAAGGGGCAAGCCCTCTCTAGATTGTGGAGGCATCAAGGACCACAGGCTACTGAGCAATCTATGAGGCTACCCTTTTTGACCCGGGCCCAGGGTGAGACTACACTCTGCATTGGTCCAGGCAGTAGGTGCTGCCCTGGCACTCTACCCTTACACTTCAGCAGATCCAGTGATGCTGTGATGCTGAAAGTGCCAGTGCCAAGCGAGATACTGCTCTGAGTGGCTGACAAGCCTGCAGAGGAGAATCACAGCACAGACCTCTAGGGAACTTCGGTGAAGTTTTATCTGGTTCTCCTATAGGCAGCCGGTTTCCTTTTGAAGTGCACCTTTTGGTTTGTTACTGGACCATGTAGGAACATCTGACTTTGGGATATTAGTTGGCTATGAGATCTGAGATATCCATCATGAAGTGGGCATTCTCTGACTCACTAAACCACACCATTGGGCATATATAGTAGCAACCCAGAATGCACAAGTAAGTTACACATGCAGGTAGCTTGGACTCCTTCAATGCATACTCCTGCTACATTGCCTCCTTTCCCTCATGGGGATTTCATTAAGATCCATGACTACGACTATAGAAGCAAAAATTAACAAAACAAAAACAAGCCCAAATACTTGAGAAAGGCTTAGACCTAGCCCTGCAGGATATAGTGGCACAAAGTCCAGGGGGGCTGTGGATCTGTCGTTACTCCACAAGTCTCCTATAAAGACTCCTATAAAGACAGGTAGAAAGGCTCCCAACCTTTAAGAATATTTACTTGACCCCTTAATAGATCTATTGCAAGAAGTAGGGATCCATCAATTTATGGACTGTGAGTAATAGTATTTAAAAAGACAGAATTGGAAGATTGCTTTCAAGGACGTCTAAGGAGAAATGTGTGAAAGAACACCTTAAATATGTATAAAAAATTAAGGTACTTATTTTCTGTCCATTTTTGTGGGTCTGAACAAAAAGGAGGAGGACAGGGAAGGAGGAGGGGGTGGAAGAGGAAGAAGGAGGAGGAAAAGAAAGAATTGAATTAATGAACAGCAGCATATAAACTGGGAAAAGTAGTGGCTGAGGCAAAGCACTTTAAAATCCTTACATTATTCAGGAGGAAGGTAAAGATGTTGCTCAACTTCAGATTTTTAAGTTGAACATGTACCCTACTATTTCTGATAACCACAAACGAAAGAAGTTAAATTTAAAACTTCCAAAAATAGAAGAAAAACTTAAACAGCTTATTAGGAATTCAAATTTAGAAGTGTAAAAACAAAAATAGATTATACAGTTAGATCGGAATCAATTTCTTCCAGAAATGCAAAGGTGTTTTAATATTTTTTAAATTCAATAATGTTTTCCCCATGAATAGGATAAAGAAAAATCATATGATGATTTTAATATACAAAGAAAACTCTTTGTATATTATTGAACTCAACTTTTTATTTAAAAACCCTAGTAAACTATTAAAGTAAGTAAGCTTCTGTAACTTTATGAAAAGTTCTCTCTCAAATGACTAAAATTACAATAATCATTCCTTTCAAAATTAGGACCCCCACACACAAAAATACAAAATATTACCACTTCTTTTCAACATAATATTAGCCAAGAGAGTAAGACCAGAAAAATACATAAAAGCCATCGAGAGTGAAAAGAAACTGCCATTTTCCCTATTTTCCACTAAAAGCAGCCATCATATAATTATATGCAAACCCTCCAAAACAGAAAGAAAAGCTACAAAGACTAAAAAGAAAAAGCTCTGTCATTTTCACCAATAATATGGCTCTTTGCAAATATCTTTTTTTTTTTTTTTTTTTTCAAAAAAATTCAGGCTAAGTAAAAACTAAGTAATATAGCCCCGGCTGGTGTGGCTCAGGGGACACAGGTGCGCTGGCCTGCAAACCAAGAGGCCTCCAGTTCGCTCCCCAGTCAGGGCACCTGCCTGGCTTGTTGTCCAGGTCCCAAGTTGGGGGAGTACAGGATGCAACTAATAGATGTTTCTCTCACACATCAATATTTCTCTCTCTAAAAAATAAATAAAATTTAAAATACAGAGAACAGCATGTTTCTAGATGCAAATTTAGAATCAAAACCAAAAAGTCTTCCATCATAATGAAGTCCACCTCACAGTCCAGTCCAGACACTGGTCTGTGGCAAACCCTCCTCATGCTGCTTTCACAGGGGCCCTTCTGAACACTTTACATCATGACTCTACTGAGCTGGATGACCCTCCAAAATCATATTTTAGGTAGGCTGAGGTATGGAAAATAGTAAACTGATAGGTATAGATTCTATAGCACCTTCATTAGTCCAGAGTAGATGTAAAAATGATCAATTTACCTATCTGCAATTCAGTAATGCATTTGCTTTACATTAATGAAAAGTAAATGGGGACTTTGCTAGGTAGCAAATAAAATCTCAGTGTTAATAAAGAAAACATCAAATTCATAATTAATATATACCACTTGTATGATATTATTGAATAATCTTTAGTATTTAATCAATATAAGCCAGCAAGAAAAAACACCCTCCATTTAAGAATCCTGATACATATATACTCCATGTGAGAAAGAAGAGACACAAACAAAGTAGGATGGCACTTATTTCAGGTGTATTTTCTTAGGCTTTCATGGCATGGTGAACATAAGGTTTTTTTTTGTTTGTTTTTTTGTTTTTATTTTTACACAAATCACAGTATTTGTAACTACACAGATAACTGAGGATTCTTATGTTATAAGTAACAGAAAACCCAAAACAGTCTGATTTACGCACACATAAAAGAGGGAACCATTGACTCGTAAAACCAACTACAAATTTTAATTCTTCTTACTTTTGTGGATCAATTGCAACCTTCTTTGAAGTCTTTGTAAAGGTTTGCAAAGCTTTAGGAATAATGGAGAGATTGAGCTTGCTTTAGCAAAGATTATTTATTTTTTGTGTAAACCATGCTATTTTATATGCACATATTCAATCAACAAGTATTCAGGTAAATTCATATGATGCACATAATACAAGATAAATCCTTGAAGAAATGTTGGGAAGAAAAACCAACAACATAGTTAGAAAGAAAATCCATAGTTCAGAGAGTAGTTAACAATGTGGTTAACCACAAAAATGAGTGGCTTGGTCCCTCAGTGGGACATGAGTTCATAGAAACAGAAAATCTAGGAAAGCAAGAGCAGTTAAACATTTTTTAATTAAAAAGGCAAAACACAAACTACCCCTAATCAGTGGTTGATGGTTGGATAGGGGAATATAGAGACTGAGCTTTGTGCCCAAACATGTCCTACAGAAACAAATGCTCATTCTGAGAGCTGCCAGGAGTGTTGGCTTTTGAAGGCTCTCATCTGAGGCCTCCTCTGCAATCATGCTGCCATAGGAGGAAAGACAATGACTGGAGTACACAGGCCCCCACATTTCCACTGGAGCAACCCTGAAGGGCCTCCCCATTCCAGGGCTCCCAAGGTGATCCTCTCAGTGTGACTGGCTGAGGACTCAATGGTAACTGCCTCTTGCTCAGCTTCTTCTACTCAAATCCTCTTCCCTCAGTCCCTTCAAGGTGCTAATGCACATACATGCAATGTCCATCTCTGAGTCTGTTTCCCAAGGAACCTAATCAAAGACATTATTGAGGTAAAAGGAAATATTTCATGTAGACAGAATATAAAGCAAAGTCCTAATTGTCTATGTATTGGCAAAACTGGGCAAGCAAATTTGGCTGCACTGAAGGCAGCGTGTGGGGACAATAAAAAGTATGGTTAAGCGGATCTAGGAGGAGGACTCTGAAGGCCACCCTAGTTCGGAATTCATCACATAAGTCAGTGTTGCAAAAACTCTGCATCCTCAGTGGTCCTGGACTGTGAATTCATCCTCCTGAAGGACTGGAAGCAAAGTGGAACATAATAAAATGCAAGCATGAAAAATCTCTAAGGTCTGATTGTGAACTTTAAAATCTACAAGAACCTTAGCTGCTGCACCATACAAAATGAAACCAATAGTCAACTTGAGGTACCTGAAAGTCTGAGATATTCAGTCTTTTCCTTTAGCCATTGGATTAAGAAAACAAATAAAATGATGAGGCATACAAAGCAGTGACAGTGAACAGCTAGTCTGGCAATTAGGTCACTAATCCACCCATGCAAAACCACTATGACCCACCCACTATAATATAATAATTCTCTTCCTTTAGCCCCATTCAATGAATAAACTATCTCATGTGGGGAAAATAAATTTACATGAACCTTGCATTTTGTCCACCATGTGTTATAATGAATACTTTTGTTTAAAAAGCATAGCCCTTGTGAGTGGAGAAAGAGTTTGTATTTTTCTTAGCAGGGAAACAACATGATAAATGTCACTGTTTGGAACGGTTAATTTGTCAGCCACATGTAGAATGAATCAGAGTGTGACAATCTGATTGAGTTGTGTGGTTGCCAGATTAAGTTGGCAGTGATGATAAGAGCAAGAAAGTGACGCAACGGATGTTTCAAAGAACAAATTAAAAGGGTTTGATAATTTACCAGATACATTTGTTCAAGGAAAAGACAGCAAGAAAGCTTTCTGGCCTTTAGGGAGATTTATTAAACAGTAGCTGAAATAAAGAAATAAGAAGAGTGGAATATCTTATGTTGTTTTGGCGTCCTTTTAGTTATTTTAGGTTTGCGGTACTTACAAGATAACCTACATGCAAAGTCTTCCAAACAGCATCCAGTCAAAAATACATGTGGAATAGGCAATGCCTATTGGGATGTTGATGGTATAGCACATTCCAGTCTGGCCTTCGCCCTGTCCCACTGAGATGCACATTTCCTTTGTGATGCTTTCAGTCACCTTTCTGAGGCCACCCCAGCTCTCCTGTCCCTTCATGCTGAGGGCAGGTGAACACCCTGAGTGTTCCTACAAAGAGCCTAGGCAGAGGACGAGTTTTGTGAAGCCAGATATCAGTAAAGACGACAATTTTGTGGGATTTTTTTCTTTCCAGCTCTTTGAAAGGCTTTAAAATGGGGCGGGGGTGCAAAGAGAAAGACAGTAGGGTTGCAAATGAAATTTTTGACTCATTTCTTTTCTATCTCCCCAGGACACCTGAGGGGCCTTTCTGCTCTCCCTGGCCTCTCTCCACCATCACTTCAGATCTCCTCAACTCAGGGTTTCCTCTTAGCCCTTGGCCAAACACCCTCTCTAAGGTCTTAGGTGGCAAGAAATTCAGCATCAATATGCAGAATTACTAGTCAGGTGGAGTCAGTAGGGGCCTCAAGAGGGCCAAATCGCCTACAAGCAACAAAGCAGTAATACAGAGCTTGGAAAACGAAATCGGTTCTGGAGCAAAACCAGCCCGTTAACCTGGTAGCTCATAAAAAAGCTATAAACTATTTTTATTTTCCAGATTTTTGCATGTATCTTACAGAGTTGTAGAAGTATTGCACACATAATGTGGAATTTATCTTTCCTATACTTTAATGGCTTCACATTATCCCATCTGGGTAAAAGTTTACTTAACCTTTTTTGGAAAATGTTAAGCCAGAGGAATAAAAATAAAGAGCCAATTATAGGAAATACGCCACTGAACAACATTAGAGATTTATCAAAGAACAAGGTTGACCAAGTTCATTTCCTCATGGAGGTTATATGATGGGGAGAGCCGAACACTGAACAAATAAATAGGGAAATGCAAGCATTTGATAAGTGGCAGAAATAAAACAGTGCAGCGGTACGGACTGGGGGATCAGCAAGGGCCCCTCCGATAAGATGTTTAACCTGAGATCTGAGCGGCATGAGGAACTAACAACATGAGATGCTGGGGGAAACTTTCAAGCAGAGGAGAAACAGATCACGCCAAGGCCCTGAGACACAGACAGCTGTTAGGCAGCTTTGTCTCTGCCACCACAAAACGCATCCTGGGGAGAAATCATCATTCTCAACAGTCCAGATACAGACACATTATTTTTTAGAAAGAAATCCAGCTAGATGGTGTGTCAACAGGAAACAAATCATTCAAATATATTCTGTAATGTACCTAATTATTTGGACCATGAGTGAGTGACTTCATGATTTATATAACATACTTATATTCATCCTTACTTCAGGAGGAATATAAGATATTTTCGACAGAAGTATAACTTATGATCAAACAGCATAAATAAAAAGTGAAGAGAAAAGGATAAAGTAAAACAAGAGAAAACATTATGGGGGAAAGAATGAGGGTGTTTTGCCTACATTCTAGCTAAACCCTAGGCCATGCATTTTCCAGAAACCTGGTGGGAGGGGCAGGAGTAGAGAAAGAGGGTGAGAATGACATTAGTTCCACAATTGAAAATATTCACACACTATTTTTGACATTATAAAATTATGCAATAGTTTCCATTAGGAGATACTGCCTGATGTAATGAACATGCCCCTCCACAACATCCTTGAATAGACAAAACTGTGTCAAGTTCTTACTATGACTCTCAATGGAACCCCCATAAGTCACTTCACTGCAAAACTCAGTAATGGTAAGTCTTCAACGGGCCAACCTATGCAGAATGGGTATTCAAGTCACTGTTCAACTAACTTTATCCAAAATAACATTTTAATAGATTGAGAATAAAACAATGTACCCTCATGAATTCTCCCCAAATATTATTTCTCAAAAAGAACCTAGTGACACCGATCTTTCTCTTGGATTTCCTACTAATCTGTAGATTGTAGCAATGGGGTGTTGCCACTGTACACAGACTTCAATGTCTTAACCCAACATTAAATGAGGGTTAAGGTTAAAATAATCTTGCGAAAATTGGGACTTTGTACTAGTTTCCACAAAGTAGAGTATTTGTTTCCTGTGTGTGTTTTGGTTTTGTTTTTTGGGTTTTTTTTTCATATACTTGCTATGCCATTAAGAAGAAAGATACCAGGGTATGCCTCAATAAATATTTTTGGTCAGAGTAAAATAATATTCTGTGCTTAATAACTATACCTGTTTTAATTATAATTTATATAATGCTAATATTATTATATCTTATAAACAAAATACAAAAAGAAAAATGAAATAATGAAAACAATACTGGGTTCTCTAGAGAGAATTCATAGGAGTAAAAGAACATTAAATTAAAAATAGTATCTCAAAAACAAAGCTACAATAAAGATTATATAATGAAGTCCAATTTACATATATAGATATTTCAAGTACAAGATAAACCAAATATATTCTCAATTCATAGCTTGTCACTATGAATTTTGATCATAGTTCAAACAGTAAAGAAATAGCAGGAATTGTACACTCCTCTACACTCCAGGCCATACTTCAAAAAGAAGCTCCTCTTTTTTTATGCTAAAGGAATAACTTATTGAAGCTATCAGAATGCTTCATGTAAACCACAACCCAACAATCAGATTATTTGGGTATTTTTTTTGTTTTGTTTTGTTTTCATAATAAACTTAAAAATATGGAACGCCTCATGTATTTGCATGTCATCCTTGCGCTGACAGGGCCATGCTGATCTTTTCTGTATTGTTCCAATTTTAGTATAAGTGCTGCTGAATCAAGCACCATTTAGGTATTTTTAATAATTCATATTCCAATGTCTGATTTTTGTTAAGAATTTTCAGGGACATACACTTCACAATAAAAACTAATTAACAAATCTGCCTTTGATTTTATTTATTTACATACTTGATTCTATAGCAAATTTCTTGAAAATGAATCTCTTAACTCTGAATTTCAAATATGAGTTTTTCCTTCCAATATTATAATGATGGAATGCACTGATGAACATGAAAATGGACTGAGCATATAAACAGAAAATTAAGGTAGCTTTTGTAAAATCATAAGAGTAGAATAGTTGAAAGTACCCAAAGTATATCAGTCTTTTCTAAATATATATGAGTTTTTGAGAACAGGAAATGTTTTACTTAAATTTATATTTCTCAGGTAATATAGCACCCAATAAATAAGTACTGAAAGAATGGAAATGCATCCTGGTGCAAATATCATACACCAGGAAGTTTAATATCTGCTGAAAAGATAAAATCATAATGAATTTTCAAGAAAGTAGTATCTCCCATAAATCACTGAGTGTATTCTCAGATTCCTAGCACAGATTATCATTCATACACAAACCATATATATTAGATGTGACAGGCTAGTCACATTTTTCATTCATACGTGTATTAACAACTATTTATTTAGTAGGATACCTACTATGTACCAGACTGTTCTAGGCATGAAGATATAAACAGTTAAAAACTGACCAAATATTTACCTCTAAGGAGTTATATTCTAGTGGAATATAGAGAATATAAACTGAATATTCAAAAATCCAATGAGTCCTGGCTGGTGGCACAGTGGATAAGGCACCAGCCTGCGAACCCAAAGGTCGCTGGTTTGATTCCCAGCCAGAGCACATAACCAGGTTGAAAGCCAGGTCTCCAGCCAGGTCCCCAGCTGGAGGCAGGTGAAAGGCAACCATACGTTGATGTGTGTGTGTGTGTGTCTCTCTCTCTCTCTCTCCCCCTCTCTCCCCCTCTCTCCCCCTCTTTCCCCCTCTCTCCCCCTCTCTCCCTTTCCCTCACTCTAAAAAATAAAAAATTTTAAAACATCCAATGAAATAATGCCAAGTGACAACAATGGATGTGAAGATAAACAAAGAAAAACATATTATAGAGAGTGGTGGGGAGTGGGCGTTGTGTGAGCTACTATAATTAAGGGGGATCCAGGTTGCCTCTGAAATAATAAAAAAGATGGTCTGGGTTGTTTTCTAATTTCATATAATGTTTCCAAATTATGTCAAAGTATATTTTCAATGTTGAAATACAGCAACAAGCAAGGCCTCCCCAGGCCCCAATGAACACACACACACACACACACACTCACACACACCCTGCATTCACACTTGACTGCTAAGTGCTGCCCTCCTTTCCATCTTCTTTCTTTGCAATGCTTTTTCAGAGATGCAAGAGCTACAACCTAAAATGCAGAGGCACATTCTGTGTTTGTCTAATCTCGGGATGCTAAAACACCAACCTTCAAAAGCTACAGCGTCGTTCATATCAACAGAAAAGAGAAATAGCAGTGGCATGTCACGTGATGGCAGCCAAAACTGACTGGTTGTTCAGCAAGGGGCAGGCTCTGAACTGCATTCTTTAGACTGTTTCATCTCGCATATTTCTCATAAAATACCACTTAGGCATTATTATACAGACGAGAACATGGTGTTCACTGGGATCAAGTAACTTTCTTAGGGTCCAGCAGACAATAAATGATCACTGACCTGTTAATTATTATCAAAGATCACCGGCCTTATCCCATGCAACTGCATCATGCATCTTCCTCTGTATTACATGCAAATGCACGTGGGGGAAGTTATGCATTAAGCCTCACAAAGTGGTGTGAATTAATTGATCAAATCCTCTCTAGACAACTGATATTAAAAAGAGAAAAATATGGCTAAATGTGAATTAAATCAGGTTAATTCACTTAATACATAATTAAAAGTTATTCACTGTGCATAAAGGATAATTAACAAGATGGGGACATTTTCTTCTAGGTTTTAAAGAAGCAAATATTAAGATGCTATTTGATAGCTGGTTCTATCCTCAAGGGTTTTGTTTTTTTTTTTCCATAGAAGAAAAATACATATGCTAGTTAATGCTTTGTTTAATTCAAGAGATATCCACAGAGCTTTATAACCTTCAAGAACTTCAGATCTAAATTTATATACAAGACATGATATGAAACAACGGAGGACCCAAAAACCAAATAAACACAGAATTTATTTATAAAAAATCGTGTATTTATTCTTACATATTTAAACTTCAGTCACCTTCAAAGTACTCTCCATTTAACAGACTGCACCTATCAAGATGTTTTATTCCACTGCTCAAAACAGTTTTTGAACTCATTAATTGTGATGCCTTTCAGTGCTTCTGCCATTTTTTGTTTCACCTCTCCCTCATCTACAAAACATTTCCCTTTAAGGACTTTTTTCATTAAGGAAACAAACAAAATAAAAGCTACGCTGGGAGATACTGGGTGAATAAGGGGAGTGAGGCATGGAGGTCGTATCATTTCTTTAGTCAAAAACTGCTCAACAATCAGTGGTGTGGGCAGGTGCACTCATAAATCACCCATCATGAAATGGGCAAACACGTTAAAAGAGTCTTCCCCCCACCAAAAAAATCACTGAAGCTGAACGCAGCCTCTCACAACAATACCAGTTGGTACACAGATACAGATGGGTTACTAGAACACTCACCTAGCGGGGAAGTACTACAAGGAGCTCACCCTCCAGAAGATAACTGCAGTTTTTTTGTGGTTTTTTTTTTTTTTTTTGGTTCCCCCCTCCTATATGAACAAATACCTAATATCAGAAGATTGTTGATACCAACACAACTTTCAGATTGTCCTCCACTGTAGAGGGGGCACAGAAAAAAGGCATAGAAAGCAGGGTCCCTATTCAAACGAGTCCTATCAGTCCTATGCATCTTAGTGCTGAAAATTTCCCTCTCAGCACTGTTTGCGTTGTGTCTCATATATTTGGTAGGCTACAACTTCTGTTTTTGTTGTTTAATGTATTTTTTAAATTTCTTTAATTTCTACTTTGACCAATAGATTACTTAGGAGTGTGTGTTCCCAGTGCTTTTGGAAAATTTCCTCTTTTTTTTTGTTATCGATTTCTAGTTTTATTGCACTGTGATGGATGAAACTCCCTGTATGATTTCAATTGAGTTCTGTTTTGTGGCTCTATCTTTGTATATATTTCATGCCACTGAAAAAGAATGCGTATGCTGCTGCTGTTACATGGGATGGTCTACAAATGTTGACTAGATCCTTTGAGTTCATAGCATTTCTGATTTTCTGTCTCACTGTACTATCAATCATCAAAGAGGTGTATGAAGTCTATTTCTCTTTAGTTCTATCAGTTTGTGCTTCACAGATTTTGCAGCTCGGCTATTCAGTGCACATACACACTTAGGATGGCTATTTTTCTTGGTAGACTGACCATTCTATTATTATATAATGACAATTTTATCTCTGGTAATTTTCTCTCCCCTCAAGTCTAGTTTATCTGAGATTAACATAGTCACTCCCGATTTCTTTTGATGTTTGCATAACATTTTGATTATTTTTACTATTAGCTTACTTATTTCTTTGTATTTGAAGTGAAATGATTAGAAACAGCACTGAGCTAGGTCATGGTTTTTAATCCACTCTATCTCTGTCTTTTAATTCATGTATTTAGAAAATCTGCATTTAATGTAATTATTATTTGGGCCAAAGTCTGCCATTATTAATTCTTGATTTCTGTTTGTTCCGGGTTTTTTGCTTTTCCCCCTTGTCCTTTTTTTTTATTCCTGCCAATTACTTGAACATTTCTTTAGAATTCCATTTTTGTTTGTCTATAGTTTTTGAGAGCATCTTTTTACGTGTGTGTGTATATATATGGCCATAATATCCAAGTGCTGTGGGTATTATGTTATACATATACAATTAATCTATAAGTGTAATAATTTTACCAGTTTAAATAAAGTATAGAAAAATAATGCCCTTTGTATTTTTTACTTTTTCCTGCTTATAATACAATTTTCTGAAATATTTCTTCTCCACACATTTAAAACCACACTTAACATCTCTTTCTGAGAGTTCATTATTGGTATGTAAAATGCCACCAATTTATGAATTTTACCCTTCTTTACCAAATTCACTTATCAAATCTAGTAGTTTTTTGGTGGAGTCTTTAGGAATTTTTAATACAATATTATGTCATCTGTAAATAATGACAGTTTTACTTCTTCCTTTCCAATTTGCAAAAACAATAACAACACAGTAAGGTGCATAGGAGTAAATTTCACCAAGGATGTAAAAAACCTATAGTTGGAAAATTATAAGATACTGAAGAAAGAAACTAAGGAAGATATAAATAAGTGGAAACACATATCATGTTCATAGATAAGGAAAGTTGATATCACTAAAGTAAGTGGTAGCATATATCATGTTCATGGATAGGAAAAAGTAACATCCTTAAAAGCAATATACAGATTTCATGCGATTTCTATTAAAATAGCAATTGTATATCTCACAGATATAGAACAAATATTCTAAAAATTTATATGGAACCACAAAAGACTCTGAATAGCCTCAGCAATCTTGAGAATGAAAAACAAAGCTGCAGGGATCATATACCTGATATGAAACTATACAATAAGGCCACTGTAGTTAAACAGCATACTACTGGCATAATGGAACAGAACAGAACATAGAAATAAATACATGCCTTTACAGTCAATTAATATTTGACAAAGGTGACAAATATTTGGCAAGAAAAACAAAATAAAATAATGGGGTAAAGAATTTCTTCAATAAATGATGTTGAGAAAACTAGACAGATGTATGCGAAAAAAAAAAAAGAATCCAGACCACCAACTTACACCATACACAAGAATAATCAGAATGGATTAAAGACTTTCATGGAAATCATGAAACCATAAAAACCCTAAAAGAAAGCATAGGCAGTAAAATTTCAGACATTACAATATTCTTACCAATGTATCTCCTTTGGCAAGGGAAACAAAGGAAAAAATAAACAAGTGGGACTACAGCAAAATAAAAAGCTTTTGTACAGCTAAAGAAACCACCAACAGGGAATCCACTGAAAATGAGAATATATTTCCCAATGATACATCTGATAAGGGGTTAATTTCCAAAATATATAAATAATACAACTCAATACCAATAAAACACCATTAAAAAATAGGCAAAAGCACCCTGGCTGGTGGCACAGTGGATAGGTGCTGGCCCGTGAACCCAACAGTCGCTGGTTTGATTCCCCAGTCAGGGCACATAACCAGGTTCCAAGCCAGTCTCCAGCCAGCTCTGTGGCTGGAAACAGGTGAAAGGCAACCATACTTATTTTGCTGTCTCTCTCCCTCTCTGCCTCTCTTCCTACCCCTCTTTCTAAAAGAAATAAATAAAAATCTTTAGAAAAAAATAGGCAAAGGACCTGAATAGGTGCTTCTCCAAAGAGGGCATACAGATGGCCAACAGACATGAAAAGATGCTCAATGTCACTAATCATCACAAGAGAAGCAAATTAAAATCAGTGAGTTATCACCTCATACCTCTCAGAATGTCTATCCGCAATAAATCAATCAACAAATGTGCTTGTCAGGATGTTGAGAAAAGGGAACCCTCATACACTGTTGGTGGCAATGCAGACTGGTGCAGCCACTGAGGAAAACGGTATGAAGTTTCCTCAAAAAAAGTAAAAATGGAACTGCCTTTTGACCCAGCAATCCCATTTCTGGGAATGTAGCCAAAGAATCCTGAAACACCAATTCAGAAGAACCTATGCAACCCTATGTTCACAGCAGTGCTATTTATAATAGCCAAGTGCTGGGAACAACCTAAATGCCCATCAGTGGATGAATAGATCAAAAACCTGTGGTACGTTTACACAATGGAATACTATGCAGCAGAAAGAAAGAAGGAACTCTTTCCTTTTGCTACAGCATAGACGGAGCTGGAGAGTACTATGCTTAGTGAAATAAGCCAGTCAGTGAAAGATAATTACCAAATGATCTCACCTAATACGGGAAACTAAAGAATAAAACAAATGAGCAAAACAAAACCAGAGGCATGGAAGCAAGGAACAGATTGACAGTGACCAGAAGAGAGGAGGAAGGGGGAGAAAGGGGCAAAGGGGAAAGGTTTAGTCAAGAAACTGATATAAATGACCTATGGACAGGGATAAGACAAGGGTTTGACTGTGGAAGAGGGGGATGGGTGGGGGGAGCAGGGGAGACCAATGGCGGTGGGGGGGAGTAAAAATCAAACAACTGTAATGGAACAACAATAAATTAATTTAAAAAATAAGAAAAAGAAAAATCAATTCTGGAATTTTTTTTTTTTTTTTTTTTTTAATCACTAGGAAAATGTTGTGCCGACTCCTCCTGACCTCCGAGATCTAATGAGAAATGTGCTGTCATCCAATTTGGGTTTTTTTTCTTCCTTTACAGTAGCAATTTCAATTGGTATGCCACCAGAATTTTTTTTAAAGATTTTACCTATTATTTTTCAGAGAGAAGGGAAGGGAGAGCATCAGAGAGGGAGAAAAACACCAATGTTTGGTTGCCTTTCACCTGCTTCCAGCCACAGAGCTGGCTGGAGACCTAACTTGCAACCTGGTTATGTGCCCTGGCTGGGAATCGAACCAGCAACTTTTGGGTTGGCAGGCTGGCACCTTATCCACTGTACCACCAGCCAGGGCCACCAGAATTTTTAAAAGATGCAATGCCTGGTCACTTAGTTAAGGGCACTAACTTCTTTTCCCTTCCACTGTCAAACAGAAAAAGAACAGTGGCCAACACAATCTCTACCCAGTGTTAATCAGTCAAAATTGTATCTTTTTTCGGTCAGATCAGCAAAAATGCGTGTTTTTTTTGCTGTGCTGCTGAATGTTAGTAATTAATTTATGTGTGCCATGAGATTTTATAAAGGGAGAAAATCACTACTCTATAGATACAGAGTTGCATTTCTTGGCTACTTTCAAGATATTCCTTCTCCGTGTTTTCAGCAGTTTAATTTTGATGTATCTTGGCATGGACATCATGGCAGGGGTGGCCTCTTTGTCACTGGGAGATAGTGGAAATCCTGACTTTCCTCTGTCCTCTTCAGATATGACCCAATGGGGAGGGAGAGAAATTCCACACTGCTGTCAGGTGTGGGAGAAGTCCATGCTCCCACATGGCTTGTGACACCATGGCGGGGGGGGGGCGGGGGTGGTGCTAGTTACTGACCAGCAGGAATGGAAGTCCTGACTTCTAACAGGGTTTCCTCTAACAGCACCCCCCCACCCCCTATCCCCACCCTTCACACCCAGCAAGGATGTTGTCTGCCTAGTTACAGCCAAGGCCTTCATCAGATACATATTTTCAAAGTGGTGTCTCCAAGTCTGTGGTTTGCCTTTTTATGTTCTTAAAGATGAGTTTTGAAGAGCAAAAGTTTAATTTTAAATTAACCCAGTTTCTTGATTTTTTTCTTCATAGTTTATTTTTGTCAGATTTAAGTGATATTTGCCAAACTCAAGGTGAGAAAAAAAAAAATCTATGTTTTCTTCTAGATGTAAAAAAAACTTTCATATTTAGGTTTATAATCCATTTCAAGTTAATTTTTGTATATGACTTAAGGTGAAAATTGAAGGGTTTTTTTTTTTTTTTTTTTTTTTTTTTGCTTATGTATAACCCGTTACATATTTTAATTTTTTTGCAATGATTATTATTTCACTATTTAATTGGCCATAAATGCATGGGCTTAGATTTCTGAACTCAACTGTTTCATATATCTATGTTTCTATTTTTACAGCAATACTATGCTGTATTTTAGTTATAACTCCTTTAATGGCTGTGGAAGTCAGACAGTGTACATCATTCAACCTCTTAAAAATATTGGTGTGCTATCCATGAACAAGGTAATACCTCTTCATTAACTTAAGTTGTCTTAAATCTCTCTGAGAAGCATTTTATAGTTTTCAGTATTTCCCAAGTATTTCATGCTTTTGATGCCATTATAAAAGTATTTTCTATTTTAAATCCTATAATTATTTAGTTGCACAGAAATAAAGTTAATTTTTGTATATTGAACATATATCTAATAGTTGATAAACATACTTTTTACTTTCTGTATCTTTTTCTGTACCTCCCCTTGAATTTTCTACATAAATTTAGTAAGATCTCAATTTTGTCTAATTGCATCACTAAAGTCAACAAAATTCCAGTGAAAATTCTAGCAGGTATCTTCCAATGAAACAACAAAATGATTATAAAATTCATATAAAAATGCAAAAAATCTAGGATATATAAAGAACTCTTAAAACTCAAAAACAAGAATACATGTATAAACATAAAAATAGACAAAATAGCCCTGGCTGGTGGCTCAGTGGAAAGGTGCCGGCCTGCACACCCAAAGGTCGCTGGTTCGATTCCCAGCCAGGGCACATAACCAGGTTGCAAACCAGGTCTCCAGCCAGGTTCGTAGCTGGAGGCAGGTGAAAGGCAACCATACATTGAAAAAAAAAAAAAAAATAGGCAAAATATCTGAATAGCCTGTCCACCAAAAAATAGATGGCAGGAAAATAACCACAGGAAAAAATAATGAGCATCAGGCATCAGATATGTGGGGGAAAAAACCACAATGAGATCCTATACATACCTATAAGGATAGTTATTATGAAAGAGATGGGTGTTACCATGTTTTGGTGAGAATGCAGACCAAATAGAACTCTCATATCTGTTGGTATATGCTGTCTCAGACCTTAAAAAGTTAAACATATCCCTATTCTATGATCCAGCCATTCTAAGCCAGGTAAATAAGAGAAATGAAAGCATAAATCCATACAACTTACTACTCAGTAATAAAAAGAAATATACTATTGGTACATGATACAATGTGAATAAGTGGAAAATAATTATGTTGAATGAAAAAAATAAAGCAACAAATATAAGTGCATAGAAAACTCTAGAAAAGGGAAACTAACACATAGTGACAGAAAGCTCAGTAGTTGCCTGAGGATGTGGCAGGAGTAAGGAAGGATGGGGAGGAGGAATTACAAAGGGGCTCCTAGATAGCAAGAAGGAGGGAAGGCATCTGAGAGGCAGGTCCCAGCTGAGTCCATACATTTCAAGGCAACTTCCAGGAAATTTCAAACATTTCCACTACATATTGACTACCACTTGACCACGGAAAGGTGCAAAACAGATGCCACCACTCATTCTAAAAAAATGTTCTGTTCATAAAGAAGGAAGAGTCTCTTTGCCTCAGTACCCTTTCTTGTGTTTAGCAGTCCTATGCATTTATTTTTAATATCTTATTCATTATTTTTAGAGAGAGAGGAAGAGGGGTAAGAAAGAAACGGAGAGAAACATTAATGTACAGTTACCTTTCACCTGCCTCCAGCTGGTGACCAGAATGGAAACCTGGCTTGCAACCTAGGTATGTGCCCTGACTGGGAATCCAACCAGTGACACTTGAGTTAATAGGCAGGTGCTCAATCCACTAAGCCAAACCAGTCACAGCCAGCCACACCAGCCTGGGCCTATTTTTAAATATTTTTGCTGATACTTCAATAAAGTTTTTAAAGGAAAAAGAGGAAAATGCACATGTTTACTTAACTAGAATTGTACTTTTTTTTTTTTTTTTTACTCAGAACTTCAGCTTATTATTTACTGGTTTCCATGTATAAACCATTAATAGAATTCTTAACTGCATTTACATAATTTAATGTTTAAAGAAACCCAATGGGTGAATGAGTTTGTCAATACTAATTTACTAGATGCTCTTTATTTTTATTTAAAATTTTTAAATTTTGAAATCATTTTAAACTTACAGAAAATATATACACAAACAGCACAAACATTCCGTATATCATTCACCCAGAGACCTCATTTTACTAACTTTCCCAATAATGTCTTTTACAGCAAAAGTATCAGCTCAGGACCATAGTTTGCACTTGTTGTCAGGTCTTTTCAGTCTGAGACCTCCCTTGACTTTCACCATCTTAACAATTGGGAAACTAATATTTCCCCATCAAGTTGATCAAGTCTCTTCTCATTATTCAATCAGGGAAGCAATGCCACGTTATTTCAACTACATCCTGTCAGGGGGTACAGAATGTTAGTTTGCCTTATCAGTTAAGTCTGCCAATTTTCCCACTTCAAAGTTACTTTTTCCTTTATAATTAACAACTATTTTCTGAAAAGATACTAGAGATGATGTGACACCTCATTCCTCATACAATTTTCACCATTTGTTTTAGCATTGATTACTATTTCTTGCCTGAGTTATTAAGATGGTTCCCAAGCAATGATTTTCTAATTCCACTATCCCTTCTACTTTTATTAATTGGCATTCTATTTTTGATAAAGCCTTTTGTTCTCCATATAAATTTTCTCCTCTGCAATAAAATATTCCTGCTTTCTAGTTAAAAGAATCTGTTTAAATTTTTATTATTAAATTATCCCAGATAATTTAGTTTATAAGAGCTTCTTTGAGCTGGCTTCTATGTTCTTTTGACAGGTAGCTATTTTGGGGGAGGAGGGGCCACTTTCTTACTTTCTGGCATAATGAGATTTTCCAGGTTCATCTTGCACTTTCCCAGCCACAAGGGTGGAATCAACAATTTCTCCAAGGATACCTGGTTCCACTTAACGGAGAATGGTATTTACAATCCAAAATATGATCACTAAGTATGCTCATTGCTATGGGGCTGCTGCTTTTTCCAGGCACTCCCAGTAAGGCAGAGAAAGGAAAAAATGTATATTCATGTATATGTTAATACACACAACACTATGCTTATTTGTTACATCTATAGTTCTATTATTGAAAGTCATGAGATCACATCAATACTTCTAATTTCATTCCAACACCACAAGGTTCATTTTACCTTTTTTCTTTTCTTTATATTTGTGACTCCCATTTCCATCAGTGAGAGAGTTGGGTTGCATTTTTTTCAATATATTCACTTATTTTCTCAACACTTCCCTACCTCATGTGTAACAAATCTCCTGATACTCTCCAGGCCAAGTGAATTTCCAGTTACAGATGTGGCTGAAAATTGAGGGGCAGAGCACCTGAATCAAGTAACTTGTGCAACAGTAATTGTATGAATGATGCAGGCTATGAGTAACCACACACTTGAAACAAGTCCTTCTCATGACATATGCCAAATCAGTAAGCACAAATTTAGACCATGTGAGTCGAGGTCCTTCGAGCTAAATAAAGGTTATAAAGTGGCTCCATTCTACTTGGAGTAGGTTGGACCACATTTGGGGAAATGTAGTGAATTTGGTTGGCCACCTCTTCAGTACACATAGATTTAAAAATGCTATGGAGAGTTTATTTAGAGTCTATTATTCTGCTTTTTAATAGTGTAGGATTTTACATTTTTTGTGAGTATGCTTGGGCCTGAACTAGGACATATGACTGTCCTGAGTACCCTTACTATAAATAATTTTCAAATAATTATTCTATTTACTTAATGAATATGGAAAACACTATGTTGAAAACAAATGTATTGTGATAATCTAAATCATATCTCTTGGAAACTAAGTTAAGTTGCTTACAACATAGAAAAATAAATCACTTGGTCCTAATAAGAAGCTATATGCCAGTTAACTACTGAGTTTCAAAATTTCTGACTGCCAAATTCTTTGACTATTAAGTGGTTGGCCTTAAGGTTTGAGATGTCTTATGTTTATGCCATACCTGTTACCTACGTATGTTGCAAAAATACTCCCCTTTGGTGGGAACCAAACCATGTCACAGTTAAAAAGCTATATGTGGAAATCTATAGTAAACAGGATTATAGTGCTATTTTATTGAAGCAGTGTCAAGCAAACCTTATAGATTGATGCCCAAGTTGTCCTGAATGCCAGCCCTGAATAAGCCAATAGAATACTGAAAATGTTACATCTTACAAAAATAACAGAGTTGTAGAATGTAAGTCACCACTACCATTTTTACCTTACATCATCACATTACCTAATTAAAATGTCATCACCCAAGACTCCAATGCAATGGTTTTACAATGCCTCAAAACATCCTAAATTGTATTTGAAGGTGGTGTAGTTATACTACTAATCACCTAGAAACAAGATTCATTTTCAGTAGTTTTAAAACACTATAGTATGTACAGCACTTTATAAGCTTCCCAAATGATAAAGTGTTAGAAATAAATAAACCAAGAAATAAACTAACAACTTCGTGAAAAAAAAAAAGAGGAAACAAGTATTCTCAACAATAGTATATGTAACCTTTGCTATTTTTAAAAAATAACATTTCGCAGTGCTCTCTTTAAAGTGTTTTACTCCAATATATGTTCTTTTTTAAACATTCCTAATTTCAAAAATCTGGAAAAGGGATATAGTATTCAGGTCTTAAATATTTTCAAAATTAAATTAAACCTATGTCTCTAAATCCAGTACCTCGGCACAAACACACACACACACAAATCACAAAACACAGACAATAAAATTTGGAGACACCTAACCATTTTGATGTGTGATTGATAAAAGCAAATGTTTAGCTAGTGTCACTGTTTCTACAATGTGGCCCAGGAATGAAATATGTAATAATCATTTGTGCCTCATCTTACGAAATTCAGATTCCCTGATCCTCTTGCTATTTTCTAAGTTCTTATGAAAACCAGAGACCAAAAGGCTGGAAGCTTTGAGGACAATGGTAGATCAACAACATCCCTTTCACACTAGTTTCACTGGTTTTCCTGCAGGAGAAGGGACAGGAAACCACAAGCTATTGAGATTTTTCCAATTTTATGAAGTATATGTGTAATTCTAATCTCAATACCAAGGCCCTAAAAATATCAAAATTATTGTATAAGGACCTGCTTTTGTTAAAAGAGAACTTACCTGTTTTCTCTCAATTATTTAAAGTGCACATCAGTCCCTAAAAATTATTCATCACTGAATATGGGGATATATGTAATATGTCACCAAAGAAATCGATAAAATACAAAGCATGTAATTTTGTCATTATTTTTAGTGAGAGGGGGTCTCACAATTTTATAAGAAGATATTGACATCACTTAAAATTCATCAGTGCAGAACTAGCTGGTGAGCATTTTTAAAATGAGGTGTTGGAACAATAAAATATAAAGTTAATTTATTTCCTAATTATGTAGAAAGTTTACATGTATTCCAAACTCTGTTATCACTTAGAGAAACTCTTTGGAATTTTAAAATAAATTAAATGAAAACACCATCAATTAAAAGCATCTCACTAATTCTACCTGATAAATTGTGCTTTATATTCTAAAATAGAAGCCCTCTAAATGGAAATATTTGTGTCTTTTGATGCAATTAAAGGTTAATATGCTTCCACTTTTAAAAATACACAATGGCATTGCCTAAATTTGCCAATTATTTCACTAACAGTGAAGAAAAGAATTCCAGCAGCTCCAGCAATTCTACATTGTTTTTGGGTATGAACTTCCTTTGCTAACGCCTTCAGCAGAAACAAGAATCAAGACATAGTATTGTAGAATGTTATGACCATTAACAACAGTGAATTTCTGTAGAAACTATAGTCCAGTAGTTCACGACAGTGTAACATTAAATTTAAGCAGGAAAAGTTAAGAAATCATGAAATCCTCCGCCCCAGAGAAAAGACCTGGCTGAGCTCACACCCTGTCACCCTCCTCTCCCTTTTTGTTAGGACATTCCTTTGCATTATTGTTTTCTCTGTAGTGCTCACTCTTAGGTGCTAGAGAAGCTTCTCCATTTCTGGTGCCCCTGCTACGCTTCAGCCTTAATCAGAAGCCAGAGACATGTAACCCCCAAGAATGGCTAGGGACCCTATAGGTATCGGAACTCTCCAAAGTCCCCTGGCCCCCTCCGCTGGTGACCATGGGAGTCCCACCCCGCTGGCCTCAGCGTCTGCCCGGCGTCCAGGCAACCAGAGGGACACTTGGACCCTGCCAGGTTTCCACCTCCCATTCTCATTTTCACAAGTCCTCCCTCTAGTCCTTTCTCCTACTGTATTTTTGTCATCAATTCTTTTTGACAAGAGAACACAGCACAGAGCTGCATCTCCTTCCCATAAATACGGTCTGTATTTACCGAACCTTTCTCCGCCCCTTTCTCCCCTCATCCAGGTAGGGTCTGCAATGCAAAGGACTCTCCTCTCATCCAGACACCAACGTCAGCATCTCAGTTTGACAAATTTTATTCAACACGCCCGCACCTACCGAAGCCTACTCCTTTCCAGTTCCACTTTCTCAGTTAACCGTGTTCCTTTCTACTGCTAAGCATCTCCTCCACCTTTTCGGGTTCTAGTACTCCCCACGTTTTTTAATCCAATATGCATGACACTGTGAATTCCAGGAAGAGTGTGTGTGTGTGTACCATCCCTCTCCGTCTGTGAGGGTCCTGGACAGTCGGATGGCTCAAACTTCCCCCGCCAGGCTGAGGCTGGACCCTACCGAGCTCACCTGTCTGCACCCAGGTAACCAGGGAAGTGCTGGTCCGGCTGTGTTCCAGGACACCTGGCCCCGACAGAGAGACAGCAGTGACCCGGAGTCACAGGGGTGCCTCTCCTGCCCTGTTGTTCTTGATCCCGCCTTCCCTCCAGGGTATTCTGCTTTTCTCTGGACACCCCTTCCTCCACAGCGCCTTACCTCAAAGAGGGGACCGATTTTGTTCTTCTCCAGGTAAGCCTGGATCCTGGACTGCTGATACGACGCCATGGAGAGCCAGCAGGGGCCACGCAGAGTGCGAGCAGAGCGAGCCTCTGCTGGGGGCCCACCCACCTCCTCCCTGGACTGGGGCGCGGACAGGAGCTCCGGAGCCTGGGCTCCCCGCGTGGCGGGCTCGGCCTGGGCCGTGGGCGTGGGCTGCAGCCAATGGAGCTGGGAGCGTGGGGCTGTAGAGCCGGAAACCCGCACCGCACAGGCACCGCCAACTCACAGAACTCGGGGATGCGGGGGAACTCATTCATTCACGCGTTCCCCTGCTGCACCCGCCCCCTAGACCGCAAGGCTCTCCCTCCCCGCAGCCCTAGCGCCGGGGGAATGGGAGCAGTGGTGCCTAGCTCCTCTGGGCGGCAGCAGCGCGGATCAGGGGTTGGAGGCTAGAGCCCGGAGCTGCTGCTCCGCCCTGCACGGCGCCTAGGGGCGCCCTTCGTGGACAGGGGCTCGGGGCTCCAACGCAACTGGCTGGAGTCCGTCTGAGTGCGGAACGTGTGCGCACCTCTCCTAGGTTACAACCACCCGGGCTTATCCCCAGCCTGTGCTCGGCCTGCCCGCTGCTCCCTAGCGACAGCTCCTATCAAAAAGCCAATGGTTAAGGGGCTTCTTTCAAAGTGCTTATAAATCTGGTGCTTGTTGGCTACTCTTTGACAGCTGCAAATGAAGTTCTCAAGGGGGTCGTCCCCACTGCCCCATCAGAACCTCTCCTTGCCGCCTCCTGCTCTGCCTACAGTGGTTCAGGGTCCGAGAAGGGCAGAGTTGTGAGAAGGTGCGTGGGTCTGAGGGTTTTCCACGAGAATAAAGTTGCCTTTCTTTGGAAGATCTGGCTCGGCTTGGCTCAGCTTGGCTCAGAGCGAGCCTGCGGTAGGCTGAGAACCCAGCAGAAAACTCCCAAAGGTTAGGAGTAACTCTTCAGCTTCTGACCGGAAAAAGAGCTGAAAGCCAGCCAGCCCTCCTCCCAAATCTGCCTTCCTAATCCACGTACAATTATGTCTATGTATAATTAATAGCTCTATTTCAGATGCTGCCCTATTCCACTTAACAGTGATCCTTCTAGATATTACATGAACTCCTCAAATTTAGCCAATACCTTTCTTATCATGGAGGGATTTTCAAGTTGAAGATCTACAAACCCAGACAGAGCTCTCTTTCTTGTTTAAGAAAAAAAAAGGCTTCCAATGACTCCATAATTTCCCTGACTCCAAACCATGACATGCTACCAAATAAGATTTGTATTAGTAAATATGAAGGTTTAGGAATAAAGGGAAATTGTCCTTGAAGCAGACTGCAACTGTACAGGTACCATTTTCTTGTCTGTGTTCCAGATTTCTGGAATTTATAATTTTTTATTGGTGTGCTTTTTCATCTGTTTTTAAATCAGCTGTCCCCAGCCATTTTGGCACCAGGGACAGGGTGGGGGGTGGGTAGGGCCACGAGAACATGAGATATGGCCCAGGCGGTAATGCAAGGGAAGGTCTGGCTGGCGTGCAGCTCACCTCCTGCTGTGGGGCCAGTTTCCTAACAGAAAGTGGCTGGTACCATCCTTAGCCGGGAGTGGAGGACCCCTGTTTTAAATGATACACTTATGTGGAAACATGCAATAGTTAAGAATGGACTATCTAAGAAAGTAATGTTAATTCCATTTAATAATTCAGGTAAGAAATCTGCCAGGATAACTAAGAGCTTAACTATCTATCACCTATACCCTGAAATAGATGTGATGTGGAGTGGGAAGATGCCCAAATTATGACTTTGACAATCAAGACTCAATGATCTGCCCAGGGACAGTTCAACTGAATAGCAGCAGTGAGGTGCCAGGCTGTCACTACTTTTCCATTGTGGCTCAAAGATTTCCTTACAGTTTTTAAAACATGTTCAGGAGAAATTACATATACAAAAATGAAAAACATTTTTCTTTGCTATAAGGTATAGTGTAGAGACATCTATGACCCAGATGAATAGTCAAGTACTTCTGGTACCACATAGTACTGAAGAATCAGTGTGGCACCTCTCTGAAATCAAGGGTTGGTACCCTCTAGGACACATTAGCAAGATGCTTTTCTAAATCAGATAATTAACATACTTATTAAGTCTTTAATAAGACTTTCTTTCTCTCCCTTCTTCTCTCTCTAAAATCAACAAACATGTTCTCAGGTGAGGATTTTAAAAAATTTAATATAATTATATTTTTTAAATTCAGGAAATATTTCAGAAGTTTCTCAAGGTCTACCTCAAATACCAGTACTTCCACAAAGCATTTTTTGGTTCTTTCCATTTATCCCCAAACCTGATTTCATTACTACAATAAATATTTATTGCACAGCCTCTCCATGGCAGACACTACATTAGGACTGAGTATGCAAAGGTGAAAGGTTTTGTCTTTGCTCTCATTCAGTCTTGCTGAGGCAATTGGCACAGGCACAAATAATGACATAAGAATGCATAGCGCTAATACAGTAGATTATAAAACATGCTGTGCACGTATGATAATGGAAAATTACCTGTGTCAGTATCATCAAGAGAAGCCTGTAAAAGAAATGTGTTTAAACAATGTGTTAAACAAAGAGTAAAATTTAAAAATTTTTCAGATAGAATTGGTGGAGTGAGGATAGGGGTATCACTTCAGGCTTTGGTACAGAAAAAAAAAAAAAATTGGCCATGCGCAAAGGCACAGAGACACAAAACAGACTGGTGGTCAGAAAATGCAGGGAGGAAAACTGGCATGTGAAGTTAAAAATGTAATCAGAATTCAGTTCACTTTAAGTCTTAAATGCCTTATTAGGAAGTATAGATTGCATATCCTGGGCAATGAGAAGTGACTAAAGAGTTTTGAGCAGAGGAGTATTATATATGGTCAGGTAAAAGTTTTAGAAAGATTGCTTTGGTTACAACACTCATGATAGATTAAAGAAGAATGATGTGAGGACAAAAAAACTAATTTGGGTTACAAAATCCATAAACAACTCATGAGGGCCAGGTTTCAGACTAGGGATGAGGATAGAAAGGATGTTGATGTGTTCAATAAATATTGGAAGACTAATTTATTAACTATATGTAGGGTGAAGTTGAAAAATTGAATCAAAAATGACCTTCTGATTTCTGCAGTGAAGCTAAATTATTTGCCCAGATCATACAATGAATAATTAATAAGGCCAGGTTTGATTCAGGCTTTTCTAACTCCAAAGCAGAAGCTACTTTAATTCTCTACCCTGTATCCTGAAAATTAATCAAGAATTTAGTTTGCAGGTATCATTGTCCCTTAGTGAGAAGGGCTGTCTCATGACCTGGCACATAGTAGGCACTCAACGGCAGTTGGATGAATTAATTATATTTTAGTAGATCAATTCAACTATGGTCTTTCAGGCTAAATCTTATCTTTGGTACATGGCATTTATATTCTACTTTGTTCCATTTAATTAATTACATGCATATTTTGGTCCTTTTATTTTAAATATCTAACTCTAAAATCATGAACTGTATCTTAATAATTCTCTTATACTTTATAGTATATACAACAGTATATTTCATAAAGTTGGTTCTTCATAAGCATATTCTTAATTATATCTCATTGTACATTTTAAGAATTTCATTTTAGTCCCTTTAAGATAATCCAGAAAGAAACCATTGTCTTAGATTGAAGTTAACAATTTTCACACATAATGTGGTACCTTTATAATCCTTTACCATTTATGGCTTAGGTATAGCATGAATAGGCCATTTTCGCTAAGACTGTTTTGACCTCATTGTGTTATAGGATTTCCTGTCAGCATAACTTACAAATATACAGAATCTGATTTATAAAATGTACTAAAACCCTTGTCTAACTTCGTTTGTAAAACACCTTGCACAGCTCCTTACACAAATTATTTATGATAAGAGACCAAAAGAAAAAAAAAAAAAAACAAACCCAAGGGTGAAGGCCAGTTGACCTAATTAGGAAGTATTAGCAATGTAATACCTTGAAATTAATATTGAAATCAGAAAGCAGAGTTCTATACAGGTTCCTGGAATTAGGCTACTAGCCTGAAGCATACTTGTCCCCTTCCTCCACCTCTCTCACTTCGCCACTCAATAACAAACAGGAACAAATATCTTCCCAAAGAACTCAATGTATCATCAGGATTTTGATTTTTGAGCCGTATGGTGGAGAGGCTACGTCAGAGATGGAAATAAAGGAAGTTTCATAAAAGATAAAGTGGAGGAGTGAAAGCACTGAAGAATCATGAGTGAAAACTTAAGGAATAACGTAATTTGATTTCAAAGTCTGAATTGTCCGAAAATGAACAATTTAATTTAAACCACATTCAACTGTTACATGGCGGGACATTCTCTATAAGGAAATTTTCAAAATACATGTTTCAGGGAGCAATTCAAAAGATACTAGAGTATGTTTTGACACTGATGCAAGAACGTGTATGATCATTTCACATAGTATAGTGATGCCCAGTTACAAAGATACTGATTCCAACACACTGTTGGACCTGTGATGAACACAAGGGCTCATATCTCTATTAGTATACAGAAAGGGTCACTTAAGCCTCCCCTGAAATTGATTCTCTCTTCTTAATAACTCCTCAGGAAAATTTAGAAAGTGTTTTCTTGTTTGCTCTTAGGCAGTGGTTCATGTCCAGCTAAAAGGGAGAGATGCATTATTTGAGAGCCTATCAAGATTAATCATTGAGAACATGGACTCTGGAGTTATAGCCCAAGATAGGACCTAGGTTTTGCTACCAGCTGTGTGATCTTCAGCAAGTCGTCCTCTCTGTCCTCATCTGTAAAGGGAAGACAAATAGCACTGGTTTCCTGCATTTATCAGGACTACATGAGGGAATGCAGGAAGCACTTTACTACCAAGCCAGGAACGTAGTCAAGATTCAATAAAGGGTAATACTAGTACTGTTACTATTGTCATCATACTGCAAGAATTATCACCACCATCACTATCAACTCCTTGAGAATGAGAGGAACCCAAATGATGCTGCCAACTGTGAAATCCCAGGCTTCTCAAGGGATATGTCTCTTTCATTTCCACATTTAAATATTAGGTTTTAATATTTAATTTTTAATATGTGCGATGTTTATAAGCAAAAATCATCTACAAGATTTTTATGTCAACAACTTCGTGTTTATTTGCATTACATCATGAACCACTTAAAGGAAATCTACAGATGTCAAATACCTTTGACATTATCAATAAATGGTTAAGCCTAGCAGGCTTTTTGCTTATAATTTCCAAAATAGCACTGTATTAATTTTTCATTCCAGTAAGTCAGAGCCTTTGTTAAGAGGAAATATAACTTAAACAATAAAACTGTCACACAATACTGTGACATAATACTGGTTTTATTGAAAGGAAGGAAAAAGTAAGAAGGATGAAGCAAACAAAAGATGACTTGGTAAGGAAAGTCAATTCTACTTGGTGCACATGCATCTCCAAATGCCAGCAAATGCGCAGCCATAATGCAGCACCTCTGAACAACCCCAGCACCAACACTTAAGGGTATATTTTAGAAGAGGAAGAGGAACCTTACTCTTACTTTAAATTGCCTAGAGAGAATTTAATTTTTTAAAAAAAGGACGGGAACTTGGAAAAAACACTCTGGATACTGTGGTACCCCAAGGAGTCAGCAAATTCTCTCCTTCCAAAGTCAATGTTGGTTCATTCCCAACAGAAAATACCATCCTCCAACCCTCACATGGTTTTGCTCCTCAGAGACAGAGAATTTTGTAATTATTAAGCATGCACTAAGCTTTCACACATGTCAGGGAATCACACTGATATATATCTATCATAAAAGATTTACGATGAGGTCATAAGTAACAGAAGCTGAACTTGCTCGACTTTGCCTGGGAAGATTAGGAAACCAAATACTGAATGAATAAATGAGTGAACAAGTGAACAAACAGGTGGGTACATGGTAGAATAAATGAATCAAAGAAATAATAAATGTATAAAACACTGGTAATTCCTTACATAGCTGTGAGGCATATCCAATAACCAATTTCTCAATCACTTATATTTAACTTCCCCATTTACATGCCTAAGAAAGTCTAATAAATTTTGTTCGGTATATTCTTCTAAGTGTTTATAAAGTATTTAAATATAGTGTTTCAATAAGGTAACAGCATCAATTTGCCTTTATGTGTTTCTTGAGTCTATTCTCTTCAGTTTGCCACTTTTCTCTCTCTCTCTTTTTTCTTTTTTTTTAAGGGAGAGTATTCATCTTGCAGCCTAGGCCCACATATGAGTAAGCAATTGTCAATGGCCAGTGAAAACCACTTGACTAGAATTGATGACAAATATTTCAGCTACATCTCTTTTCTAAAATGTATTTTAAGACTGCTTTGTAATTATTGCCCTTGACATTCATATTCCTATGCATATTTTAACATTAAATCATTGTCACTAAACTCCAAATTTTATGTGTGTTAGTATAGTTCTTTCCTACTTTCAGCATTCCTGACTACTGTTTCGCCAAAACTATTATCAAAAGAAAAAATTGTCCTCATTTTCATTTCATTAATAGAATGGCATTATATCAAAAGCTTGTCTTAATGTAGCAATGACAGTAAGAATATTTAAACATTTATGTTCAAATGTAATTGACCCAGCAATTCCACTCTTGGAAAGTATATATATGTTGAAAATACGTTCAAACTTCTATATTTCACTGATATATAATTTCAAAGTAGTCCTCACTACAACAAAAACCTAAGCCGTGGGAGGTGGCACAGTGGATAACATGCCGGCCTATGAACCTAAAGGTCGCTGGTTCAATTCCCTAGCCAGGGCACATAACCAGGTGGCATGCCAGGTCCGTAGCTGGAGGCAGGTGAAAGGCAACCATACATTGATGTCTCTCTCCATCTCTGCCTCTCTCCCTTCCCTTCTCTCTAAAAATAATAAACAAAATCTAAAAAATTAATAGGCAGGAACAGATTGGTACCTTATAAAATGAAATGTGCAAAACTAAATTATTCTAGCACCTATTCTCTCTGCTCTCTTCATGTTTGTTCAGTATTTGAGTTGCCATCTATACCTTTAAGTGTCCTCTGACATGTTTATCTCCCTTTAAGTGTAACTTTCTCAAAGGCAGTTAAACTGGCTTTGGTGTTAAACCTGAGACTGAATTACAGGTCACCTACTTACTGACAACTGACAACTATGTGGCCATGATTACACATCATTATTACTGAATTTTACAGATGAGTAAACTAAGGCCAATAGCTGTTCAATAGATACCATATCAATTGGCGATAAAGCCAAAATTCAAATCCAAGTACGTCTTATTTTGAACCAGGTGTTCTATCATTTTATTTCACAGGACAAATTAAAATTGTAAGAACTCATACTACTGAACACCAAAAAAACCAAACAATCCAATTAAAAAATCAGCAGAGGATCTGAATAGATACTTCTCCAAAGAGGACATATAGACGGCCAACAGACATTTGAAAAGATGCCCAATGCCATTAATCATCAGAGAAATGCAAAGTAAAACTGCAATGAGCTATCACCTCACATCTGTCAGAATGGCTTCCATCAATAAGTCTACTAACAACAAGTGCTGGAGAGGATATGGAGAAAAGTGAACCCTCATGCACTGCTAGTGGGAATGCAGGTGGGTGCAGCCACTATGGAAAATATGGTGGAGGGTCCTGAAACAAAAGTAAACATAGAACTGCCTTTTGACCCAGCAATTCCACTTCTGGGAAGTATACATATGTGAAGAAACCCAAAATGTTAATTGGAAAGAATACATGCACTCCTCCTTGAAGTGTTATTTACAATTGCCAAGATCCAACAGTACATGAACAGGAAAAAAATGAAATATTACTCAGTCATAAAATATAATTAAATCTCACCATTTGCAACAGCATGGACAGATCTAGAAAGTAGTATGATACGTGAAATATGTCAAAGACAAAATACAGTACCATGTTATTACACTTACATGTGTAATCCAAAGAACAAAATAAGCGAACAGACTCAGACCTACAGGACAGTCTGGTGGTTGCCATGGGGGAGAGGAATTGGGAAAATGGATGAAAGAGGTGAAGGGGTTAAGAAAGGCAAACTGGCAGTTACAAAATAGTAACAGGAATGTCAAGTACAGCATAGGGAACCTAGTCAATAATTTGTAATAACTGTGTTCGGTGCCAGGTAGACACTGGAACTGCTGCAGAGGCACTTTGTAAAGTATATGATTATAACCACTATGCTGTACACCTGAAACTACTACAAAACAGTATTAAATGTAAACTATAATTGAAAAAAAATTAAAACCTCAGTGATATCACCTATACCCATTAGGATGCCTATACTATAAGAAAAATAATAGGTAATAAGTGTTGATAAAGGTTTGAAAAAACTGGAACCCTCATACACTGCTGATATCCATGTAAAGGGTGCAGCCAATTTGAAAAAGGATGTCAGTTCTTCATAGGGTGAAATATCAAGTTATCCTATTATCCAGCAATGCCACATTAGGTATATGCTCAAGAAAAAGTGAAAACACGTGACCACAGAAAAAGTAAAAACACATGACCGCAGAAAACAGGTATACATGAATCTTCATAGCAGCAACATTCATAAAAGCCAAAACATGGCATGTCCATTTAATATGATGTGGTACTAAAAAGGAATATAGCAAGTACTGACGCATGCTATAGCTAAAGGAAGGAAACAGGAAACCACAGAAGACCACATATCGCATGCTCCCACTGATGTGATGTACCCACAGTATGCAAATTTAGAGAGCAAAATGTAGATCAGTGGTTTCTTAGATCTGGTAGATGAACAGGAGGCAGGGGAGGGGTGGTAGGAAGGGTGGAGTGTAGAAGCAGATAAAGGGTGAGGGAATAAATGATAACTGCCAATGGGTTTCTTGTAGAGGTGATAAAAATGTAAAATTCACTGTGCTGATGGGTGCACAACTCTGTGAACACACTAAAAGCTATTTAGTTGGATACTTTACATGAATTTGTTCGGTATGTGAATTATATCTCATAAAGATGTTATTTTTAAGAAATAACAATAATTGTTCAATTTTGTTTGTTTCAAGATCATCTTAAGTTCTTGGGTTTAAAAATTTTGTGTGTGTGATGGAGAAAAAACATTGTTATAAGACATGCACAGCTATAAACAGATCCTAAACATGAATTTTTATTTGATGAGTAGCATGATGGGATAAAAATGCAAGACTAAAAGCAGAAGGAAGTTAAATGCACAAATTTGAGAGGACATGCACCTGTGTGGTTTCAGGAACTAAGAGACCCTTGGCCTGAAACAGGCAAAGAGTGGTATGGTAAGAAAGAAGGTTTATACCTATATTGAGTTGATTTGAATTTTGGTGAAATAAATGAGAGTATGAGTCTATTTTCTACTTGGGAGATATTCAATGAAACCACCATTCCATCTTTCTTGCTACACTGTGAGACCTGTCTGAGGGTCTTGTCTACAAGGTATGTGCTGGACCAAAAGGAAACCAACTTCATCTGCAACCCTGGCTCACATTTGTGAGAGGAACTATTAGAAGTTCTTTTGTTTCATTTCTTCCTTGAGGTTAAGGATTATAATTTTAAAACATTATTTCTGATTTTCCACATTTCAGCACTGAGGTTTAATGCTTCAAATACTCTGCAATTAGTGTGTCTTTTTCTTTTTGTTTTTAATTTTATTGTTGTTGTATTACATCCATTCCCTTTTTGCTCCCCTCTGTACTCTTCCCCACCCACCCATTCCCCTGCAAAGTCAATCCCACCTGTTGTCCGTGTCCATGGTTCCTTTATACTAGGTTCTTGTCTAAGCTGCTCCCCTTTCTTGCCTCTGCCTCCCCCCTCCCCCCAACCCCTTTCCCCCTGACCACTGAAGGCCTATTCACTGTATTCATATATCTGGTTCTGTTTTACTTGTTGTTAGTTGTGTTCATTATTGCCCTGTAATGGGTGAGATCATATGGTATCTGTCCTTCACTGACTGGCTTATTTCACTAAACATAATACTCTAGTTCCATCCATGTTGTTGCAAAGGTTAGGAGTTCTTTCTTTCTGCTGTATAGTATTCCATTGTGCAAATGTACCAAAGTTTTTTGATCCAATCATCCACTGATGGGCACTTAGGCCGTTTCCAGCACTTGGCTATTGTAAATAGTGCCGCTATGAACATAGGTGTGCATAGGTTCTTATGAATTGGTGTTTCAGGATTCTTTGGGTATAGTCCAAGTAGTGGAATTGCTGGATCAAAAGGCAGTTCTATTTTTAGTTTTTTGAGGAAACTCCATACTGTTTTCCACAGTGGCTGTACCAGCCTACATTCCCACCAACAGTGCACCAGGGTTCCCTTTGCTCCGCATCCTCGCCAACACTTGTTGTTTGTTGATTTGTTGATGATTGCCATTCTGACAGGGGTGAGGTGGTATCTTATTGTGGTTTTAATTTGCATCTTTCTGATGACTAGTGATGTTGAGCATTTTTTCATATGCCTCTGGGCCCTTTGTATATCTTTCTCAGTGAGTTGTCTGTTCAGGTCCTTTGTCCATTTTTTAATTGGGCTGTCTGTCTCCTAGGTGTTGAGTCGCATTAGTTCTTTATATATTTTGGATATCAAACCCTTGTCTGAGGTATCATTGGCAATTATGTTTTTCCATACAGTTGGTTCCCTTTGAATTTTGCTGGTGTTTTCTTTAGCTGAACAGAAACTTTTCAATTTGATATAGTCCCATTTGTTGATTTGTTCTTTTTATTTCCTTTGCCCTTGGTGAAGTATCTTTATCACAAAATTGAAGCATCTGAGAATTATCCCTGATGATACTGTTCATGCCTAAAATACAGTGTAACTTTCACGGCTCTGTATATTCCATGATACGGAGGTAGCACAATTCATTTATCCACTCATCTCTTCCAAGTTTTCTTAGCACAGACAACATTGCAATAAAATTTGAATCTATGTCTAATTTTTCCCATGGCCTCATTTTTCTACAAGGTATGAACCTAAAGAAAGAATTGCTTGGTCATAAGAATGCACAAATTCAGCTACGAAAGACATTTAGTCACATTGCTCTCCAAGCAGTTGTATAAATGTGTAATCCTCCTCTTTGCCAGAATTGTCACTCATACTGAAGGGTCAGCATATAAAGAATGTGAGTCTCGGTTCCAATGCTCTCTCATCCTACATTGGTATTAAATTCAAGACCCTATACTGTTAGCCTGCAGAGTGTTGACTCTGCAGTTCCCTGTCCTAGTTTTCTGTTTCTTCATTTCTGGCCCAAGGCAATTTCCCTGCCTGTCTTAGCAATTCAGCCATGCCTTTATAAGGCTGTTAGTTATAATTTATTGATCAGTTCTTGGTGTTAGTAACTGGAGGGTTTTCAAGTTATCTATCTGTATTGCCGGACCCTTAACTTCCTGACAATGTTTTCAGCACCTGAGCAATTTTTAAACATTTCCCAGATGTTAAGACACCATAGACAAGTGAAATCAATTTAGCAACTATGATGAGCTATTAAACTTTTTCACATGTACTTATTAGTCACCACACTGCAATAAGGCATAACAATTAGCGGTAGGGGGCTCTTACCTAGTTTGAATCCCAACTCAATTCCTTACTTGATGTGTGACCTTAGGGAAGTTACATCATCTCTCTGGGCCCGTTTCTTCATCTCTAAGACAAAGGTGTAAACAACAGAACCTACCTAGTATGAATGATGTAAGGATTCAATGAGTTACTAGTTATTAAAATGGTTAGAACTATACGTGACACACAGCATCTGCTGTGTAATCATATGATAAATAAAATGTAATAATACATATTAAATATTCATTTTTACATAACCTATGAATATTTTAATAATGGTTCTTTCAGTCCCCAGCATGGACAGTATAACATTTTAAATATTTTATCCCAGGTTTATGGGAATAATTTACAGGATGTGCAGCCTAATAAGAAATTATTTGAGTACCACACTAGAAGTGGTACCCCAGTAATTTATTACTGTAGTTATTTGCTACTCTCTGCATTCTGTTTCCTCTAAAGGTTTTCTCCCATTTATTTGTTTGGGTCTCTTTCTTTCAAGTTAAATCTTTTCTTAAATATCTGGTGAGCCCAGATTACATTTCCATTTTTAAAAGTAATAAATGCACTAGGCCCTGGCTGGTGGCACAGTGGATAAGGCACTGGTCTGCGAACCCAAAGATTGCTGGTTCGATTCCCCATCAGGGCACATACTCAGGTTGCAAGCCAGGTCTCCAGCCAGCTTCACAGCTGGAGGCAGGTGAAAGGCAACCATACATTGATATCTCTCGTCCTCTCTGCCTCTCTCCCTTCTCCTCTCTCTGAAAATAATAAAATCTTTTAAATATATAAACAAATAAATAAAATGAAAGTAATGAATGCACCAAAAGGCAGCCTAGTAGACCACGGTCGTGGCTATAGTGTGGCAGACTGTTCTTGCTGAGATTTTTCTGGGTATTTCGAGCCTCCAGCGCGCATGCCGACAGGTCTTTGTTTGGGGCTGGTCAGTTCAATGGTCAGATATCCGGACATCATTTTCATACTGAGAATACATTCATTTAGATGGTTGTCAATTACATAAATAATAGATCTTCAGTGAAATTTCTCCTTCAAATATATTATGTGCTATAACTCCTTGATTTTCTCATTCAGCTCTTGCCTGCTGACTGAACTAGATATTTCAGTTTAAATATCAAAACATGAAAAACTTCAAAATCTTAAAAGTCTGTTTTAAATGCTGGGTGATGGCATGATATTGCAATCATTTTAATTTCATTGGCACCTTACTTCATCCTCATTAAGACTGGCTTCTTTCTCACGTGTATTCTTTATGATCATACCGAACTGTCAATACTTACATTCCGTCACACAGATCTTAGTCTTTCATACTTGCAGGACTTCACACAGGGGATCTTTCCTCCAATAATGCCCCCTTTTCTTTCTCTGCCTGGCTACAGAATTTCTACTCTCCGTGTAAGTCTCCAGCACAGGGATCCCCTCCTCTGTGAGGGCTTCCAACGTTGCTAGGCAGACTCATGCTAATGCACCCTTCCCCTGCTTAACTGAAACAGTGCCTTTACCTCTACAGACATAATTAATGTTCCTCTCTTCTAATGAATTTGATTATGTCTCCCTTACTAGGCTGTGAATTCAATAAAGGCACTCACATTATTTTATGAAACCATCTTGCCAACTAACAGCATCTCTGCTAGCTAACAAAGAGATTCTTATCAATCACACTCCATAGTTCATGTGTGGTAAGAGCCAGACCGCCCCAGGTGGGAGAGAGCTTAGCCTTTTATTATGGCATAGCATTTAGTTTTTTTTTTCAAAGAGTGTGTGTGTGTGATTACTAACATTTTAGAAAGTTTTAGCTGAAGGTTTTTCATATTCAAGTTATTTAAAATTTTAAGTTGTGATCATATAGAACCTCCTTCTATAAATTTGGCTGCATGCATTATTGGTATCACAGGCTCTGTCTCCATTTTATCTACTATGATTGTGAAATTTAATATGAGAGACATGATTGTTCTGTAATGAATTTGCAAATGTTTCCATTTGGAAATGTGTATTCATGTGTGCAGGTGCCAGCTGGATGAACACATAAAACAGCTTTGTAAGTATTATAGATTTTACTCGATGATGATGCAATCAACACTTACTTTATAATCTGTGGAAGCTAATGTTTTAATTATAAGAGTCAGACTCTGGGTCTGGTACACAGAGAGAGCCCTGAACAATACTTTTTTTGAACCTTAATGCCACTCCGTACTTTGAAGAAGAGCCCAGCAGCTGGTGTGTGAACCTGCTGAAGCATTAGGAAAACATATTCTCTAAGTAAATTTAGCTGAAAATTCTGTAGAACTTTTTAAGGAAATGCAAGTAGTTGTGAACCTCACAGCTCTGAGAAACTTGACATGATAAAGACAAATGCTCTTACAATATCATAAGACTGCACTAAGCAGCAACTTCAGAGATCCTGGAAATAAGTGAAAGTAAAATTATGAAGTATTCTATTTGCACTTTTAAAGTATCTAGTGCAAGTTTTATAACATGCAAATGAACTTAATTTCTGAAAACAAGCATGCCAGCAATTTCCTGAGAATTCTTAAAAATTTCTTCACCCCAAATGTCAAGAAAATGAATTTAAAACCATGAGAATGCTTGCTTAACCATATGGAGTCTGGAGATTAAAAGAAAAGATACAATATTATCAAAGCAACTATAACATGCTCAAGTTGTCCTTCAATAGATGAATGAAAAGATAAAGTATAGCATAGTCATAAATACAATAGCATTAAATGATTTTTAAAAAGCAATATGCTATCAAGTCACAAACTGTCTTGGATGAATCTTACACACAAATTGCTAAGTAAAAAAAGCCAATCTAAAAAGAGTACACTTTTTATGATCCCAATTAGTATATGATATTCTAATGGGTAAAACTGGTAAGACAGTAAACAGACCAGTAGTTGGGTTTCTAATGGTGGGGGGACAATGGAATAGGTGAGACACAAAGGGCTTACGACAATGAAACTATTCCTTATCATACCGTCATGGTGGGTATAGAGCATGCTATGTATTTCTCAAAACCCATAGAGCTTTACAGCTCAAAGAGTGAACTAACATAGGCCAATTTTTAGAATGCAATTTAGGCAGTCCAGAAATCTCAGAATGAAATGCAAATGATGACAAAACAATCTGATTGTTAAAATAATTTCACAAGGAGGCCATTAGACTGAGGTAGCTTTCATGCCTTAATAGCTGACAGAAGCAAACCAAAACCTAACCCTGGAATGCTTCAAGGTTAAGGAATTAAAACCTAAGGACAACCAACTACAAACAGCCTACTAGACTTTCCCAGATAAGATAAGAGCTGAAGCTATAGCCAATCAAATAATTTCCTTGCTTTGCTTCTGCCTCTTTGTCAAAGTCTGTCCCTGAACTGTTATACAGTATCTAACCACTTCTGGTTTGGCACTGCCTGATTCAAGTTGATTTTTCCTCCACTAAATCAACTCTTAAAAAGTTATGTATACCTCGGTTTATTTGCCTCAGTTTATTTTTATTTATTTATTTTTAAGATTTTATTCATTATTTTTAGAGAGAGAGGGAGAGAGGGAGGAAGAAAGGGAGAGAGACATCAATGTATGGTTGCCTGTCACCTGCCTCCAGCTGGGGACCAGACTAGAGACCTGGCTTGGAACCTGGTTATGTGCCCTCATAGGGAATCAAACCAGCAACACTTGGGTTCACAGGTTCATGCTCAATCCACTGAACCACACCAGCCAGAGCAAGCCTCAGTTTATTTTTGAACAGTTCTACAATTGTATGAAACATCTCACTGGAGGAATGAATTTATGAAGCAACAGATGGTAGAAAGGCAATGACCTAAGTAACACTGGAAAGTAATAGTCTGTAAAACCAAAGGTGAAGAAGCCTCCACATTCTAGTAAGCAAAATTATTTCTCACAGGGATACAGAATATTGATTCTAAAACACATGCACAGCCCTGGCTGGTGGCACAGTGGATAAGGTGCCAGCCTGTGAACCCAAAGGTCACTGGTTTGATTCCGCAGTCAGTGTACATAACCAGGTTGTAAGCCAGGTCTCCAGCCAGGTCCATAGCTGAAAGGAGATGAAAGGCATCCATACATCAATGTCTCTCTCCCTCTCTGCCTCTCTCCCTTCCCTTCTCTCTGAAAATAATAAATAAAATTTTTAAAAAAAATTTTTTAAATCAAAAAATGATACACATGTACATACCTGAACAGACTTCACCAAAGAGGATATGTAAGAGGCAATTCAACACATAAAACAAATTCAATATCACTACATGAGAGGGAAATGCAAACACCACACATATTAGAATGACTAAAATCATTCACCATACCAAGGCTGATGAAAATGCAGAGCATTTGAAAGACCAGTATAAAGCTGGTAGGAATGCAAAATAATATAATCATGCGGCAGAACTATCTGATAGTTTTTTATGAAGTGAAACATAAATTTCAGTACGACCCATTCTTTGAAATCTACCCTAGGAAATTAAACATGATGTTCATGCAAAAAAAAAATATATGCAGTTATTTATATCAGCACTATTATAATGGCTAAAAACTAGAAACAGCTTTAATTTCCTTCAATGGATGAATGGATAAACAAATCATGGTCCACCCATACAACAGAATACTGCTCAGCATTAAAATAATCAAGTTTTTATCTGATTTCATTTTAATCTGTTTAAATTTTAATTTATAAACTAATATCTTATTAAGGATTGGAAATGTTTAAGGCATGTTTAGGATAACTTGGGTATGTGAATCCTATTTTTCAACTATAAATTTTATAAAATCTAAATACAGAACATGGTTAAATCATAAAACTTAACTTTCAAATCAAGGTGTGCTGAAAGTGTAAAATTATACACTAGATTTTGAACACAGTACAAATATACATAAAAAATACATTATTAATTTCTATGTGGATTACATTGTGAATTGATGATATTTTGGATTTATGTGATTACATAAAATCATATGCCAGATAAAAGGTGCAAGAAAGAATGAAATGATAGTGAAAAATTACAGAATGTCAAAAAGCTTTGGGAAGATACAGAACAAAAGAATTTAAAAGGGAAGATGATTGCAATTAGTCAAACACCACAATAATGCTGCTGCAAAATGGCTTAATTTAGGTCCTTTGGTCCCACTCACTGTTAAACTAATTTTTTTAAACAAATTGGTCTATGGAGATCATTGAGATTAGCATTTTTACAAACGAATGAAAGGGAGAACTCTAATGTTTCTGTGTGCTCATTCAATAAATTGCAATATCCCTTCAGAGGGAGAAATTAGACTAGTTAGATGATGATTAGTATTTAAAAGGTATAAAACCAAATTTAAGCTGCATGGTTTGTGTCATGCTGGTGGGTCAAATTTTGCCAACTTAAGCGAAAGAAAATAATTTAGGTTGTACTGATGTAATGACAATGCTGTACATGCATTTTCATCATATGGAGGTATCCCTTTATCTTTAATGTTCCTGGAAAACAGCATTTATGCTGTTTGGTGAGAGAAAACACAATAATGCAATCTTGAAATCTCCTTTTGTATATTGCTTAAGCCAGATGGCATCCTGGTGCCTCACCTATCACAGGCTCCTTTGCCAGTATATGAAGAGATTCAAAGTTTAAATCAAATAATAAAATGTATGTTTTTGTCTCTTTCTATAATACTAATAATACTATTTCCTTCAGTTATATACATATATTTTTTAATTAGTGATTAAATCACTCTTACTTTTCCAGAATCTAATAGAGGACAGTCTTTGTCTCAGTTGATAACACTAAGCAAATATAAGGAGAAAAGAGAGGCCAAATAGTTGTTTTAGTATTTAATAGCCTTTTCTTCTGTATAACTAAATAATGGCATTGACTTGCTGTTGCTTTCAATGCCTCCTAGATCAGAACAGGATCAAGGAAGGCTGTAAGACAATCTGAAGATTCTTGAGATGATTTATTTATGAACATGGAAGGTGACCCTCCTACTCTTGATTATGCATCCACATGAAAAATGTACTAGTTGTTTTATTTCCTGCCTATTAAAAACATATAACCAAAGATACTGGTTTCAAGGAAAACATGGTCAGGATATGCACATTTCTTTCTTTTAGTTTTTTAAATATTAGTAATAGGCTTCATTTGATTTTATGAGAAGATTTAAGTATTGCTATAGTTAATGAACTAATTTCTACATTTTGTACTATCATTACATTTTAAATGCTAGTTATTAAAAGGTAATGATTCATTTGGGTTTTAAAACTAAACTTATAAAAATTAAGTTAAATTAATGAAGGGAGATGATAAAATATATTTAGAAATTTTTGTTATTCTGTAATATATTGAAGCAACAAAATAATAGCCCTGTTTGTATTCTTTTATTGAATTTATTGGGGTGAAACTGGTTAATAAAATATATAGGTTTCCGGTATACAGTTGTATAATGCATCATCTGCATATTATATTGTGTGTTTACCACCCAAAGTCAAGTCTCCTTCTGTCACTGTTTATCCTGACTTTCCCCTCTTCAACCTGCCCTCCCCCAACACACCCTCCCCTTGCCTCTGGTAATCACCATACTGTTGTTTTATTTTTGCTTACTCCATTCACCCTTTTCACCCATTCCTGCAACTCCCCTCCCCTCTGACAGCTGTCAATCTGTTCTCTGTATCTATAAGTCTGTCTCTGTTTTGTTAGTTTATGTATAGATAAGAGTGAAATAAAATAAAGTATCAGACCCTCTACTATACGGATTTCAAGATACTTTTAAAACTTCTTTTCCTATTTCTCCAATTAAATCACATTGTTCTGCTTATTCTTCTCTTATTGTTCTCACCCTGGTGCTTTTACTCAAATTATTTTCCTTATTTAAATATCATGCTCCCCTGTCTGTGACTTGAAATCTATACATTTTTGAAGCACAGCTCCAATGGTACCTCCTATAGCCTCCCAACAACCTCTCCCTCTTCCGGACGAGCACCCATGGCTTATAGTCAACCTGCATGCAGGTAGAGTATACCAGTCAGCACCGTTCTGATTTGTTAGCTCTACCATTTTATTCCATGTATTCCATGCTGTTTTGAACCAGAATTCTTTAAACAAATTTGGGATGTTGAAGAAGTGTTTTGTTTTATCTATGAAAGTTTACAAATGTGAAATAGCAACAACATATAACTTAGCAGGATAGCACACATGGTAGACAGCTGCAGTGCTGCGTGTATACTTTGTGTATTCCCGCACAGCTGGGTTCACCTTAGTGTTCCCTATGAATGGCATTTTGCACAAAGCAAACTTGAAGTCTGTCTTATGCTCAGATTGTTCCCTAATATATTAATTGCCTTGGAACAAATCTATGGTTTCAAAAGGATTAGTGAAGAAGTGACTGTACATTTGATCATTTCCATTACAGAAAAACATCCCACAAATGTTTTAAATGCCACTCTGGGGATGAGAACCACTGTCGTAGGTTTTCATGATTCAGGCTGGAGAAACGCTACCTCTGGAGTGCCCTAGGCATGTTGGTGTCATCTATTGGTTTAGCTCTCAAAATACTCCTCATAGCACTTTCAGAGGTGCCTACATAATACCAAGTTCTATCAGAGCACAGAAAAGAAGAACTAAATTGTGAGAGCCCAGAGGAACCTAAATAATGAAGAACAAGTAAGTGTTCTCCCGGCTGTCTGAATAAAGGCCCCAAAACATGGTTTTACTGAACAGAGAGGAGCAGTAGCTGAACTTCTTTCAAGACTGGCAGGCAGTAGAGTGACCAGCTCCATGTGCAATTGGAACAGTTAGTTGCAGGGATAGAATAAAGGTCATTCATTCCTACAAAGGTGGTAGGATAGTACCTTCCAATCTGCAAAATCAGAAGATTCTGAAAAATGCAAAATATAAACTTGAGCTAAGGTAAGCACGTGTTCATGAAAAAATTATGGAAATAAATAATTACTGCCTTTTGTTAAGTAACTACTCCAAAGGGAGACCTCAAAAAAATCTGAATTTATTTTCAGGGGGGCAGCCCCCTTGTAGTACGGACTTCCCCTACTAGGTGAATTTTTTAGGAACCCATCTCTATTAGTGTACCAGCTGGTGTTGGTGTGAGAGGTTGCACTTCAGTGAATTGTTTTTTAAGACTCACTGAGTTTGCCCATTTCATGATGGGTGGGGTTTACGAGCACACTTGTGCACAGTGCTCTGAGCGTTCAGTAGTTTTTAACCAAAAATGGCATGAGCCATATGCCCCAATCTCCCTATTTACCCTACATACCCCAAATGACATTTTTTATTTGTTTTCCTGGATGAAAAAATCCTCAAAGGGAAACAGTTTGATGATATGGAAAAGATGAAACAAAAATGGCAGAAGCACTAGAAGGCATACCATCGGCAAGTTCAAAAACTGTTTTGAGCAGCAGAAAAAAGTCTTGATGGGTGTATTGTATCAAATGGAGTACTCTGAAGGTGACTGGAACTTAAACTTTTGTAAATAAGTTCTGGGCATTCTGGGTGCCCCCTCATGTATTCCAGGCAGGGTTTTGTACCCTACGCCCTTTTGTTTTTTAAGTCCTCATAACAACCTTGAATTTGACCTGTTATTTCTTTATTTCTCTTTCATAGGTGAAAAGACTAAGGCAACACAGTTGAATTAATCTGCCAAAAATTATGCTGTTAGTAAGTGGCAGAAGAAGGACTGGGCCCATGATCTGTGACACCCAGAGGTTTCTACCTAATTATGACCCTGTGCTACAGTATTACAGAACTCAAGGACTTTGTTCTAGGAAGAGGAGAGCTATATAATTGGGTCTCCCTATGTGCTGCACTGCCCAAGATAGGACCAGTTTATACCAATTCTGGCAACATAATTATTAATAGTGTACTTCTCACTCTCAAAGAGCCCTAGTTTGGTGGAGACTACTCTTGCAAGGTTCTTTTATCATTCAGGAATTGCTGTAAGTATTTTCTTAAGGTACAATGTAGTGAGTCAAAGATGCATTTTGAAAGATCAATGAATTTAACCAGTAAAAACACAAAAAAGTAGAGCCAAAAGTTAAAAGGTAATCATAAAAACTATTTGATTAATGCAAAAGAAGTCAGAGAAGCTGAAATAAACAGCATCAAAGAAAGAACAGATGGGACTAGCAGAAAACAAACAGCAAGAAAATAGAACAAACCAACTATATCAGTAGTTAATTTAAATGTACAGATTAAACAATCCAAAAATAAAAAGTACTATACTGAATGTTAAAAAATACCCAAAATCCAACTATGCATTTTAAACATAAAGACTGAAATGGGTGAAAAGAAAACACCACAGCATTGGCACAGGAATGGGTGAGAAAGGGAACTTAAGGAAATGATAATGTTCTGCAAGGGCAGCTCTGATGAACGAAAGGGAATTTGCTAGAACAAAAAAAGATTTCTACTTAGTGTCAAAGGCCAGTTTGAACTTGCAGCTCATACATTTTCAGAACTCCTGTCTGTAATAATAAGCCAATATAAAAATACTTCTGTAAATAAAAAATTAAAGATACAAAATTAAATTAAGATATATTTTCATTGTGAATGAAACTCAGGCTTCTAACTAATTTAGATGCAATTCTTCCAAATCCTATGTGGTACAAGCATTTTACAATTTAAATGAGGAACATTTTTGACCACTTCATCACTCAGTGAAACTTAACTTTTCTTAATGGAACTACCTCAAAAGACAATATAAAATAATGAGCAGTTTATTCAGTCTAGTTTTATAATAGCCACATCATTCAACACATAAAAGGGTTTTGCAGCTGCCTAATAATAAGGAATGTATGCTTTCATAAAGATTAGCTGGGTGACATATAGTTTTCCATCAGTTGCTCTATAAACAATGAAATATAATTAAATTATATTTTAGAAAATATTTCAGTCCCAACCACATTTTAAAACCTTCCGGTTAAAGACATTAAAATTTTCATAGCTGGAACATATACATTGCTAGAATTTATCTGCATATCATGTATTAAATTATCACAGTCACATGGACTTTTATGTTGGGTGAAGGAAATAATATGTTTCTTAAAACATTTTCATTTTTCAATTCAAGTGAGAAATCAGAGAACTAGATCATTTTTCTTCTATGAGCTTCAAATATGTTTCACTTGAAGCAAGATGTAGGCTAATATATTGCATTATTACATCAGATACTTTCTGTGTCACTAACTGGGGACCCTGACACACCATTATTTAAACTTGGGCTTAACACCAAAAGTTAACCTTAGCCTAGGCAGTGTGGTGACTGCTGGGGAAGGGGGCTAATCGTAATGGGAAAATACAATAAAGATTAAATTAAAAGAAAATGTCTGTTGACAACAAAGTCTAAAGAACAGCTATATAAGCGTTATTTGTAAGTAGAAACCATCTTCTGATTTGTGGTGTTTTGTACTAAGCAACTATCTTTTATACTTGTGACTATCTGTAGCACTATCACTTTTTGTACTGCGTCCACTTCTTCCCGCTCAACTAAGGACACTCAATTCTGACTCCACCTGGAGTTTAAAATTATCTACTGGAACTTGTTTTCCAGATGCTCTTAGCTTGATTTGGGAGTTTTCTCTTCCTCAACAGTTGAAGCCATAAAGATGGCAAGAGTATAACTTCAGAAAAGTGGGTGCTCTACAATGTCTTAGCTCATTGAAATCAATGACAATAGAGACTAAGAAAGGCTATGGCCAACAAAATCAGGACGAGAGGAGTCCTCTTGAAAGGAGGAAACCAGCTTGCCATGGTACCCTGGGATTGTCTCTCAAGATCTTGGGTGGGACTTTAATCTGTTTCAGTGCTGGTACCATACTCTGTATTCCAGCCTTTCCAGAAGGGTACAGGGGAGCACATTTTGCTGCCCTAAAGTATGTTTCTTTGTCAGGAAGATTATTTTAGGTTGATTATGTTTGAGAAACAGAAGACTCACGAAATTTTTCTTTTTACATCACTCTTAGCTGCCTAAAAAAATGTAAACAGAGGGTCTGTTGCAAGAAGAGAGCCAGCACCCGAAATACTACAAAGAACCTAAGCAAGGTGTGGTGGGGGGTAGGAATTTCAGGTCCTCTCTGCGCCCCACTGTCTCTGTGTAACATGGCAAACATTTGTTTATTAAACATTTGCTTTTTCCATTTCCTGCGAATTGTCTTTCTCCCCTTTGAAGTCGCAGATGTCTACCTACCCCATTCCTTAGTTCACAATGGCATATAAACCTCAATTGCCTGATATTCTTGGATCTTATTCTTTTGGATCTCCGATACATATGTAATTAAACTTGTTTTTCTTTTTTTTTTTAAATCCTTGCCCAAGGATATGTTTATTAATTTTTGAGAGAGGAAATGGGGAGAGGGATAGAAGAGAGAAACATTGATGTGAGAGAGGAATGTCAACAGGCTGCCTCCCATAGACACCCCTACCAGGGATTGAACCACAACCCCACTGATTGAACCTGCAACACTTTGGTGCACACGTTAATGCTCCAACCAACTTGTCAGGATGCAGGGGCAGCTAACATGGAGGCAGCACATACCTTTGGACTTTAATTGTACTTGGACTTCAGTTAAAACTGTAACAGTCAATGTTTGCATGTCTAGCCTGGCCAAAATGTGATAATGGGAAGCTCTTGGGGATGAGTTAATGAAGTTAGCTTGCCTGTGGGTCCCTGGTTAAGTGATAATAAAGCAGATGACCCAACAGATAAACCTACCTACCACTCCCTGGTTAATGGATTTTGGTTAATGAACTAATATTCCTTTGCAGTAAGCATCTTTAAAACTGCACATAGCCACTAGGATAAAAACCCTACCTGGTGATGTCAGGTTCAAGACAACTTCTCTAAAGTCTCTTCCCTTGCTGCTCCTTGTTTTCCTGTTTTCCCCCAATAAACCTTTCACTTGATTCTACAGAGGTCTCCAGGTGTGATTTGTCCAAGCAAGGCTGCCCTGACACAACTGAGCCACCAGGCCAGAGCTAAATTTCTCTCCAGTTCATCTGTCTTATGTTAATTTGATTATTAGACCAGACAAAGAACCTAAACAGATAGAAGAAAAAATTTCCCCCTGACAAGGTCATGATGTTCATTGTAATTTTATTCCCGGCTCGCAGCAACACTGACTATTTTACAAACTGACTAAGAGCAATCTGTGGTTGTTCTTTCCTCCCTTGCTGAGAACATAAAGACGGCACATCACAATAAATTGACCAGCATGGCGGAGAATAATGTCAGGCTGAGCCTGATATGAACACCCTCCGCACCAACATCATGAATAAAGCAAAACGTAATTTGAAAATAATTTTCACTTGGATTATATCTGTACATGAAAACCAAATAGAACTTATTTGGTTTATAACTGAGGGTTGCTAACGAGAAAGAATTCAACTGTGCAAATTTGAAGATAATTGGCTTTATTTAATGATTCATGAATCAAGCAGGATCCCATCTAGCAAATAGAAGGGAGATCTCAGGAGTTATTAAAAAATGGGAGGATTTTAAAGGCAAAGGGAGTGTAGAACAAGGTATTTAAAAAGAGTCCCATCATTTCAGGCAAGGTCACTTCCCTTTAGGTGAGGGCAGAGGGTCTTATCAGGCAGAATAACTAACTCACTAGTGTGGATCATAAAATCCCAGACTGCTTCATTTAAAATTCCACTCCTGAGAGAAACTGAAACTGAAACTTGGTTAGGTATTAACTTTTGGTGAGGTTTACCAGATCCCACTTTGGATCTGTTATTTCTTTTTGACAGGGATATGAATTTAACAGTAACATTTAAATTCAAAATCACATGTGCATTTATATTATAATCAAATCCATTTGGCAGTGAAAAATACCTAAAAAAAATTCTTAGTTATGATACCTTCTGATTTTAAATTTGGTAAATATATTTTCAAATATTTCAAACATAAACTCAGTGTTTGAATTTTATAGCTAATATAATCGCTACAGTTAAAAAAAAAACACAAAAAACATTTTGTGGCCCTGGCTGATGGCTCAGTGGATAAGCGCTGGCCTGCGAACCCAAAGGTCGCTGGTTCGATTCTTAGTCAGGGCAAGTAATCAGGTTGCAAGCTGGGTCTCCAGCCAGGTCCATAGCTGGAGGCAGGTGGAAGGCAACCATACATTGATGTTTCTCTCCCTCTCTGCCTCTCTCCCTTCCCCTCTCTCTGGAAATAATAAATAAAATCTTTAAAAAAATTTTTGTGAACCAATTAATCTGATTTGTAATATTTTAAGAGATAATAACCCTTTATAAAATTCAAAAACAAACAATAAACAATCAAGGCTTTCATTTTTCTAAATCTAACAAAATGTGAAATTTAGTAAAGAACTACAGGTAGAATACATAAGAGACTGAATTTTAGCAGTACAAATATCGTAAATAAAGTTGACATTCTCTTTCTAAATTCGTATGATTTTTTGAGAAAAGAAAATATTTTTTGAAAAAGTAGCTTCCTGAAAGATCAACTTTTGCTTGATATCACATAAGATAAAAGAACTAGATACTATTTGCAAAGGATGAAACCAAAGACCCACGCCTACTCAATTATTCTAATAGCAAATATTTACATAATACTTTATTTTTGAAGCACTTGATAGAAACTCTCATTTCCTATGTTACTCATATATGTTAGTTCCTATTTCTGGTTCCTTCTAAAGGTGAGAAAAAGAAGGCAAAAACCCACATTTACAAAGCTATGAAATATAAAAATTGAGATTTGGATTGAGGTCTTTTAATTGACTTCAGTGTCCTTCAAGTCAAATAACTATTATTTATGATAGAGATTTTAAAAATAAAATCTCAGTTCTGTCTGATGGAATAGCTATCACTTTCAAATTGTATGCTTCACTTTGAAAAATGGACAGAAATGTCCTGGAAGTCTTATATGTACATCTTGATCATGAATTATATGACATCTTTTTATAGTCAAATTAGTGGAGAAACCCCACTTATTTGTCTTGAACCATGAAAAAATCTTTTGCTGTCATTATTATGCATGCTCTAATTAAGGATGAAGAACTTGCTCATTTTAACATTCCATCTGCACAAAGTGGTAGTTAGTCTTTTGTGTATAAACAGACAATTGGAATGATGTGATGGACACTATAGGTGACGTGTATTAAGCAACAGATGAATATGGGTACAGAACAGAACATTCCACATGAAGAAAAGAGGGAATAAAATTCAGGGAAATACATGGAATAGCTTACCCACACTTCCCAAAATAAACAAACAAAGGCATCTCAGCTACAGGTAATGGGACCCAGTGTACAGCTGGCTGACCCTCTCTCACTTGGCTCTGAGGCTTCTGAAGGCCAAGGAAACAGTACCTAGTATGCTGCTGCCAATTTGTTTTTCCCAAAGAATTCAGAGAAACAGACATTTTACGTGAAGTCATATCCACAAAGTATTTAAAATGAAAAGGACCTGGGCTCTGTCACCCAACATTTCCTCCTTCAAAAGACTCCACTGGGAAGGACCACAGGAAACCAGCCCTTGCTCTGTCTTTACGGCACACCTGTTTAGGCTTCCCTGGGCAGCCTCAGCCAGAGGAGAATTTGGTGTTGCTTGCTCGCTCCTGGCCAAGAGTGATCCCAGTTCAATTCAAACCAATTACTACTCAGGAAGTCTTTATTTGTGTATTTATTTATTTGTTCTCCTTTTTTACATTCAGCCAAGAAAGATAAAGTATCCCACAGCGCAAAGCTCTAATAAAAATAAACTAGGTTATGTCTTCCCTAAACAAGTAAATAAATATCAACAGATGACAGAGATAGGGATGCAGGCAGATAAACAGCCAGGTAAACAGATATATAGAGATAGATAAAGATAGGTAGACAACAGATATACCCCAGAATGGGGAAAAGTAGGTTCACAGTTGTGAGTAGGCAAAATACCAAGTCTACTTTGTATTAGTATTTATTAATTATTGTACTATTTTCCATATAAACAACAGTTGACCTACTCTTGACCCACCCTGTGGATAGACAGATAGACAGATAGGTCTCTTGAATCCTTGTAATCAGACTTTCAAGGAGAAGAAATCTAACATGGCTAGAGTTGCACTCTCAAACTAGTCTCAAGGGATCTGCAGCCTTGTTCTAAAGCACAGAAATATTTTCCTGTTGCTTCAGAAATAAGAGAAATGAAAACTTGCCTGTGGTTCAGTGCCCACAATGTTTTTGACAACACAGTGAACACACATCTATCCAGAAGCCATCTGCCAACACAGCCATCCCTGGAAGTGCCAACAGGACTGCAGACAACTGCCTCTGGCCTCCAGCATCTCTGCCTTTCTTGGGGCTCAGCCAGCTCCCAGACTACTTACTATTCTCAGTAACCCAGAACTACATCCCACTTCCATATACAGCAGGATATGTTTTCTATTGGCTTCAATCCATATTCCATGCCCCAAACCAAATGATGTTTGATAAACTTATAAATAAGAGGGGTGGTAACACTGAAGAGCGCTAAGAGATTATCTAGATTAGAAAGAAGTAGGAATGGAGTTTACATGCCGAGAAATATTTGAGAGTTTCAATGTGGGCAAAGTATTTGAGAGGTTCAATGTGGGCAAAGTCTAGAAAAGGGAATGGGAATGATTTAAAAGCCACAGAGAGAGGTGGAGGAAAGATGGCAATGGTGAGAAAACAAAACTAAGATCCCCTTTTGCTCACAACATCAGAAATTGGTAAAGGCTTCATGTGGTATCTTAATGTATTGGTGAATACTGCTAAAATCAGTAATACATGCTTATTTGGGGGACTCAAAGGTTGTGCAGATCAGGGCTCTTGATAAAATAGGCAGCAAATAGGAATATTGAAAGTGCTGAACGGAAGGTCATAGCTCAACACTGTAAAATTCAGAATCTTGGCTCTTGGCCCAAAACAGGAAGGAGAGCATTTAGCAAAAGGCAACAGATGGAAGATTTCCTGTAGTATATTCCACAATTATTGAATGTGTCTTTTAAGAATTATGAAAAAATAGATTAATCAGAGACTTGCCTCATCTAACCAGCTGCCCAATCCATGCCAAATCTACTTCCAAGGATAAATATTCTTATTTTCCCTTCTTTTATTTTTCTATGCGTATTTCCCCAAGTCAGACCCTGACTCTTTCTGTCTAGGATTATTGCTTTTAATTGATCAAAACTTGATCTTAAATTGAGCCAATACCTTACTGCCAGATGAGCATTTCTGAAATTCTCTTCTGATATTCTTCTGCTCAAAACTGTAACAGAATAAAGTTCAAGTTTTTAGTGTCTACCTGTAAAGTAGCCCAGTGCCTACATAACATATAATTAATGTCCAGAAAAAGGCTATAAAGGAGCCACACAGGATGTCTGCCTTTAAAGCTACTTTATAGTTTGTTTCCTGATCTCTTGATGGTTGCAGGAGGCACAGGTTATCACAGAAATTAATAATGACACTTTAGGTAAATTCAAATAGTTCCAACTGTTCTACAAACTTCATTAATATGTTGAACCATTTATATATTAGCATGAAATTTGTATGAACTTGGTCACAGATGATGATTACTTTATTATTCTGCATTCAGAAATCTTAAATATTGTAACACTGTATTATGAATGGGATGTTTTAACTGATGCAATTTGACTTATGAGAAACCACTTGAAAAGAATTAAATACTAATACATAGCTATAAGCTAAATAAAATAATTTACATATATAAGTATACAATTCTGTTAATATGTATAACATGTATTGTAGTATATTTATGATGTATAATAACAAACATTCTATTCTTCAAGTTTTTAAAATAAGTTTAGAGAGTACCCTTTCCTTTTTTATTCCTTAAGTCCTTACTGCATGGGGCTATTTTATAAATAAAATTAAAAAGGGGAAAGGTTGCAACTGCAAACATAACTCAGTGGATACAGTTACCATCTATAGAATTCTTGCTACACCGCTTAACTTTTATATATATATATATATACACACATATATATATATATGCACATACAGAGAGAGAGGGAGAGAGTATACGTATATGTATATACACATATATATACATATGTGTGTGTGTGTGTGTATATATATATATATATATATATATATATAAAATGGCATATATAACTATTCCTCACAATACCATTGAGTGCTCAATAAACCTCCATTTCTCAGGTGGGAGAAATCAAGAGTTAACTGTCCCAAGTTTAGGCTGTTTAGTAAATGAAAGAGCAGAGATTCAAACCTTCTGACTGCAAAATCTTTGTTGGCATAATTATTTTTAAGGCCAAACTTGGAAAGATGTTTCATAATAGCTAAGCTCATCTCCTCATAAAAGAGACTAAATGAGAATGCTACTTTATTGGATTTAAATGACCTCTTTCTGTAGTAATAAACTGTTGTAAAGTTTCATATATATTACTGGAGGATTTCTACTGGAAAAGTATTTCATGATTATAGCCTCTTGGATAAAATAATTATTGGATAAAAATGAGACTTTATAAGGAATTGTCTCCAAAAAGCACATTAACACTACTACATGCATATCTTAGCTTTGGGGCCCGGAAAACACATGCCTGAGATGCCCTGACTTCTAAATAAATAGCATCACAAGAGGCAGTGGGAGAGGAAAAAAATGGGTTATATAAAATTTCATGTCTTGTATCAAAATGGTTGATAAGATTCAATTACATTTAAATGTCTGTAGTCAAAATGCTAAACTTCAATGGGTCTTAACACATCACACTTGCTAAGAGTTGATAGAAATTAGAATTCATTTTATATCAATTTCCTCAAGGCATTTCAAAACCAGACACTGAGTAATGCATCGAAGGTAAATTAACTAAGCTTTACATAATATGCCATGTGTGCTACATTTTTCCATTCGAATTTTAATTCACAATATTAAAAACCCAAAAATTAAAGGATGCATAGCCTAGAACAGAAACATTGGCAGGTGTTCTCTTTTTCACTCGTTATTGAAGTAGAGGAAATAAGCTCGACTTGCATCTGAAAAACTTTGGTTTAAATGATTACAAATGATGGAAAGGAAATATATAAATTAAAAACAGTCCTGCATCGCTAAATGATGGAAATACGTTCTGGGAAAATGCATCCTTAGGCAAGTTCAGCGTTATGGGAACATTATAGAGGGCACCTACGCAAACCTAGATGGTAGTGTCTATAGCTCCTACGCTACAAGCCTGTGTAGCATGTCACTGTATTGAACATTGCAGGCAATAATAACACACTGGAAAATTTTGCATCGATAAACATATCTAAATATAGAAAAGGCAGAGTATAAAAGATTAAAAAATGGTACACCTATATAGAGCACTTACCAGGAATGGCGCTGGCAGGACGGAAGGTGTTCAGAGGCGGTCAGTGACCAAGAGGCGTCTGGCTCTGCTAGTCCGGCTCTGCACACACGCCCCCTTCCACGCTGTACGTAATGCTACGTAGTGACGTTACGCTATGACGTTTCATCGTTACGTTGGGACGCTATGTTGGGACGTTTTCTTCATTACTATGTTATGATGGCTACAATATTAAGACCGCTACCATGTCACTGAGAAACAGGAATTTTTAGCTCTACGATAATCTTGTGGGACCACTGCCATATATGGGGTCCATCTTTTACCAAAATGCGTTATGCCACACGTGACTGTAAAGGACAATTTTCTATACGCGATCATGTATATTTAACTATATATATGTGTGTGTGTATGTAAATGTATATGTATACACAAGGTGTGTTCCGTGGAAATATTTGAAAACTGGTCAGGATTTTGCAAAGTTTTGGCCATTGTGATTATTTTCGGAGTGTGGGGAGGTGAATTGAAACATCTGAAAGCAAGTATCCATCCTATTTGGTGACCAAGGGCCCTTCTTGACACAGCTCCTCATTTTCTGTCAGTAAAATCTTGTTTGTTTCTGTGAGAGCCCATCATCTTAGAGGCAGGTTGGGGTGGAAGGAGGTGTCTCAGCTACAATGCAGGGCACAGGGACACCGTGACATCTCCCTTGAGTGGTTTTCCTTGAGCCTTTCCTCCTTCAATTTCCACCAAAAAGAAGAGAACATAAAATACATACTTTTATTTCTGTTTGAAAAAATCAGCTTCATGTAACTATAATTTGAACAGAAATAAAAACTACGGACATACCACCCCAAAAGGTGTATGAGATAAACATCCATTGGCTGCCTCTCCCACACCCCCAACTTGGGATCTGGCCCACAATCCAGGCATGTGACCTGACCACCAATTGAATCCACAAGTCCTCAGAATCCGCAGAGGGATAACCAACTAACTGAGCCACACCAGTCAGTGCCTGAACAGGTCTCTTTAAGTGACTAAGTCAGGAAAAAAAAAAAAAAAAAACTATCACTGGGAAACCAACTCATCTTCTTACATCATGGAAGCCAAGAAAAAAAAATCATTCCCATGAAGAAAACCTATCCTATGTTCCCAGTCTGATATTTATCTTGATAATGTCATGATACCATTATCTTCTAGAGGGTAACATCTGGTTCCTATCTTCATCTTTATTACTTAGTTTTTATATAGTACGTTCATCTTTTATTAGGTCTAAAAGGCTCATTTTGATGTATGGTTTTTCCAGCTTCCACATTCCTCTCTTCCTGAATTCAGTTACACATTTGGTTTACTGTGCTCTGAAGGAGTCCATGCCAAGTGGGTAACCCATCCTAAGGATGCTTCAAAGAGACAAGTCTTGATGACCCGAACAATTTCTATGTGGAAACCCTTACGTGCATGTGTTCTCTTATGATTCAGGATGTGGCTCACATCTTTGGCTTTCCACCTCCAGCCTTCTCAGATTGTTATTAAAGCAGATAAGAGGACAGGTAAAATGCATCCTCCTCAGACTTGACCTTCCAGAGAAGGGGACAACTTTGCTCCTCTTTATGAGGTACAATACCCTGATAGTCTGTACTGTCTGACAAATAATCTTTAAAGGACTTGGACCCAAGTGCGTTCAGTTCTCTGCGTTTACAGCCATGGTTGTATCAGTCCATGCTTCTTCTGTCCTGCCACCTGATATACTCAGTTGTGCAATCAAAGGGAGCTCAACTTGGAAATGTTTTAACTTTTTAAAATAATTTTTTAGTTCTTAGTTAGAATTGATATACATTATTATATTAGTTTTGGGTGTGCAACCCAGTGATTAGACATTTACATAATTTATGAAGTGATCCGCCCATTACATCTGGTACCCACCTAACACCAAACATAGTTAGTACAATATTATTGACTATGTTCTCTATGCTGTACTTCACATCCCCACGACTATTCTGTAATGTAATGTTTCTACTTCTTAATCTCTTTACCTTCTTCGCTCATCCCCTCACCCCCTCTCATCAGGCAACTCTTAAAATGTTCTCTGTAACTATGAGTTTGTTTCTGTTCAGCTTGTTTGTTTACTTTATTTATTAGATTCCACATATAAGTAAAATCACCTGACATTTATCTTTCTCTTTCTCTGCCTGAATTATTTCACAAAACCCTCTACATCCATCCATGTAGTGTAGATGGCAAGATTTCATTCTTGTTTATGGCTGAGTCACACTCCATTGTATCTATGCACCACTTTGTCTTTATCCACTCATCTATTGACGGACCCTCAGATTGCTCCCATATCTTGAGTATTGTAAATAATGCTGCAATGAACAGAAATTCTTGCCCAAAGTAACAGGGGCCTGGGTCCCTGTTTGTATGGCTCTCTGTGGAAAACAGACTTCCAGTGTGTGAGCAACAGGCTTTGGCATTTATATTCTTTTTCCACATTCCTGTAACTCCTCTTTCACCACCGACTAGTCCATTTGGCTTCCATTCCAGTTCCATTTGAGAATGGAAATCAACCTTAACTTCTAACCTTGATAAACCTGTTAATTTCAGCCAATCCAGTTAACACCAACACTGATACTGACCTTGCCTAGTAATCTTTAAATAAGAACCACTCCTTTTATACAAACCAGTGTGTGTGTCTCCACAGAGGAACTCTGAGCGAGGTCATCATAGGTCCTGCTGTATACCCGCCTTTCCTCATCAAGGCAGCTCAGTTTTTAAGGCAGGAAGTCCAAGAGACAGAGTTTGTCTTATGCCCTCAGGCATAACTGGGTACTTGTGTCTGTCCCAACAGAAATTACCTTTACATCCAAGTTCTATTAACAGTTTTATCTAATTACTTAAACCACTTTCATAAATGAAGGAAAATAAAACGCAAAAAAAAAGTTAAAAAAAAAAAAAGTAGTTTAAAAAGAAAAACATTCTGGTATTCCTTTTTCCATCCTGACATGATTGGTCACTAACACACTCTTCTGATTCTCCTTGTACTTGTTAACTTTTTTTTTTTTAATTTTATTGTTGTTGTATTACGTCCATCCCTTTTTTGCTCCCCTCTGTCCTGTTAACTTTTTAATTGCATTTACTTATTTAGATGTGTGTCTCCCAATCTTAAACTGCAAATGTTTTGAAGGCCAAAACTGTGTCTCTCTAACTTATCATCATGAAGCCTGATCAAATAATAAAATGATTGTCACTCTTGTAACAAAAAAGTTTTAAAATCAGTTCATTAATACCAACACTTTTATCCTTATCATCATTCACCATTGTCATAATTCCAAACCTTTTGTATGTTTTCCATTTCTGTATTCTCATCCCAACCCATCCAAACACATCTTTGTTCTTCTTCCTCTTCTTTTTCTACATTATTTTTAAATTGTACTTTTACAACTTAAAAGCACATGGCTAGATCCTTCACCCTCACCACTATGACTTCTAAATAACTTCTTGTTTCTCCTCCTCCAGGGCTTTTAGGTTGATTATGGCATTTGACTCTTACATATTCTCTGTTCTTAGGGTTTATTTGCTTCCCAGTTGAAAGAAAATTACTGACATTCTTTGAAAACTTTGACACAGGACTTAAGACTTTGACCCCATTCTTATTTTCATTACCATCTTGGATAACTTAAATATCCATGTGACCTTTCTATCAAAATCACAGCCTCACAAGTACCTGCTTTTCCATTTCTTTCAGCCTCATTCTCACTGCCATGCACTAACCCTTTCCAACCCCCAGACTGTTCCATTTTGTCATTGAATGTCATGACCCATACTCCCTGGCCACCTTTATTCATCTGTTATGCGTATTCCTTATTTTCCTCTCCCACCCAACACATTCTTCAGATTTATTGAAACTGTCAGTTCCCATCTCTCTCATGCTATCAGCAATTTTCTGGCTTTATGTATATTCTTTCTAGCCTAGACCCCTTCTTACAAATTGCATTCAATTCTATCTTTTTCTCTCAAACTTTAGCCTTAGATAAATCCATTAGACTTTTCCCATTATATATATTCTAACTGGTAAACCTTGCTAACGAAACTCAAAACTTAAAATTTATAGCCTTTTATTTCCAGGCTCTCAGCAAGCATTGAACACAATTGGAAGTTGTTTTACCACACAAGTTCCAGATAATTATATTTTAAAATTAGCTAATCTCATTAAAATATGGCTTGAGTGAATAATTTGTTGTTGACATTCTGCTTGTTCACTTTCACAAGTAGTGCTTATGAGGTCATTTAAACCATAAGCATATCTTTTGTGTGTGTTTAAAAATGAACAGATGCCATACTATATCTGGTATAGTATCTCCTAGCCCAGGAATGGTAAATACTCTTACTTTACATGCCAATTTCAATTGGCTAAGGAATACATTGTGCATGATTCAGTTAATAAGATTTAGTTAGGAAAGGCAGATACTTTACTGCTGTTTGGAATAATCTTCCAAGTTTTGCATTCCAAGCTGTGCCGGGCTGACATCGATTCAACCTTTAGATTTTAGCTTATATATAACATCTTCAAAGACTCTCCACCTCCAGACCTTATGTTCATGCCCTAATCTTTTCTATTATAGCTGTTTAAATAGCCTCTCTTCCCCCAAAGACTATAAGCACCCCTAAGGATACCCTGCCTATCAGGCTTATTGTTACATCTTATGCTTAGGATAGTGTCTGGCATAAAGTAAGTGCTGAATACAAATTTACTGTATGGGCCCACTGTCTGCATTATTAACCTATTTTCTGCATATTCGTCTTATTCTAGCCAAATGAGACCCCTTTTCCCCCAAAAGGCTGCACATTTCCCAACTTTTGTACTGTTTACATGAGGGATTAATTCTCTCCCCTGACTCCAGCAGATTCAACTTGCCCGATTTTAATTATGTATCCTTCAACATCCACTTCCAATTTTACCTTCCCTAGGAGGCATTTCTGTTTCTCGTCTTCCCATTTGGAACTCCTAACCATTTGATCACTTTCTCTTATGTATTTTTAGAACCTATAATTAAGGGAATTAAGGAATCCAATTTTAATTTGATCCAAGTCTGTAATTCAACATACGAGAAAACAAAACCTCAAAGCATGTCTGGCTTTTTCCCCAAGATGACTACTCAGTGAAGGACCTGAGTCGAGAAGTCACATCACCTATGTTCTTTCCACTGCACAATGCCACCTTCTGAAGGTAGATGGCCAACTTTGCCATTTGCAGCTGAGAATTCTAACATATGTGATGGATGTGTGGATATACTAGTATTATCACAGTAGGGACACTTACAACGGAAAACATGATTTCAAACTTTCTGGAAAGAATTATGCTCAGTGTATTTTTTTTGTAAATTAGCATATTTGTGTATCACAAATACAGTCAGATACATCTGTATCAATGAGTACGATATTTCAAGAACAGTTTTTATTTTCATGCATCTTGAATATATATATTCACCCTGATCCTAGAATATTTTTTAAAAGGTACTTCAAAGTTGATTACACCATGGTAATATTAATCTCCAAAAAGAAGCTTTTATGAGCCCTTAAAGTAGAATCTAGAATTGAAATCATTTTCTAACCTCGCCTTCAGCTTTTAGGGTAGAAACATTTAGCAAAGGTTGAAGAGGAATTTCTACTGCAGGATATTTTCTTCATCACCCTGTTATAGTCAAACGAGCGGCCAGAGGGAAACAAAAGCAGGGCCCTCACCATTGCGGTCTAACGAAGAACTTAACACAGGAAGCTAAAAGCAAAGGGAGACCTGTCTCACCCGCTGACCCAGTAATCCTGAGCCTGGTCTGATAAGGCTGCCGGGCATTCTGAACAACACAAGTAAACTGTGATAGTGCAAGTTTGAGGGGAGCACCTGAAAGTCTGTGTGTGTGCCATCTCCACTAGCTGGAAAAGGAAAACCTTGAGACTGTGTATTCATCCTAAAGCCCGGAAGAAGACGGGAACTTCAGTCCCCAAAGAAAAGCCCTTAAAACAACCTTGGTTAACTGCCTGCCTCCTGTCATATATACAAAATGAACAAATAGTCTAGCGCAAAATAAGGATTCAGACTAGCAGACCCCCACCCCTACCTACGTTTAAGTAGTCACATCTCCCCAGGAAAGTTGGCGCCACCGTGACCCACCAATCAAAATGGAACACCCTCACCCCCAGCCCACTAATTATATAAGTCCTCAGAATAAAGGACTCGCTCTCTTCTCTTGGGTCCTCTATTGATCCTTTTACCACATGGTTGGGGCAGTCCCTGGCCTCCAAGCCTCTGGCCGGAGGAACCTGGGACACCTGGCTTGCCTCTAACCACACAGGTGCTCTTTGGCCACCCTTGCTCTAGCCACACTTGCTTTTGCCCTCCCACTCACTAATAGGCGTTGCATGCCTGCTAAAAGGCTCCCTGATCTATAATTCTTTATTGCATGGGCAAGAAGAACCAGGGTTTCTCCAGTAACAACCCCACAGTACTTTCCTAGGCCCCAGCACCTCCCTTTGCCAGCCCCAATTTTGGTTTCACTTGTTATCACCTTTTGTTACTGATGTGTCATCATTAGCAAGGATAGATTCAGGGACCTTTACAAAAGAGAGCATAATAACAGCGTCTTGCTCTTTCTATTCTCTGGACATCAACACAAATCTGGCCTGCTCTCCCTTATTAACTCATCTAGAAAAAGTTGCCCTCATCTCCCAAGGCCCAGCCAGGTTCATGAATGACTCAGAAGAATTCCTCCTCAGGTCAGTTGGCGGTGATGCTCCATCTGCTGTGTACCAAGAGATGGATGGCTGTTTAGGTCTGGGATAGCATGGATCCACATAAATATTTTGAGATCAGAGGAACCTGTTTTTGCTGCTGTTTTGCTAAAATATGAAGTAGAGAAAAACAGAAAAAATTGTGCTAATAACTAGAGGTCTAAGATGGGGATAGTTTTCAGTTTATAAATTTCCAATAATCAGGAAGCCAGCAACTACCTGAATATAAGATGGAAGTTTGGGTAAAAAGACTTAAAAACTGAATTTCCTAAAATAAGCTCCTGAAATATAAACAAGTAGAGATAAAGGTTACCTTCCCAGAAGTTGACAGGAAAGTGGAATTATTATGAAAAAAGGAAAAGGGATATGCTAAAGGAAAGTAGCATGTAGATGATGCTACTAGGTGCCATTTTAAGCATTTTATGTAATTTTATTTAATTTTAGGCATTTTATGTAATTCATACAACCATACTAGGACAGAGGCCAACTTAGCCAGAACATCTAGTGAGCGGGTGCTTGTACAGACTGCTGGCCAACAATTCTCATATGTATGTTGTTTGCTCTACCCAGGACCTCACACTGTCTGACTGAAGATGCAAAATGGACTACCTTCCAAGAGAACTAACAACTATGGACAATTTGGAAACCCTTGAAATGAAGGGCAAGACTCTTGCTTTATGCCTGGCACTGGCCAAGTTTAAGTATGTCTTAGTTTATTAAGGCTACTATTAAAAAAAAGTCATAGGCTGGGTGGCTTATAAATGACAGAAATTAATTTCTCACAGTTCTGGAGCCTGGGAAGTCCAAGACCAATAAGCTGACAGATTTGGTGTCTGGTGAGTCTGCTTGCTGGTTCATAGATGTCCATCTTCCTACTGTGCCCTCACGTGGAGAAGGGGTGAGGCAGAGATCTGGGGTCTCTTTTTGGGCAACAACCCCATTCACATGGGCTCCATTCTCATGACCTAAACACCTCCTAACGGCCCCACCTTCAGATACCAACACACTGGGGATTAGGTTTCAAACAATGAATTTTGGAGGGACAAAAACATTCAGTCTTTAGAAAACTGCTACAATATAAGCCTGTCAGCCAGTTAGGGGAAAAAAAAAAAAGTGATGAGCATTTTACAATTTGAAAAGCTTAGTATTAATAAAAATAGTAATGAGATTTTACTATTGCTTTATAATCCCAACACTATTATTAAGCCAGTGCAAACAAAAAAAGGAAATTAAAATTTAATTCCAATAATAAATATAAAGTTTGAGAATTAAAAGTTATTACATAAAACACCAAGTAAGACCACGCTGTAAGATACACAGTTTAATTTTAGTGTAACTCCAAAAGGCCTAAAATTTTTATGTGAAATATTGGTTTAGGATATGGGTATGGAGCAAATTTTATAAGTTCAAGGCTAATGCTATAAGGGCCTATAATAGTTTATTAAATTCACCTTCTTGCCTTGGAAAGGACATTAGTTAAATCCATCCTAATCGACTTTTTCTTTGGGCTCTTTAAAATCTCTAGAGAGAAAAGAAAAAAAGATTTTGCTATCCCTTAGCAAAATACTGGGTATATTTGATAAAGACTAAGGAATGGGACTTTTTTTTTTATCATTTGAATACAAATTAACTTTTTAGAGGTATTTCCAATATTTTCTTACTCGCTATTCATCTTAAGCATTTTATAGTCCCTTTGCCATTTGCTTAAACCATGGAAAGCCATACGCAGTGTGGACCCCAGCAGTTGAGAGAGCCTGCTTAGCCCACTGTATTGTGCAGTCAGTCCTTGCTGTCCCTACACCCACCTCACCCCATGCATCAGCCAGAAGTGGACATGCTGCCCTGCCCAGTGCTACAGCCAGTCTGATCACATAGGCAGAGAGAAGGCACTGCAAGAACACCTGCTGTCGTAGGGTTGCTGTACAAATTACCACTAATTCAATCACTTAAAGTGACAGAAACTTGCTCTCTTACAGATCTGAAGGACAGATATCTGAAATCAAGGTGTTAACAGGGATGTGGTGCCTTCAAAGGCTCTTGGGGACACTTCCTGCCTCTGGTGGCTCCCACTTCATTTTCATATGGCCTTCTCCACATCTTAGCTCTCACTCTACCTTTATCTTTCTTACAAGGATGTCTGCCATTGGATTTAGGATCTTAGCAGACAGGAGATCTGGCTCTGAGCAGGTCAACCAGGGCCAGCTGGTCCTGTGTGGGTTCTTGACTTCATGTAGGAAAGGGTTCACAACACGAGTCCAGATGACTATCAGGGTATGCTTATTAAAGCTGGAGACAGTGAAACAGGAAGGCTGGGGGTGGGGGCGGAAGGAGAGGTGAAGGGAATGGATGGGGTCCTTTGTCTTGAGGCTTTTATCACTTCTTTGCAGGTGAGCATCTTAAGGGAGGGTTGCAGCAAAATATGCACCAGTTCTCCAGGTGTGCCTTTTCAGGGGCGTGGTCTCCACGGATGGTCATAGGCTGAGCAGGGGGTCGTTAGTCATTGCAGCTGGTCCAGGCCTCACCCAACTGGTTTTGCTGCTTCTCTGGGCCTGGAGCTGAAATACAGCTGAGGCCTAGACATTAGCTCCTAGGTGTTCTCTCCTGGGAGGAAGTTATCTCCTGGAAGCCAGGCCATTGTTTTTTCAGCAGCACCTGTCTGTAAATTGCACAGCCACTGTGTTCAGTGATCTGTCTCAGTTTCCCTATTCCATTTGCCACGGAATTTTCCTAGCTTGTTTCTACCCTGAAACGATTTCCGGGTCCAGCCCACCAAGCTGAAGCAGAATCATTTCCAGGAAAATTCCTGGGACTCTTATTTTCGAACTAGCTCCCAGGGTAAATTGTGTACTGTGCCTTGATACTCCAAATGTGATTATTGCACCAGGGAGCTTGCTAGAAATTCAATCTCAGGCCCTACTCTGAAACACTGAATCAGAATCAGTGTTTTAGCCAGATTCCCAGGAGATTCAAGTGCACATTGAAGTTCAAGAATCAGTAGGTTAAGCTATCTTCTCTCAAAATTCCCAAGTCTGGCAGATCGCCAGGACTAGTAAAACTGGGGTGAATTCTAGCAAAAGGTGTATTTTTGTCCTCTGATCCCATGAATGATGCGGATGGTAAACCAGATTTAGGAAACACCATGACTCCTTCCTATTCCCCTAATACAGATTAGTTTACCACATTGTTTAAAAATAATATGAATCCTTCCCCTTCGGGGAAAAATGCCATCGAGTTGAGGCCCAACACCGTGAGCATATTATTAACAAACTAACCAAACAACCAACTAAAAGGAACTACCTTCTACGGCCACTATCACCCTGAACGCACCTGATCTCCTCTAAAAGGAACTACCTAACCAGCACAACCAGAGTACAGCAGATGAGGCTGGGAGCCCCAGGAGCTGGAAGGAGGTGCTGTCACACAGCTGAAATGGGGGTCTCTGCCCCAGACTGTCACAAAAATATTTTGGAGACAACCTGACCATGCCATAGAGCTTTACTGTCAGCTTTTCAGATACTTGAAGAACAAATTCGCTCCCCTTTCCCCGTCAGGATACCCGGGACTCTGCTTAAGATAAACACGGTCATACTTGCGATATGTGTTGATAGTGACCAAGAAACAATGCCCTTAATCAGACATCCGATGCCATACCGGCTGGGGCTTGCAAGCTTAAAACCCCACTGACTGATGTCCTCAGCAGGACTCCTGCAGGTCCTAGAGGGCCCGGAGTCTCCACTCCCCTGCTCCCTGGACCCTCAAACAGGTCCTGGAGCAGCCCTGTGAACCCGCTGCTGGCTCCCTTATCAGCCTCCTGGTGATTTCTCACAGCAAGGCTGCCCTGACACCCCCTGTTACCCTCATTTTCAATCTGCTTAAAAATGGGCTTTATTACTCAAGTATGGTGAGCCCAACAGCACGTGAGATGATTACCACTGAAAGATATTTCGTTACTCACAGGGCCTCAGAAAAGGGGACATGCATGCCCCATACAGAGGCCATGTGGAGAAGCACCCGGATTGGTCAGGAGGCAGAGAAAGAGAGGGAAATTGGGTTTAGGATGGTTTCTGTGGGAAGAAACGGGCAAGCTAGGGTGAGCTGGTTTAGGATTGGCTAGTTTCAATCATATGTGCAGGCTCTGGGGCCTGGCCCTGGAAGGTAACAGGGTGTGGACTCCGCTTTGGTTGGTTTATATTTGAAAACCACACTAGCTGGTGAATTATTTAATATCTCAAGGTACTGAGTAAACCCGGGAGGGGCAGTCCTCCAGGGGCAGCCAGGCCCCAGATACCAAGACATCGGAATACAGAAAATAAAAGACACAGCCAGCTCGTGTGACCCCTCGGCCCCACCCACGTGGCAGCCAGGGTCGGGAACAGTCCTCTGCCAATCGTAAAACGAGTACTGCCTTATATGTAGATATGCACCTTCTTCCTGCCTGTCTTGGCATTCTCCACTGTCTCTATATTTAACACAATAGTAATTATGATTTGGGAAATGGAGATGTGATTCAACTTTAACATTTCAAATGACTTTGTTCCCATGAGCAACGGCAGCAGTTGCCATCAAGATTCCGCTTTTTAAGTTTCCGGAAACAACTGATTTTCTTTTTTCAACTATTCCCTTAACATCAACATAAATGTTCGTATAAGGTAGTTCAGATAACTTTTTGCTCTGCCTTTTCTCCAAAGGAGAAACTGGCATAATTTTTCACCTGTTCGTCTGGGGCATCTGATAACTCTGTTTAGCTTATGTCATAGACTTGGATGAAATGGTCCCAGGAAAAATGAAACTTCCCCCCAGTCCTTTTTTCCCCCTTTTCTCTTCTAGTTGAGGAATAAAGTCACTCCAAAAGATTCTTCAAACATATCCTAGAAGCTTGAGAAAAGCTAAGGAAGGCAACACCTCCTACATCCCTTCATGATTGATAATGTTAGCTGAGAAAACACTGTAATGGCTTTCCATGATCTTCCTTTTCTCAAAATGACCCAAGACACATTTCTTTCTGGATTTTGATTTTAAAGTTAAAATTCACTGCAGTGAATGACTGTGCAGTGAATGTTACCCTGGTTCTACTATAATCAGCTAGTTCTTCTATCTCTGATTTTAATTTTGTCCTAAAATCAGGGAATGGTGGGGGAATATCGGAATCACACATGCCATCCATTGCTTAGATCTGAATTCAAAATACTGTGCCAAAACCCTGCTTCGCTCTGTTTACATTTTACAACTGTTATCCTTTAAAAAAAAAAAAATACTTTCCTTTCATGGACAATGTGTGCACTTTAAAGTTCTGCATTGTTAGCCCTGGCTGGTGGGTCAGTGGATAGGCATCAGCCTGCGAACCCCAAAGGTCACTGGTTCGATTCCCAGTCAGGGCAAATGACCAGGTTGCAAGCCAGGTCTCCAGCCAGGTCCGTAGCTGGAGGCAGGTGAAAGGCAACCATACGCTGATGCTTCTCTCCCTTTCTTCCTCTCTGCCTGCCCTTCCTCTTAAAAATAATGAATAGAAGTTTTTTTAAAATAAATAATATAATAATAAATAAAGTTCTGTATTGTTTAGATAGCCATATTGACAACTTTTCAACTCTTGGAGAGGGCCTGATGTCAAACACGGAGCTTGTGTTCAGATCACCAATCTGCCATCATGCATTGGGACTCCCAGAACCACTTTCCCAGAGAATGTGGTCTCTACCAAGGTTAATATCACACTGAACACTTATAGTTAAGTAATATATCTGCAAGGGCCAAAGGCAAATGAAAGAAATAATAGGTATATTTACATACTTTAACCATGAAAAACATTTTACCAATAACTACATGGAAGAAAAATATCTAAGTATTTTAATTCTTAATGGAGAAATAAATCTTCATTGAGCCCTTGCCAACAAGCTTAAGAAACTCAGTGTTATTTATGATAGCCAAGATCTGGAAACAGTCCAAGTGCCCATAAGTAGATGAGTGGAAAACAAAGCTATGGTATACTACACAATGCAATACTACATGACTATAAAAGAGAAGGAATTCTTCATTTTTGAGACAGCATGGATGGGCCTGGAGATTATTATGCTAAGTGAAATACACCAGTCAGAGAAAGACAAATACCACATGACATCACTTAAACCTGGAATCTAATGAACAAATAAACTGGGGGAAAAAAATAGCACCAGAGGCATAACTACATGGAACAGACTGACAGATCTCAGGGGGGAGATGGAAGAGATTAGCCAAAGAACATATATGCATATATGCATAGGTCATAACACAGACAACAGGTAAGGAGAGCTGAGTAGAGGGAGGCAAAGCCGGGTATGGGGAATATCTGCAACAGTGTCAAAAAGGGAAAAAAGCACTTGAAATAAAAAACATTTCACACTGCTTTCTACTTAAACTAGAGCCCCAGCTCTCTCTTATCTTTTTCTATCACCTTTATAAGAATAGTAATCTATATTTGCTTTTTTCCCTCTTTCTGCTCAATATATAACCTATTGGAAGAACCTGGCTTCTGAACCACGTGGCTTTCTAAAGATAACAATTTTCCTGTTCTAGCTTGATAGAATCAGGAAATTCAGACCTGTCAATGCAAAATAAAGCATGTAAATAAGGTCGGCACATGAATCCTGTAGTGCTAGTCTCATGGCCATCTGGGGTAACAATCTTATATTTGACAAAACAGACTCTAAAACCAAGTCTATAGCAAGAGACAAAGAAGCACACTATATAATGATAAAAGGAATAACCCAACAAGAGGATATGACCCTAGTAAACATTTATGCAGCGAACATAGGAACACCTAAATATGTAAAGCAAATCTTGATGGACATAAATGGAAAGACTGACAGAAATATAGTCAGAGTAAGGGATTTTAACACCTTATTGACTTCAATGGATTGATCTTCTAGACAAAAATTCAACAAGGAGACAGTGGCCTTAACTAACACACTAGATCAAATGGATTTAATTGACATCTTCAGAGCAATTCATCCCAACGCAGAGAACATACATTCTTTTCAAGTACACATGAAATGTTTTCTAGGGTAGACCACATGTTAGGACATAAAATGTCTCAATAAATTTTAGAAGATTAAAATCATATCAAGCATCTTCTCTGACCACAATGCTATGAAACTAAAAATCAATCACAAGAAGGAAACTGAAAAATACATAAAGACATGGAAGCTAAGTAATACCTTATTAAACAATCAATGCATCAATGAGATGGACATTTCACAATAATGTGAAGGGGAAAAAAGGATAAATGCATTAATAGGAGATGCATTTATCTTAGGAAAAATCAATACAATCAATGAGATCAATGTAGAAATCAAAAGACACCTTGATATAAACAAAAACAAGAACACAACCCAAAATCTGTGGGACACAAGAAAAGTAATCTTAAAATGGAAATGCATCATAGCATTACAGGACTTTCTCAAGAAACAAGAAAAAGCTCAAATAAACTTTACACTTAAGGGAACTTGAAAAAGAACAACAAATAAAAATTATTTTGTTGTCACATGAATTTCACTTTAATTTTAAAAAGTGGAAAAAGGTTATTTTATACAATGCAAATAAGGTTTTCAAAATCTATGTAAAAAGCCTCTTTTCATATCATCTCAGAGCTTATCCTTTGCTCTGTGTTTGGTTCCAGTTTCCAGATCCCTTATTGCTGGTTAGGTACCATACTAACATCTAACCTCTGAGGAAAACATTTTTAACAGGGAGTCAACATGTGAGTGGTTAGAGAAGTTTTTAGTAGACCTAATATTTCCTGGCATCAATTTCTGCCTGTTCTTTGTCATTCTTTGACCATCATTCATATTCTCACTTGCCTGCATCCTTCTGAACTAAAGTGCCCTAAACAGAACACTCTACTATATCATGGGATGATCACTGTCCTGGAAGACTGTATTTTATCTCTTTTCTGGCACGGAGTTCACAGGACTCTCCTAAATAAAGGCAACAACAGTGAGCCAAGGGCAGGGAGTCCAAGAACTCCGTGACTTGCTGAATTTGTCGACAGTCTTGTACCGAAACCTTTTCTTTTGCCCCCACTTCAATTAATAGTGGTGGCATCAACATTTACATTTGGAAAATTACTGATCTCCAGGAATCTTGGAGATGACCTGGGGGTTCATATTATCAAGACTGACCTTTAAAAACATCTGTGTGATATTTGTATTACTACGTTCAGATCGTGCCCAAATGGCTAACCAAGGTCAGTCTGGAAAATTCTGCACTCAGCAGATTTTTAAATACTTTTCAGAAACAAAAAAAATTAGTCTTTTACCTTCAAGTCATCTAAGTCAAGATATCCCAGTCACAGCCATCAAAAATTACAAGTCTTGTTTCAGTACAAGACTGTCAACAAATTCAACAAGTCACGGAGTTCTTGGACTCTCTGCCCTTGGCTCAATTTAGTCCAGAAAACATGGTCAATTGAAGCCAAGTTTGGGCATAACAATATCTCATCACATTAAAGGGCTGAACTGATTAGAAAGGAGACATTTGCATTTCTCTGTGGGTTAAGTAAGCTCTTCCTCACCCCTAATATCCTGAACTTTGATGGTGAGAAAGTAAAAGTTACAATATTACAGCTTGATTTCCATTCTAATTCCATTAGAATTATTGTTTATTTATGTCAATATTTGTCATTTCTTCCTTTAAACCTTAATGGCACCTCCACCAGGTAAAGGCTGTGTTGTATCTCCTATTAATATATTTATCCTTTTTTCCCCTTCACATTATTGTGAAACGTCCACAGTATACCTTGATGAATATTTGTATTCCATGGAAATACTGACAAATCTTCCATGAAACATGTCCTGTCATCTGGTAAGTTTGGGAAATACCATATACTATCTCTCCCTTCCAGAGTCATGATTTTTATAAGCACGTTAAAAAGTTGGAAAAGTTTTATAATGAAGAAAGCTTTCTAATTCTGTTTCTTAAATTTATTTTGATCATAAAATATTTTGTATGTGTTTCACCTAATAGCCTCTCTGGAACACCAGTATCTGGAATGCTATTGTAAAACAGCCTACATGTGATGGTTCCATTTTATTCTTATTACTGCATTAAATTTGCAATCTCGGAGTATACCAGCCATATATAAAAAATAAAATCTAGTTATTGATTTTTGTTTCCTTCAATGGTTATTTCTTTCAACTTTCCTCAAATGGCTTACCCAGTCAGTAACATACACATTTTTCTAACTCTTCTCTGGGATTTTAAAATTCTTTATCTATTTTATGAACTAGATAGCTCAACTTTCTACTGTATACAATTCCCAGACCTCTAAGACTGGCCTTCAGAGACCTATACCATCCAGACCCAGCCTTCTCTTCATGACTCTTTCTAATCACATCCACAAATCTTAGTTCTCTGTTTAGACTGATCCACATACTATCTCACCAAAATATCCAGTGCATTTGTATCTCAGTGTGTGCATTCATGCTGTTCTTCTTAACAAGGTTGCTTAATCTTACAAATCCTGAAAGCTGACTCAGACTTTCTTTATTTTTTTTGGCCATTGTTTTCACCTATTGAGACTATAAACTATATGGCCAATAACCATATAGGTGTTTCTAGTTACTAAATATCCAGCTTAGTTTAGTACCTGAAAATTCTTAGATGCCCGATAAAAAGATGTTGGATTAAATGTAAAGGCTTTGAAATTCGGTAGTATACACACATCTCATTGCCTCATGTCTGATTTTGTATTAGTGTGTACTGCTTATGTTGATAGTTATTGGTTTGTGCACTGCATTAATTATCTATACATACCAAGTTCTTCAAGTGCAGAGTTTGGGAATATTATGCATTAATAACACCCTCAGCAACTAAGGCAGGTGCTTATACTTAATAAGCACTGACTAAATTTTGACAGATAGGCTAGTTAATTCCAGGAGCAGCAAAAGTCTCTTATGTCCCATGAAGCTCTTTTATGCCATGGGCCATATTAAGATTCATTGCTTGACCCCTTACTAGCGGTTATGTCTCTACAACTCACCATGGCTTGTATTTGTAGATTTGTTTCATATATGTTTCAGTTTTCTTTTACAACACCTATAAATTTTTAAGAAAGATTTTATTTATCATTTTTAGGGAGAGGGGAAAGGAAGGAGGCAGAGAGGGAGAGAAACATCAATGTATAGTTGCCTTTCACCTGCCTTTAGCTATGGACCTGGCTGGAGACCTGGCTTGCAACCTGGTTACGGGCCCTGGCTAGGAATGGAATCATGACTGTTGGGTTCGCAGGCCAGAGCCTATCCACTGAGCCACCAGCCAGGCCAAGCCTGTAAATTTTAAAGAGTGAAAAAAATCCGTGTTTTTTTTGTTTTTGTTTTTTTTTAAGATTTTATTTCATTATTTCTAGAAAGAGGGGAAGGGAGAGAGGCAGAGAGGGAGAGAGACATCAATGTATGGTTGTCTTTCACCTGCCTCCAGCTACAGACCTGGCTGGAGACCTGGCTTGCAACCTGGTTATGTGCCCTGGCTGGGGAATCAAACTTGTGACCTTTGGGTTCGCAAGCCGCTGCCTTACCCACTGTGCTACCAGCCAGGATGTGTTTTTTTTTTTTTAATGAAGTTTTGTCTCCTAAACCGGTGAGAACAGAATAGGAATTGGTTAAATGGAAAGAAGTTGACATGGTCATACTACATCATACTTTATTGTTATTGGCACTTATATGATACAATATTACTATTCTAATCTTTTATGCAAACAATAAAAATAATATCATTAAAAATAAATGATATAAAATATATAATACACTTCTATCAAATTAACCATACACAAAATACTGAATGATTGAAATTATGTTACATGTATATTTTACAAAGGAAATGGTAGAGTACTTTAATAACACCTTCAGATGAAATTTGTCATTATAATTTGGATGTCACACAACGTTAAATATGAATATATTCAAATAATTACTATTTATAGGCCCAATTTTACTATTTAAAAACTGAATACTATGTAAATGAATACTTATAAAAATACTTTTAAGCAAAAGCCATGTTCTACTCACTTAGCAGTAACAAAAATATATATTCATCTGAAACTAATAAATGTGCTTGATGCATTAGATATTCAAATTTAAATGTGTGTTTCTAAAGCATTTTGTCAACTTAATATTCTTGACTTAATACAGTATATATACCTTCATGATATTAGAATAGGTTTGCATTACAAATAACATTATTTCAAGTAAAAAACAATGGCAATCATTAACACAGAAGAGTTACTGATAAGGTGTCAAACCAAACACATCCAATACATAAGTAAGGCCCATGTGCTGTGCTGTACACACAGTGATCTCAAACTCATTTGTTGAATGAATACACAAATGGGTGGCATTTATTCAGTTATTAGCATCCTGAATCAACTATCCAAAACTTTCTATTTCTAGAGAAACTTAATATTTGTATTTAACCGGCTACTTCTTCTTGGTAGCAAAGTTTAGTAAATTGATTCCAGATTGAGCAGCAAATTAATGTTGGTGATCAAAAAAATGCTCTACCAGGATGCTTACTAAATATGTAGATGGCTCTAATATCTAAGAACATTCAATATACTGAACAACTCCTTCTTTCATATTGTCATACAAAGCAAAAATAAGAATCTAATTTCTATATGTCATCATAAAAACCAAAAAGTAGTAAATATAAATGCATATTATCTAGATCTTAGTAGACTTCAGGTATCTGTTCTCAGTGAGAAAGGCAAGCTATCCTGAGAGGCAGGCTATGCATGTATCCATGTAACATCAGATGGAGGATGCGCAAGCTGAACAATCTTCTAGCATATACAGCTTGGCAATGTGAATGCTGATATCATGGTTAAAGGTACCTCTGAAGCAGTACAATTCTTCAAAAACCAAAGTCTAACTAGCAACAGTTACAGAATTGCAGCACCTAAGAAAATTGTGGCCACTCTATGTTAAAGGACTCAGCCTGAGCCCCTCCTTGGCCCAGACCCTTCCCGTAACTTTTCCTCACCTCTTCGGCTTCATACAGGGTGAAACTTTCTTTCTTTCTTTTTTCCCAATAACTTGATAGAATACAGAATATTTTTCTTAATCAAAGTTCAGATCATCCTAAATCATTTCAAAAGCTTTTGCCCTTATATGTCAGCAGGACACCTAAAAATTCATTTAGCAAATTGGTTAATATATTTTCATGTTAATGAAATAACTACTACTGGCTTTGAGAGAGTAATTAAACTACAATTTAGTACAATGGTTCACTTAAAAATAAGTCTTTAAAAACTAAATGGTTTCCAAAGTTCAGAAACAATTTAGTCACAAACTAAAGATAGTTTCAAAATTAGCAAATGGCACTAATGAAGAAAATCTGAAATATGATCTTTAAAGTAAAATGCAAAGTAAAATGACTTGAAGTAAGGTTATTCATTTTAAATTCCAATATTGTTTTTTCAAAAATACAAGTGAATAAAAATATGCCATGGAATCTCATTAAATGGTGTGATATAGTAAAAGACCTACATGAACTAATGGAAGAACACTTTAGTATTTAAGTACAAATATATTATTTCTAAATACAAGGAGCAATTAGTTCTCAACTGAATGCTTCCACATCAACAAATATTATTTTTATTATATAAAGTATGTGCCCAAAGTGTTGAAAATAATTTGTTTTCTTAATTTAGTTAACAACCCCTCAGGGTTTTTTAACCCATTTTTTTGTTTGTTTTTTATAGTTAGTGTAAAGATCAATTTTATTTTGTTCTAAATTTAACTCTCAAAAATTTTACATGAATGGAATGAGAACCAATGTCATTATAATTATCATAGACAGTTGACCCTTGCACAACACAGGAGTTTAGAGGTATGGTCACTCCTTTCAACCTCCACAGTAAAAACTCCCTATTTGACTTTTGGCTCTCCCCAAACTTAACTCATAGCCCACTGTGGACCAGAAGCCTTACTGAGAACATAAACAGTTGATAAACATACACTTTGTATGCATTATATACTATATTTTTACAATAAAGTAAGCTAAAGAAAATAAAATATTATTAAGAAAATCACAAAAAAGAGAAAACGCATTTACAGTGCTGTACCTATTGAAAAAGATCTGCATATCAGTGGACTTGCACAGTTTAAATGTGTGTTGTTCAAGGGTCAACTACATATTACAGTATCATAAGAACTTAAACTAATTGTAAATTGAACATTATTGCTGCAAGAAGAGTGGTCACTGAAACGAAGCCACTGAAAAAATACGATTTAAAGAGACAGACAATAGTATAAAACTCTTAAGATTGAGATATTGGCTTCTAAAATAAAACTTATATTCTAAAGTAAACATTATATGTGTGAACAATATAGAGAAAAATAGTACAAAAACTTTTTTTCTCCCTTGATAAATAATAATGGGAATGTATGTAATATTCTAGTCTCCTAAAATTGCTCATAGTTCTAATATTAAATTTTGTAAATGTGATGATAGAAATCTTTGTAAGATATAATGAAATATTTAGGATGTATTGACTAGGAATTACTAGATAACTCATAATTTTGAAGCAGGTCCCAAGTTAGGAACCAAATTTTCTATGTGTGTCCTTCCCTTTTGGTGGGGAGAGGTAAAGGTCCAAACTCAGAACTTGGAAGAACTACTGGCAGGCTTTAGCAATGTTTACTGGCTGTAGAGGAGCATGTGAACATTTAGGTAACCTATTCTAAAAACCCAAGACCAGTTAAATGTCCAGTGTCACACAGAGGTTCATTATGATATTGAAAATTCTATTTATTCATTCATTCATTAGACATTTTTTTACTGTTACCACTGCTTTGGAATCTTAGTCAAATTTTATATGATGGACTATTCCAGACTTTCAAAATATATCTAAAACTGTTACCTTCAACTTGAGGAATATCTATTTTTCAGATTATAACAGCACTGGGTTACCTCAAAATGTGTATTCAGAATGGTAAAATGCCATAGCAATCACAAGATTTTCATATAGTAAAGGTATTTTACATATTTTCACTCACTTTTTTTTTCCATATAAGATGTAAAACTTAATGGCAACACACTTCAGATAGTTCCTACTTTACTAACAACTAATCAGTGGCATTGACATTCTGGTGGTAATAAGCAGCAGGCTTCCTGGACTCAAATCCTGGCTCTACCACTTGTCAGTCATGTAGTCTTGTGCCAGGCACGAGGCCACTCTCTGCTTCAGTTACTCAACTGTGAAAAGAAGACTATGAAAAGACTGCTGCCTCAAATCATCGTTATTACTATTAGTGAGTGAAGCAGTACCAACAAAGTGCAGGTAAAGCTCTTGGATGTATTGCTTGGCACATGGTGATCACTTAATTGCTATCTACAATGGTTATTATCATAAAAAGTGACAGTGACTGCTGATAATATAAGCCATTGCTAACTTTGGTGCCTTTAATAAATGCATAACTGCCAAGCACTTATTAAAGCAGATGGTATACTTACACTATGTCTAACCCTTAAAATAATAGTAAAAACATTATATTACAAAGAGTGTAGGTCTTGGTTGGTCCCAGGGTTGTGGACTATTGTTAAGCTGATAAACAAAGGGTGTAGGTCTTTTAAAACATCCTAATTTGTGCATGCCACAATAGCAGATAATTTCCCCTATGAAACATAGCAAAGTGTGACCACAATGTTTAAATGACCCTTTCATCCCTCTTAAGAGATTACTTCTTTCAAGGGAGTGATTAGAAAACACTAATGGTAATATGAAAAGTACCTGCTAATTAACCAGTTTTGCTCACTCATTAATCCTACAAAGAATATAATAAAATTAAAATTTCAGTGTAGGAAAATCACAATTTACTAATATCATGGAACTTGAGGAGCACGTGCTGAAAGTATTAATAATGTTAAATCCCTAAAAGTTAAGGATATATTTAATATAGATATTTAAGTTAAAGTAATCTGAATACATTCAAAGCATTCAACTTTTTCTTTGAAAACTCTGGTTAGTTTCTTTATTTTTCATTATACATACAAACTTGTTGCAAAAATTTTAGAGCTTTTGTGCCAAATAGCAATAATATTGCTTTGACCAGTATATAAATATCTCATACACATGTAAAGTCAGTGTTTTTGTTATTCAGTATCCAACTGCTAGTGAGGAAGGTTTTTAATAATAGCTTGAACACCAAAAACAAATTTTATAAATTAAAATTTAATAATGGTTTGCATATTTTAGTTATGAAAAGTGTTTCACATGCTAAATTAGTCTAAGTTCATAAAATAACAATTACAATAAGGGCATTTTAACATTTTGAAAATTATGCATTTAAATTCAATACTACTATATTCACTATGCTAAAACAATGTTATTTTATCAATGTAGAAATGATAAACATAATGCACAGAATATACCTTTTGCTTCCGTAGACTCTCAAGATCCCTAGTCCTTTTAAAATTCAACAAATAAAGCTTTATTTTAATACCTTATATGTATACCTTAATAGAAAAATTCTCAGCATGGTTTATTCTTGCAAGAGTCCAACATCATATATGAAAGCCTCAATAAAATTAAGAGGTGTAGGTATCTTTCTAAGTTAAAGATTGAGCTTTTAAATAGACTTATTTTTCCCTCCTTGACCCTTATCTTCCTCCCTCCCCAATCCCTGCTTCCCCACCAACCCCACTGGGGCTGTCCAGGAACATAAAGGAACCTGAAAGCAGCTGGAAGAGGGTCTTGCTGGAGCATCAGTAGCTCTCTGTTCCTCTACTGACAGGGATACCCTTTAAGGAAAGCGTGCTCTTCACCCTTCACATAAAAACCACCTTCTCTGCTACAGAGGAACTAAGAACCTAGGACAGCAGACTGTGTTTTCTATAACATTTCTGTACAATTGAGAAAATCCAACCATGTTTCTTCAGTGACAGACTTCTTCAAATGAAAATATCCATTTTATTATAGAAAATATCCATCTATTACATGTGCCTACTGGGAGAAGATGAAACCAAACACCATACAGTAATTTTAATAAATGGGAGAAGAGGCACGATGATTAATTTTTTCTCTGACATTTTTTCCCATAATTTCCAGGGATAAATTTTAGCCTACAAATGAATAGTTTGTGTCAATACATGGATCAGTTTGTGGAACTGAGTTGTGTGAATGAAGGTTTATCCATTTTCAGCACAACTATCTAAGAATGAGCTGAACATCAGTTATCTATCCCATGGTGAAAGATTTAAACAACAACAAAAATCATTATTTTTAAATTGAGTGGAGAGTGTTTAGCCTGCTTGTCCTTTGTCCAGTGTTTAGAAGCTTCTGCTCGCCTGATTCTTCAAGGTCCTCTTCATTCTTCTCCAACTGGGGGAGGCGGCTCGCACAGCTTGTACAACCTAGGAGAGGCACGAGACAGTGTGACAGACATACTGACATTACTTGAACTGTTTTTATTAGTACAACAAAATACATAGTATCATAAATACACCGACAATAATTTCTTGGTTTGGGAAGCATGCCCTTATTGCCTATATCACTAAAAATGGCATACAGATGAGCAAACTTCCAAATTTTAGTTCTACTGTTTAGAAGACACCAATGTCTTTGTGCACACAATTATCATGGTTAGTTGAGCAACGATGCTTTTTTTTTTTACACCAGTGGCTTCTGCTCTGGTGCCCTCTTGCCAGCAGCAAAACTGACTCTCTGAATTCCACAACATGATATTGTTATAATTGCCATTATGTCTATTATCAACTTGTACCAAGATAACACCTATCTCATAGGGCATCTACTGATTTTCCTAACCAGTTTTAGAAATTTGCTTCATTACGTACTATCTGGTGGAACAGGCAGCTGGTTATGGAAGGGCCACCATAGCCAAGCCCTGAGCCCTAAGCAGCAAAGGCACAATTAGTTTTTTCTCAAGAAATATATTTTCAGCTTTGCCCATTCACCTCTCACCTGCCCATAGGATCAGGTGGAGCTACAAGTAGGTCTGGGAATCCATCTTAACAGGTGGAGATGCTGGGAGTTGGGCAGATGCTCCCTTTTAGCATCCCAGGTCAAGTTATTTGAGACCATATAGCCTCAAGGCAAAGTTCAGGGAACTGGCCTAGGATTACAGAGATTCTAGTGCTCCACACTCCCCTAAATGCTGAATGGCGGAATCCTAACTCCAATGCGAAGTAACAGGGAACAGAGCTACAACAGTGACCATATAGGACATACCCATTATTTAAGGCTTAATTGGCCTAAGGGTGGCTGGAGGTTGGATCCCACCCATGGTCCTCAACTGTGCCCATGGCCATGCTAGCTAGTTCTCCTTCAGAGTTTAGTCTGAAAAATAAAGTGCAGGCTTCTACTTTGCTTCTTCTTCTTCTTCTTCTTTTTTTTTTTTTTTAAGAGAAGGCAGTTTTCTTTTAAGATTTTATTTATTATTATTTTTAGAGAGAGGGGGAGGGAGAGAGACATCAATGTATGGTTGCCTTTCATCTGCCTCCAGCTACGGACCTGGCTGGAGACCTGACTTGCATGCAACCTGGTGATGTGCCTTGGCTGGGGAATTGAACCAGTGACCTTTAGGTTTGCAGGCCAGCACCTTGTCCACTGTGCCACCAGCCAGGGCTACTTTGCTTCTGTTTAAAAGCACTCCAAACCCAGGGTAGCATTGGTGGTTCACTCCCTTTTACGAATTAAATTGAACACAGCTTAAATGGGTTGTTGACAAAATTAGCAAATTAGAGATTTCCTCTCCCTTTCCGACACTCAATCCCATGCTAATTCGAAATCAGGGAGAAAGAATGAAAAAGACTTAATATTGGGTTAGAAACTTTGTTCACAAAGTGCACTTTCCTAGTCTCGAAACACATGGAAGGAGTTACTGCCTTTGGAGGTTTGTGAAATAGATTTCAAGTCTGGAAGGTGTTTAATGCTCCACATGCAACCCCAAGGAAGAAAGTAAATATTGAAATAAGGATATCTCACACCAGAAAAGTTTATTTCATCCTTCCTGGAGAAAAGAATGCATTAAAATGAGCTGGTAGACTCCAAAGCCCCGCCCTCCCCCCTGCCCTAGCTAAAGGTTATGGTGTTGCCTAAATTGCATTCCTGGGACTGGAAAAGCAGAATGATTGGGAAGTTCCTTTCCTCTTGAATGCCTATCCTCTCATTTCCCAACAGTTCTGCCTAGTGAGTGAGAAGGCACAGTTGGCTGTCCGTTGGCAGAACAGACACAGTAAGTTGGGCAAAGGATGTCGTACTTGGTGAGGTCTGGGCTGAGCTATTGCAGCCCTTCTCCTTGAATTGTACCATCCCACAGAATGTAACTAACACCACCAGGCAGGCAAGTCTCTGTCTACCTTGCAAACTGGTGCAAGGCTGCTGCCTCTGATCAATGGATGAAATGATAGTTCTGGGTGCTGTAAAGCCAGGCAGATTCAGCTCCTGTGAGGCTTCTTGGAAGCAAGTCAGGGTTATTTGAGTTCAGACACGTCTGTAATGGAAATGGTGAGGCTCTGAGAATTGAGAACAAGCAGATAAAATCTGCAAGTAAAATGTAATAGTAAGAGTTGGACTTTTACTCTGAACTGCAGCATGTGTTTTTTGGCAGCTAAACTGTTAGGGAATAGAGGTCTTTGTTGGCCTAAAAGTTGGGGGCCCTTGCTTTTCTCATTCCACTCATGCAACACCAGTGACCCTGCATTAAAAAAAAAAAAAAAAAAAAAAAAAAAAAAAGGCTTGGTCCTGGCTCCACTTTCTTTTTTTCCCATTGGAGCAGATACCTCCAGCCAAAATCGAATTCTGCAGGATAGAGCTTTCAAATTACAGTCCATAGCTCATGCCCTTCACCTTCGCACATGGCAAAACACAAGTTGTGGTAAAGGAAACCACGAAGCAAATGCCCCTTCCAAGGCTAAAGCCCAATAATGCTCTGTCACAAGGCAATTTCCCCATCACACACATGTGAAAATGGTCTCAGAGGATGAATAACCTGACTAAATAAGGCCACAGAACAGGAGCTGGGGCTCAAACCATCTTGTCGCTTGTAACCAGTATAGTATGCTGCCTCCCACTTTCATTATACAACACTTTGCAGATTTTATAATGGAATAGAAAATAAGACCACTGTGCCATTCCATCTAAAGTGTAATATTTCAGATATGCTTATTGCTCTGAAGAGCCTTTGTATGAAAGGAGGAAGAACCACCTCATTTGTCCTGCTCACAAAGGCATCTCCCATGGATGTCCCATTGGTCCGTGGTCTCAATAGTACCAGGCTGTTTATCATATTACCTATATGTGCTCTTTTGTATGTATCTACTACCTCAGGGACTAGAACCATTCACCCCTTGTGACCCAAGCCAAACACTTGGTGGCCATTCGAGAATCTTCCTTTATGTCTTCCTTTACCCATAGTGTGCAAGGACTATTAATTCTGTCTACTAAACGTCTCTCTAACCCATCCTCTCATCTTTATCCTCAGTAATACAGTAATCTCCCTTCCAGCTCCTTCCTTCAATCATAGCTTTCCTCTGATGCATCCTCTGAATATTGCCAGAGAATTTAAATCTCCCACACAATGTTTATTTGTACCTCCTTATTATCTTCAAGTTCAAATCAAAACCCTTCAATATCTCATACAAGTCCCTTCCTGATCCAGCCCCGGCCTATGTTTCCAGCCTCACTTTGCATCCTTCTTAAAGCACATTCAAACATCAGTCGCAGAGATCTAGTTCTCAGTGTGATGTGTTACATAGGCCTTTGTGTCATCGCATTAGATGCATAGGACATCTATTACCATGTTGACTGGACAAGGGGTACTCTGCAATCTGCCCTCTCCATCCCTAGGCTGAGGTATGAGCCCCCTTTCTGTACTCCCGTGGCAATCTGTGCCTATTTCTGCCACAGTTCTTAACTGTACATCATTTCCATTTTATTCAAAGGCCACTCTATTATGCACATCGGTGACTAATGGAAAAGACTATTATCTCTAGTTAAGTGCCTGACCCCTACACATGCACGGTTGGAATTCAGTATATGTTTTCTGAGTGAATTTTTTGAAATGAAAAAAAGTGAATGGCTTCAGGACAACTATGAAGGGGTTAGTTGGAGATTAGAATCAAATATTATCTCCATGAAGATATTTGCAGAAACACAACCTTAGATTTGCCTGGGGATGACCTGGCCTTCAGAGCCAAATAGGTTTTTCAGTTTGATGTCTTTGGGGGAGGAATCCTGGTTCCCAGCTTGGAGGGAATCCCAGCGGCTCAGTGGACCCTGGCACTCTCTTACCTTCTACTTTTCCTTATAGTTAAGATTTACACATCTCATCTCCTTGAGAGATCACACTGTTTCTATCTCATGTTTAACTTCTTCATAGGGAATAGCAGAATGCTTTGCATTTCTTAGGTCTCCAATATATATTTTTAGAGTGAATAAAAGAATAAATACAATAAAAATTTTAAAGTTACTCTAGCTCTGTCTCTGAGGGCCATTATTCCCTTGTTAAAAAATGTCCTCTTTATGTCTAGCACAGTTTATTGAGTTTTATTTCTAGTGTTTTAAAACATAACCCAATAAACAAAAGAGTGAGTTCATCCATTTCTTTTCTCATAGTTAGCCTGTTATTGGTTTATTGATTAGGATGCTGTAGTCTTATCCTACCCCACTGTTTATTATTGTTTATAAACTCTAGCTAAGAGGACCTTGCTGAGCTATTATTTTGTTTTCTTATTGTAAATTTAACACTGCACTTGGTCGACTTCCAAATATGCCATATCTGCTCCAGGTGCTAGAAAATGAATTCTTATGCGAATGGTGAACGATTATTTAGCAAAAGAAAGTCTTAGATTTTAATCTAGTCAACTGTGAAAGATAACATTAATAAGACTGGAGGATTAAATAAGGTTAGGAATCAGCACTAAAAATAAATGCAATTAGAAGATGAGTGCTTCATCCATTTTCAGAGGAAAATATGTTTTTTTAAAGTAATTTTACTGCCCACGCAGATTTTTCAGGATGAAATATAACTTCACAAATGCTGCAGATATCATTTTTAAAAAATATTTTATTTATTTTTAGAGAAAAGGGAAAGGAGAGAGGCAGAGAGGGAGAGAGACATCAATGTGTGGTTGCCTGTCACCTGTCTCCAGCTATAGACCTGGCTTGAGAAATGGCTTGCAACCTGGTTATGTGCCCTGAATGGGGAATCAAACCAGTGACCTTTGGGTTTGCAGGCCAGCACCTTATCCACTGTGCTACCAGCCAGGGCTCTGCAGTTATCATTTTAACCCTGGTAACAGCTTTGTACATAGAAACAATAAGTGTCTCATCTGTGGCAGTGCTTGGAGGAGCCTGCTTTTTGTTAAAATGTAAATGTATAAAAGCAATCAAATGTAAAGAAATTACCTAATTTTTGCCCAACTTCAAGACAGATGGCTGCCTATCCTAATGTCACCAGGGAAATCAAATTATCAACATTTCTTTGATGTCTGTTGCCACGTTCGTTTCTTTTCTTATAGTGATGTCAAACTCTGAATATTTGGTTTGCTAACAAAAAGTTAGTTCGTTCATTTCTTCATTCACGCACACATTCTTTAAGTTCATTCAGATATTTGTACGTAGGCACTATGATAAGCAATCAACAAAATTAGAAAAATGGATTCTCTGCCCCCAAAGAATTCATATTCAAGTTGGGCACAGTGACATGTGGCAATAAACTGCAACACAGTCAAGGCTATAATTCATCAATATACAAGATGCTAACCAAGCATAAAGAGGAAGAAAACTCAACTACGACTTCAAGGAAGAAATAACATCTAAGATGGGTTTTGTGGTTAAATAGTTTTCCATACAGACACAGATGGGAAACACAATCAGGCCAGAGGGAATAAATAGCATGTACATATCACGAAAGTATAAATGAAAACAGCATTTTGATAGTTTGGTGCAGTTAGAATATATATTATCATAGCAACTGTTGGACTCTTGTTTTTGAATTCATAATAAAACCTGCAAAATAAAATAATGTCAAGACTTCTGCTTGCTCTTCTAAGTTTGCTTCCGCTAAAATTCCATTTCATTCTGAGAGCATTTATGCCTGGTCACATTTAGCTACAAAATGTTTACAAGGCCTGTTTCTATGACTATAATCAGTTCTACCCTGGGCACAGCCAAGAGCAATTGCATTAGCTTCCAAAGACACTCCCTGGAAGACAACGGAGAGCCCTTTGGGAATGAACAGAGCTGGGAAGTCACTCACCTGGGAGCAGACTGGGGGGTTCGGTCTCTGACCCCCAAATTCTTTGCTGTGTTCTGAACTCTTGCTCCCTGAAAACAAAAGTCAGGAAAATCACTCTTAGATCCACATTGCATTAGTAATTAACATACTGTTAACATTGGGAGTGTAGAATACTTATGCCAACCATGTATTTAACATCAAAGGAGACTGGATGAGAAAGAGCGAAATAATCATGTGAGCATTTTCAAAGTTAATGCTTTAAACAATCAAAACCTGCTGATACACAGTACTGTTTACAGGGATTGGTATGTATTCCAATAGCCATTTACATCATTTGAGGTGAGTTTAAGTAACAGCTCCCTCATCACCATCTCATCTATGCTTTTATTCCTAGAAGCAAACATTACTTAAGACCATAGGAAATGAGCAGGTTATAAATATCTGCTGTGTCTCCACTTTCATGGATAGGAATCCTGGTTCTATTACACTCATGTACCAGTTTTCTCCTAGCTGATTAATTAGCTATTTAAAACTTTATAGTATTTATCATAAAAATATTTTCTTAAATAGTTAAAAAGTGATTTCTGGACAAAGCATATTCATATGGATTTCTGAAATGCAAGAATTCTGCCTCAAAATTTATAGCACAAAGACAATGTACTTCAGGAACAAAAAAGTCTTTATAATCTGTCAACTTCATGAATAAAGCTATAATCATTGTTCAGTTCTTAATGGGTAACAAATAAAGTGTGAGAACAGATAAAGAAGAGTGGTTGATCAGAGTAATTAAACAGTCACTTATTAAAAAAAAAAAAAAAAAGAAGAGTGGTTGAAAAAAAAATCCTCTGAAATTCTCTCTTGCTACTGAATTCTAACCTATGAAAAGAAGAGAAAGAAAAGAAGAAATGGAGAAAGAAAAAATTCTCTCAAAATGGACCATATAGAGGAAGGCAAGTAGCGACAGGATGGGAGGGGTGGCAAAAAGACAGACGAGAAGGGATGCAGGAATTGCAGTTCAACAGTTTTTAAAAAAACCAACAATTTTATTTTGAAGTAACTTTACACTTAGAGCAAAGCTTTTTATAAACACAGAACAAAAAATTCATACATTTTTATTTGTTTCTTGATTTGTATCTTAATAGGCTGGGGCTGTATACCCCTTAGAGCAGTGGCCTCTAACACTTTTGGCACCAGGGACCAAGAACCCAGGGTTGGGGACTCCGCCTAAGAGCATTTGTTAGCTGGTGCCTGCACCCTGGTAATTTGCCTACACTTACCACCAACACTGGGCAAGAAGTGCATCTTCCCTGCTCCTTGGTCTTAGTGCCCAATCTGATGTCCTGATATTAGAAGTAAGGAGCCAGAATTCTTTGAAATTCCTTGTGAGACCTAGGTTTTCAGTCTTCAGGCCTGGGGTCCACAACCTGAAGCACCAATACATGTATACTTTCTGTCCCTCATGTCTGCCCCGCAGACCCCACGCCAGCGATTGCCTCACTTATAACTGCATCTGTTTTTATTTGTTTGTTTTTGGTGGGTTTTTTTTTTTTTTTGGGGGGGGAGCAAACCCACAGGAATTTATATTTAAGAATTTACACTAAGTCTTTAGTAAAGAAAGCAGTCATAATTACAAAAGCATATCTTAAAAATTAAGTCACTATCACTGGACAGTTCAAACCAAGTCAGCAAGTAGAGTGATTGGTTCAATCAATTTTCTGTGGTAGTCTTAAGAAAAGGTGGAAGAATAAAATATAATGTCTTTCTAATTCTTTCCTGCTCATTGTTTGTTCTACTAAATCAAGCACATTTTCCTAATAATCACTAAATCGGAGATTAGTGCCTTTTTGCTACCTTTCTAAAGAATTTTAAGGGTTAAAAAAACTATTCCACTTAAAATACTATTGGATTACTGCACAGAAATTTCATTCTGAGAGAAGATGCTTACTCATACATAATTCAAAGACCTGAAGATAGTCCAACAGCAGCTATTCATCCTCTAAATGAAAATCTGAGGTATGTGCTTTACCTTCAGAACAATGCAAGGCCCTCTGAGTCAGTGTGGAAGGTTCTGGGAGACTCTCCACAAGCACACAGGAGGCTCAGTTCTTCCCTATCTTTTCCTCACCCCTACCCCAACCCCTTCCCTGCAATTCCCAGAAAGTGACAGGTGTCCTTTTATCTTCTCATGAGCCCCCAAACCACTCCTGCTCATTTTGCCTGGCCAACTCCTTTTTCTCCCTTCAGTTAACCTCTTAGACAGCCTTTTATCCAGGTTTTCTAAGTTTCTTGGACATCTGTGCTGCCTTCTTCCCTGGGGGTGTTTCTTGTTCATGACTTACTCTCTGTGCCTGGAAAAATGCCCACCACATTCAGGCACCTGCCAGACACCTGATAAGGGAACAAAAGGTCGTTCACACTCCAGGACCTGTAGTAAAACAGCTCCCTACGATGTGAGTGAGACTCACCTGCTTCCGCATCACGTCTGTGGCCTGCATAATGTAGCGAGGAGGAAGCCCGTGGCTTCTGGCCAGAATGATGGCCTGCTCCAGTGTCACGCTCAGGGTGCACCTGCATGAAAACGCAAGAGCAAGTCAAATCCCACTGGTTCCTGCATGAAGAACTTCCAGACAGTTGCAAAATACACCTTCCCAAAATCTACTACCTTGGAGAGTTACTCATTTTCCCCTAGGAAGCTCTCTGTCTATATGACATAAACATGATAATAAACTTCTGTTTGCTTTCCTTTCTTATTAACCAGGCTTTTATTACAAGAGTCTGAGCTAAGAACTCAGAAGGGTACAAGGAAATTTAATTTTCCTCCCTACATTAATTTCAAAATCAAAAGGAGCCAGGTAAAAATCAAAGCAACTACACAACAAACCATTGATTTTTCTACATAATAGCTGTTTAAAAATAGGCCCTGGCTGGTAGTATGGTGGATAAGGCGCCGGCCTGCAAACCTGACAGTCACAGGTTCGATTCCCCAGCCAGGGCACATAACCAGGTTGTAAGCCAGGTCTCCAGCCTGCTCTGTGGCTGGAGGTAGGTGAAACGCAACCATACATTGATGTCTCTCTCCCTCTCTGCCTCTCTCCCTTCCCCTCTTTCTAAAAATAATGAAATAAAAAAATCTTAAAAAAAAAAAAATAGATTCTAGTGCTACACTATTAGGGTTCAAAATTAAGTATTTAAATTTAAAACAAACCCAAAATGAACTGTGTATACGAGAAAGTTTATACACAGAATATTAAATAAGCAGAATTACAATTCTATTATCAGATATTATTTCCTGATATTTTAAAAAGATTTTGTTATTTTTAGAGAGAGGGGAAGAGAGAGAGAGGCAGAGAGGGAGAGAGACATCAATGTATGGTTGCCTTTCACCTGCTTCTAGATACAGACCTGGCTGGAGACTTGGCTTGCAACCTGGTTATGAAACCTGACTGGGAATCGAACCAGTGACCCTTGGGTTGCAGGTTGGCACCTTATCCACTGTGCCACCAGCCAGGGTGTTTACTGATATTTTATGTAATTTAAAAGTGACTTACAAATATTTTTCATTCACATTTATAATAGATTTATACTGATTTATACACCATACCTTAGAAAAGTAAACAGTGAAATTAATATTCACTGAGATCAGAATTGATTTTAAATAAAGTATATTTCTTGGACTCAACCTAAAAAACTAAAATTTTCAGCCCTGGCTGCTGGTTCAGTGGAAAGGTGCCGGCCTATGAACCCAAAGATTGCTGATTCGATTTCCAATCAGAGCCATAACCAGGTTGCAAGCCAGGTCTCCAGCCAGGTCCATAGCTGGAGGCAGGTGAAAGGCAACCTACACATTAATGTTTCTCTCCCTTTCTTTTCCTTTCCCTGCCCTTCTCTCTAAAAATAATGAATAAAAGAAAATTCTTTTAAAAACTGTAAAATTTTCAAAGGGAACCTTAATGAGTTAAATGACTTAATGAGTTAAACAGGAATGCGGTGCCCAGAACTGCCCCAGGAAAATTTAGAATTCAGTCCCTGAGTTGAATGACTGGTGAGCTTTGTGCCTTTTCTGTCCCTTGAAAGACTTTCTTTTAAGAAAGTAATGTTCTTTTACAGCTTTCTCTCTAGCAGCTCTTAAAGCCTATGTTTAATGGTTTGTTAATATTTTCAGATGCTAATTTCTAAGTTGGTTTTTCAAGGGTAATTTTTGTATGCATTTAATAATGTTCATTACTTTAAGATGTTTTTCCTACAATTTATATTAGTAGATATTGTTTTTACTTCATTTTTCAATTTATTATTATTTTGATGGCCTTTTCTCCATGTCTTCATTTATCTCCCTATGGTTTGGTGTTTAACACACGTATTTTTCTAGAGGTGTTTAGTTTTCCCGTACAAATGAAAGTAAGTTATATAATGCAATTGCTTATATGTGATGACTATGCAACCCATTTATTTCTGGCTATGAGGTTGTACTACAGAAAGGTACTATATTTGGTGGATTTTGATACTGATGAATTAAGAAAAAGAGAAGAAATGTATTTAAAATGTTACTGCTATAATTTTAGCAAGAACAAAGTGCAACGCTATTAAATGGAGGTCTGTCCCAAAAGTATCGAGCCAGTGTCAATATAATCGAAACAGTTTGCGCACCTGATACTGTGGGGTCATAATTGCATTCGAAGGAGAAACAGGTTACATTTCATTGGCTGTTAAATGACTCAAAAAGCAGCTTCCTCATTAACATTACAGTGGATTCTTTAGAAAGCATTAGTAACAGATATTCAAAGGCTAAGGTTTTATAATTAGCTTCTGATAGTGCACAGTGTTTACAAATATTTAGTGTATGGTATGATAACAGCATAGACTGGTTTTACATGCACCCACCTGCTTCTGTAGGACATGATATGCCAATGAAAGCCAAGAGTATCACTGACAGTTCATATTTATAAATGCATTTAGGTTACTTGACAGACTACAACCTTATTCTCCTTCTTCAGGTCTCCTCTACTCTAATTTTAACTTCTTATTGATCCTAACATTTTCATCAATAATGCGCATTACACCAGCTGACTGACGCTAACAATATTTTTTACCTTTTTCTAATCACACTGAAATGTGTGGAATTTCTTTTACCAGCATATCCAACAAGACAGCTTTATCTATTCTTGCTTTTCATAGTAACCACCATTTATTCCAACTAGGTCCCAAGATGAATTTTGCAATTGTTTAAAAGGGAGACATTTTCATCTACAGCCATACCACCCTGAATGTGCCTGATGGCATCTAAAAGGGAGGTATTTTCGAAGAGACAATCAGGTCAATATGGGACACATTGCCTGTATCTGATTCCCAGTTGATGTTTCCAATGAAGGCTCAGTTTTTTCACCACAGCCTCACAGAAATCCATTCCTTAAATTAAGCTTGTGAGAGGAAACCTAGCCATAAGGCCAAACCTTCAATGCCGACATACCATTATTTGCCTCATCGCTTTTTATCACCCCTCAACTATCTCAATCTGAATATCAGATGGAAAATCTCAGCATTTGCAAGAAGCATTTTGATTCTGACTTTCTTTGAAAAATTTCAGGTCCCCAAAGTGGCACATGGTTTTTCAGTGGTGTGTTAATGTATATTCAGAGTAAGGTTTTTGGAGAGGATATTTGATTTTGTAAGTAGTTCGCAATTACTAGTGGGCGGATCTATTAACCCTGGTCATGAGAATGGAGGGAGCGTACCGAAGGCCAGAGTCCTAAGCAAATCCCATTCAGTATGATATTTCTTATCTGACCTGCCAATTTCCTTTCTAGCATAATCTATGTTCTAAAATTAGATGGGAAAGTAAAATTTAAATAAATTTGTAGTTTTACTCCATCCTGAAAAATATGGACCTTCAATTTTTCAGCTCCTTGTAGCTACAATACCACTTAAAATTTTTTAGACAACTTTCCTTGGGAGTAACAGAAAAAAAAAAAAAGGTCACAGGGAGAAATATAACATATACCTTGAAGACAGTTTTCCATAAATTTTGTAATAAGACATTTCAAGTAGTAGCTCTGCTTAGGACATATTCCTAAAGAAGTATGCTTGAAAAGGTTTGCAAAAGTATACAGAAATAAAAAATTTCCCCATAGAAAGAAAAAAGCAAAGTGTCAATATATCTGTACTTAAAATGAATAAATCTTCTTGACATATTTTGCATTACGAATAGATTCTACATCACTCAAAGATGTAACATAGATTTACTATGATAAATGTAATCTATAGAAAATTGGCCCTATTTAATTTGAAAGGCACTTTCATTTAGCAATGCTGTGGAATAGTCACAAAGTTGTCCCTTTCTATTGATCTACACATCCATCTATCCAACAAATACTTTGGGTATCTACTTTGTGCCTGTAAGTGTCATTAGGTGCTGTCAGAAGTGGATTTACCATCAAAATGAAAAAGGTTGAGCTTCCATGTCCCTTACTTGTGTGGAACCCTAGGAACCTGTTTATATAGTCACATGTTTTTAAAAACTTGCAAAAGCAAAATGTTTTCATTGCAAATAGTTACCCCTGTTGTCTTTTTATATCCCAACTTCCCTCCATCATGTTCTGTAGTGTTCAGGCTATGGTATTTCTGGAACTAAGCTAACTGAAGTAAATTAGGGGTGCATTTAGGTTAGGTTCACTGGACCTATGTATATGATTCACAGTCAGTTCCATTTACAGTTAGGTTATTATAATATTCTTGTGCAGGAATAGATTCCAAAGTATTCCAACTGCCCACTGTACAAATTTACCCAGTATTGAAAAAGAGGTCCAGGACCTCAGGTTGTAATTCAATATGTTCAAATCCTGGGGCACCCAGCTCAGTTTTGGTTGAACTCCAGTTTACCTGACTATAATTTGGTACTTAATAATATGAGGCTTTTATTTCAACTGACGGTTCTAATTGACCTTAGACATTAGCTATCAATTTTATTTTATACACCAAACTATGAAGCCAAGCATCAGGAAAAGCATGTGAAATAATCTCCTATTTGCTAGTTAGTTATATTTATAGATCCTAGGGGATCAAAATGATCAACATTCAAGCCCTCTTTTCAGCGAAGACTCACTGCACAGATAAAGCTTGGTTTCCTATTGGTTTAATTAGAGAATATTTTATTTTAATTATTTCTTAACTTATACCTATCACACTATATTTAGTTCACTTTGTAAGACTAAATCTTACTTAAATCAAATTATATGTAAATCACTTTTTAAAACATGCCAAACATGACATTTCTATAATAAATTAGATACAGGATTCTTGAAAGCTAAGGACTGTCTACATATTTGGTCATTTGCCATGATAACAGGCAAAAACATCAGTTGTATTTTAATTACATTTTCAAATCTCCATAGATCTACTGCCTCATTTAATGTTGATTCCAATTGCACTGAGCAAGGAATCCAGTCTCTCAAGGGTTGCAATGTGTTAAATCAAACACTTGGAGAGATGCATCATGCCTTTTAGGCCACAAAGGTGGTGCAGTAACTGAACCTGACATGGGGAATCAGATCATGAGAAGTTTATGGCTTTGAGCTCCATTTTCCCACAGTGAATTTAATTGCTAATTCTCAACAAGGTCATAGTCAGAAATTATAATGTTTTGCTTTGTAGCTAATGATTACATTGCTGTCTCTTGGGGGTAATCCCAAGTTCTCTTATTATTAGTGGAGAAGGGGCACTCTGTAATTATAAACTGACATTACATAAGTCACATGAAAACCTTATATAATGAAGATTTCTAAATTTTCAGCCACAATAATTTGCCATCAATTAACATTATGAAGAGTTTTGAAAAAATTTTTTAAAACATAATTAAAAGTAAAAAGGCAGCCTTTATCTAAGGATACTTTGTTTTTATTTCCCCATTTTTTTCTTTATTTTACTTCATTTTATTTCTAATTAAATTTATTGGGAATGACATTGGTTAATAAGAGTATGTAGGTTTCAAGTATACAATTTTATAATACATCATCTGTACGTTAAATTGCGTACCTACCAGTCAAAGTCAAATCATCTTCCATCACCATATATGACCCCCTTTGCCCTTTATTACCCTTCACCTTCTTCCTTCTGACAACCACCATACTATTATTTGTGTATGAGTCTTAGTTTTACATCCCACATATGAGTGAAATCATATGGCTCTTAGCTTTTTCTGGCTGACTCACTTCATTTAGCATAATATTCTCAAGGTCCATTCATGTTGTCTCAAATGGCAGTATTTTATTTTTATGGCTGAGTAATATTGCATTATATATACCAACACACACACACACACACACACACACACACACACACACACATACAGAGTCATATCTGCTTTACCCACTTTATCAAAAGACACTTTGGTTGTCTCCATGTTTTGGCCACAGTAAATAATGTTGCAGTGAAGTAGGGGTACACATATGTTTGTGAATAAATGTTTTTACTTTTTGGGGGTAGATATCCAGAAGAGGGATTGATAGGTGCTATGGTAACTCTATTCTTAATTTTTTGAGGAACCTTCATACTGTTTTCCATAGTGGCTGCAGCAGTTTAATTTAATTCTCACCAGAAGTGAATCAGGGTTCTTTTCTCTTGCTCTAATACTTGTTATTATTACTTGTCTTGTTGAAACTGAATGTTGTTTTCAAAACTTCTATTGGGCTCTTCAATAATGTTACATACTGAATTATGGCTAAAAATTATCCTTAAGAACAAAACCCACCAGTGCCACTAAATTTTGGGGCAAATGTTGTGACTTCAAAAGTTACTTGAGCAGAGATTTTTAACTATGATGTATAATCATCATAGAATTGAGGTACTGCATAGTGTGCTATCTTTTTGTGCTAGTGCAATATCATTAGCAGAATAATATCTTGTGGGAATACATAGGAAAAACACACATCCAAAGTCTAAAGGCATCTTCTGAGTTTAAGGGACCATGTATCACACAACAGTTTTAATCAACTGTGGAAATGGCAGCATTAGACATGACCTCTTAATAGTCTATTATAAAATGGCTTAACATTGAAGCTTATTTTGAATCATTTGAATATGAAGGTTAATCTGATTTTGTACTGGATTAATACAAAATAAAATAAATACTCAACGGTTATGAAATCAGTGAGTTCTGCCCTGATTTAAAATTCTATACCATGAACAGAGTTGGATTTTGTCTTTCAGTCTGGACTTCTGTGTGTCTTACCTCATTTTCATCATCCTTTAAAATTATGATTCTTTTGGTCATGGAAACAAGAGTGAAAAAATTCTCTTAGGGCAAATGCATCAACTGGCATATATATATATATATATATATATATATCCTGAGGTGCCTATTATTTTAATCATTTTCTTCACATGATTTATATGTCTTTATATAGTTACAGGTCTATATTTACAATCTTATAGATTTATATCTTAAAAACATAAAATTGCTTTTTAAATATGATTTTATTTATTATTTTTAGAGAGAGGGGAAGGGAGGGGGGCAGAGAGGGAGAGAGACATCAATGTATGGCTGCCTTTCACCTGCCTCCAGCTATGGACCTGACTAGAGACCTAGCTGGAGACCTGGCTGGAGACCTGGCCTGCAACCTGGTTATGTGCCCTGGCTGGGAATCAAATCAGTGATCTTTGGGTTCATAGGCTGATGTTTATCCACTGAGCCACCAGCCTGGGTTTAAGATCATTTTTTCTTATTCTATGAAGTCATCTCCTTTAATGAAACTCCAAACCCATTATTCTTATTCAAGTGACTGTCACAAACACATTATGAAGAATCTAATCAGCTGTGGTTCCCTGTGATCCAACAGGGTGGGGCAAAAGTAGGTTTACAGTAATTTTTATGGAAAACAATCCAATAATTAATAAATAATACAAGGATAAGCTCTGTGTTTCATGGACTCACAGCTGTAAACCTACTTTTGCATCACTGTAAGTACTAAGGTGAAGTTACCAGGGCAGCATTTAGTATTGGGGAGAAACAATGACCATGTATATCAATCCCAAGAGAATGAAGTGGGTAAAAAAAACTGGCTTATCAGCACCTATTACTGCTTTCTGCACCCACTCTGCCATACACAGAAGCTCTCTGTGACAGATGGAAATACTGCCTATCACTTAGCAGTATTTCCAGGTTCAGAACAATACAATTGCCGCCCAGCAGAATCAGTTCTTTCATACTGTCTAAATGACATGCTATCTATTCTTTCCCTCTATTGTAGTTTGAATAGTCTATACTGACCCCTCTGTCACTTCAACTTAAAAACCCAGTCCTCCGACTGCCTTTCTCCTATTGCCACTATTAAAGAGAACCGGTGCCGCACAGCATGGCTGCCTGGATTCCCCAGTGGTTCTCTTGTCAAGGCGTGAGAATGGAAGTTTCCTGAGGACAGCAGTTCTCCTGTGTCCCTGGTTTGGTGTAGCACAGGGCTTGGCACTGGCAGTCCTCCATAGGTTTATTTTTTTTTCTCAATAAATGAATGAGTAAATAAACAAATACTAGTACCCACTTCAAGTCCTCAATACTTGTCTTTATTCTAACATGTACGGAGTCTGTCCCGAAAGTATCGGCCACACAAACTGTTTTATTTATATTGACATTGGCTCAATACTTTCAGGACAGACCTCCTACTGGGCTCCTGGTTTTTGACATAAGGAACAAAACCCTCCTTTCCTGGAATTCAGGGGGAGGCTGTTCTGCTGCCCAGAGTGACTTTCTACAAGCTATCATAGGATTCTAAAACTAAGCTCTTGATAGAATGAGATTGTTTAGAATCTTATAACCTACACATTACCCTAAACTAGCTTAAATATATTATATTATAGAAGGCAGGGCAAACAGCAAAGTAATTTCCAGGAAAGTTTAAATAAAGCTTCATATATATTTTTTTTTTACAGGGCAGGGCAATAGATGCGTCAATTCGAATGACGATGAATCTGAACAGAAACAGGGTTCTTGTGCAGAGCTTCAAAACAATTTACCCAGGTCTCTATTGTACCTCATAGGGGTACAGAGGACTGGCCACTGTTTCCTCCTCTTTCCTACGTCTTCGCTTAACTTGGACATTATTTTCCTTTCTGAGTCACAGTTTCCACATGGTTTCTATTTCTCACTTCTTAGATAGTGAGTTAATTACTAAATCTCTTTATTGCTAGAATCTGTCCCTGTAACAGCTCTTACCAGTATTGCATATCACAGCTATATGAGATTGATATTCATTATTTATCTTATTTCATTATTTAGCATACTTGAGCCTGGATGATCCCACCACACAGGAATCATAATCAAGCTTCCAATGCACAGAAATGCTTTGAATTTTATATTCACACTACTTAATTTGTATAATGAGTGAAAGTACAAATCACATATTATCTGTTTTTCAACAGTTTATGTAAAACAGTATAGAGGGAAAACCATATTATAAAAAAATATAGGGGTCCAGTGTTTTCTGTATTATAGTTCTGATAGATCAGATGAGTTAACTCTTGTATTTTTCATACTTCTTTTTTCATCCTTTCACTGACTATTACTGTGATGTTTTTCCAGCTTTATTGAACAGTGATTGAGATATAATATTGCATGTGTAAGTTTAAGGTCATATGTGTTGATCTGATGCACTTATATATTGCAAAATGATAGATACCATAGCATTAGCTAACACCTGTATCCTGTCATACTTTTATAGTTCAAACATTTAAGATCTGCTCTTAGCATTTACTGTGATTTTTAAAATAGTTCTTACAAGAGTTCCTCTATTTTAATAAGTATGATTTAGTCATTTAGTCATTTAGTCATTTTAAACAGATATATTCCATATTTCTAACTCTAATTCACTATCAGAAATATAGACTAAGGTGGCAAAATGGAGCATTCACTAGTGCCAGGTCCTCTAGTAGATGTTTTCACATATATTGCTCACTTAATCATCGTGCTAATTTTTTTTTTCAAAAGATCATTATTCACATTTTGCTAACAAGTCTCTGAGAGACCAGGTGATGTAATCAAGGTTACACAGAGAAATCACAGGATTCAAAACCAGTTTTCAGATTCAAAATCTAGATCTCTTTCCATTATTCCATAATTGTAGCATGAAGATGACGGCATTTAGAGATTCCAGCTCTCCCCCCACCACTCCTTAATTCAACAATCATAAATTTGGCTCCGCATTTATACTTTAAGTGCATTGTTTTAGGAGACATTCAGCCAGCCCAAACCACTTCACTATGAATGCAGACCTCATCATACTAAAATGAATGTGTTACCAATTAAAAAGAAACTAGATGTGAAGCATGTTAAAAAAGTATATAGACTGTAAAGCAATCAAGTTGCGAAAATAAATGGAAAGAAGGCTGTGTTCCTTTTCTGCTACAAATTTGCATTTTTTGGTATAAAATGCACTGTTCTGTGTAGAGGGTGTTCATTCCTACGCTGATCTCATTTATCCTGGCTTCTAATTACTTTTAACTACTGAGCACAGAGCACCACATGTGAAAAGTCTATTGACAATTAGAAAGAAGCACCTGAATGAAGAAGCTAATTGTTTAATGTTGCACAGTTATATGTTCCCGCTCCCTTTTATTTCCTTATGCAGAGGGAGAATGGTGCACCTGAGGGCTAATGGCAAATGTTAAATACTGATCGGCCCTGGAGTGGCTGTGCTGCTTCTGTACAAACAGGGGGTCTGTGATGTCAATATGAAAAGGCCACTGATGACCTATTGATCTTTCCCAACTTGGTCATACTTAGCAATGCATTTGTGACAAAAGAAAAGCTTGAGAAAATTGTCACAGGTCCACAAGGGATTTCAAAAACCCAACTCCTGTGTCCTTGATCCCCCGTAATAGAGAAGACACTTTTGTTAATAAATTCATGTGTATTTTTATGTGAAATGGGGACAGATTATTTGTTTTCAACAATAAAGAATTCACTTATGCACACATACACAGATAGAATAAAGTGTTAAATATTTATACTCTCCCTTTAGGAAAATGTGAATGACAACAGTCTAACAATAGTGAGTATCCATAAGCCAGTAATCAGGAAAGTTTTCAATAGATTCTGAATAAATAACCTCTGGATGTCTATTGATGTTTTCAATATTATTATTTGATTCTTGCCAGGCAGACTTCACTGAAGAAACCTGCCCATGACTGCACTGGGCTCCTAGGATTCACTATCTGATGAGGGTTTTGAACCAGTGACCTTTGGGTTTGCAGGCTGGCGCTTTATCCACTGTGCCACCAGCCAGGGCTTCATTCCATATATCTTAAGGCAAAAAAAAAAAAAAGTCATCAAGTGTAAGGGGCACATTTTCAGCATTGCATACAGAATTAGCCATGAAATTTTCATGAATGATAATGAGATATCTATTGTAACTTTGCATACATGCCTATACATGGAAGCTCTCAGCAGATAAGACTGCCCAGAAAGTATCCAGTCATGTACTATGGAGAATAGAGACATTTACTGAAGAAGCTACAAGGAACACTGTACATAGGACAATGACACCCCAGTCCTCTTCAAATTAGGTGCTTTGGGACCTCACACAGTTTTCTAAATCACTATCAGCTGCCCCATTATATTTTCCTGAATCTCATTGATGGACTGAAATCTCTTCCCTTTCTAAGGTGATTTTAGTTTTGGGAAAAGCCAGAAGTCACAGGCCCCTAAGTCTGGGCTGTAGTGGAGCTGAGTTACCAGGGTGATTTGATGTTTTGCTAGAAAACTCTGCACAAGACATGATGCATGAATAGGTGCATTGTCAGGGTAAAGCTCCTAATCATCAGCTGCCCATAGCTGTGGCCTTTTGAATCATCTGAATAGTTTCCACAGAGGAATGTTCAAGCCTAATGCAAAACTGGATGCAGATTCATTGTTCTACTGGCTCAGTCATTTTGAATGCAATGGCCACACAGTACACATGTTCACTCAACAGTATCTACCGCTCCCACTGACTAGTACAGTGAAGTCATCATTATTCATGCTGTACATTCCAAGCCACTTTCCTTGGCTACCAGGTTACATCTATGTTGGACAAACTGTTCTCCTTACATTAACAATGGTTGGACTTTTCCCAGGCAGGCTTCATACATCTTTAAACCAAAGCTTAAAAATCAACTGCTAGGCACAAACTTCCTCATCCCTCATTCTTTCTACTCAAGCATATTAGGCTGTGTTTTCCTTTGTTGGGGTCTCGTGGCTGTGTTCAGTACAGAGACGATCACAGAGCTTCAAGTAACTGAGCACTGAGGCCCTTGAGGACACATTTGCTATGCTGAAAACGTGTATGAATAGGAAATATTCCTACGTAACTGAGGACCTTAGCCACCAGGTTTGAACTTGCTTCTCCACATTTTAGATTTCTCAGCCTGATAGGTTGGAAACCTACCGCAGCTACCTGAAGTTCCTTGGCATTACCTCTCTACCCCCACTTTCCCTGCTTTGCTATCTGACTTTTGCCCTTACTCCTTACAGGTTCTTTGATGACACCAACACTTAAGGAGTGTCCAGTATGAGACTTCATGTCTCTTTCCTGTTCTTTGACACTAGGACATAATTGTTTTCTCTGCTTATCCTAGACACCGAATAGAGCTTTGAGTATTTTCAGACATTTCTTCCAGTGGAAGCTCCAGTGTCTTATTCTATGGCTCTTCTTAGCAGGAGACAGAGGGCTTGGAGGTGGACAGCCAGGGAAAGTCATACTCTGTGTGTGCGCCCCATGATCTTTTCTCAGCTCCCATGGTTGGCAGCTGCTTATTCTTTGTCACATTTCTATGACTTCTCCTGTAATATTCCTTCCTGCTCCCAATACCTAAGTGCATTAATTCCCAGAAAGTTCTTAGTAATGTCTTATACTCAGCTCATGTAATCTCTGTGAAGTCTTCTCTGGCCTGGTCTCCTTCTTCTCTCTCCCTGTACTAATTTATCAGCCCACTTTTGGTTTTCCATAGCCCATTCGGGGGTGTGTGTGTGTGTGTGTTCATGTTTATGCATATGAATCCTTTTACTCCTTGTTGACTATAAATGTGCCAGAAGTCATCCCATATAGGTCCACATGCGCATCTAAAACTCAGCAGATAACAGATTAATTTAACACCTGTCTGTCTCCACAATCCCCTCAAAGAAAAATGCATGTTTGTCACTGTGACAGATCCCCTCCCCTGCCACCTTTCCAAGCTATTCTGCTAGAACCATCCACTTCCTTCTCTCTTTTATTTTCTGTTTCTCACTAGTCCTCTTGTCCTGCTCACAACAGGACTTCCTACTTTTCCCATCTATTCTTTCCCCTCTCACCTCAATGCCAGAGTCTAAGTTTAAGATCTTGGCATCTCCCATTGTATTACTGTAAAATCCCAGCTGTCTCCCTGCTTCCACTGTTATCCCATTATAGACCATAAGATTGATCTTCTCTTTAGGAAACATCTAATCATGGTCTTCTTTTGCTGAAAACCCTTCATTGGCTTTCTAGAGCCTTCAGGAGAGAGTCCCAAATCCTAAGTTTAGCAGGTAGGAACTTCCATTCTCCAACCCCCATCTACCCTGATAGCTTTATCTCCCAGCTCCGCATCCTTCTGATGTCATTGCCCAGAAATAGCCAACTATGGGCAGTGATGTCTACCCACATCATCTGCTATTTTATACCCTGTGTTATATTCCCATACTAGTCTTTTGTAATGAACTGGACTTCTCATTTTCATCACCTGATAAACACTATTCATGCTTTAAGCCTATAGTGGACGTTACCTTACACCCTCCCTGCTACCAGGATTCAAATCTCACTCCTCTGTGTTTCTCCTGAATATGTTAGACCCCTAATTTAACATTAATATCAGAAGGGCTGAAACTGCACCACTCACCACACCACCTGCTTTCTTGCTCCAGGTTCCCAGAAAAAAGAGGCAATTCTTCAAGTGTAGACAATAGTGAAACCATTAAGGGTTCTGTCCTTTGGGGGTAGAAAATTTTGTTTAGGACATTAATTGGAGTAGTTATAATACCTTATAAATGTCCCAGAAATGAATGAAATTTTATCTTGCTTTTAAGGTAATTTTTCAGATTTATGAAAAACAATAACTACAGTATCTTTAAGTATGTTTGGAAGGATCATGTCATGTTTGTAGATTCTGTATCACTGTTAAATATTTACATATAAATAAAATATAGTGATGTAAATGCTTAAATGTTACTTAACATGCTCAAATAGTATCATTGGGTTTGGTAAATAAGAGATATGAATTGTTAACTATAACTCACAATTAGTTATAGTTAATAATATGTTAATTATAATACACTAAATGTTAAAATGTTAAATTTAATAAAATAATTTTAAAATGCAGATATAAAATATAAAGTATAATTATATATTTAGATTTTATGAAGATGTGTTTACTATATTATGATTACCTAAGCTTTTCCAATTTTAATGATGAAAAGTAATCATGTACAGGCTCTCATTTTAAGCCTACTGAACTACAGATGGGTAGTTACAAAACAGTCACAGGGATATAAAGTATACCTAAAACTAATACAATGTAATATTGAATGTAAACTGTAATTTTTTTTGAAGATTTTATTCATATTTTTTTAGCGAGAAGGGCAGGCAGGGAGGCAGAGAGGGAGAGAAATATCAATGTATGGTTGCTTTTCACCTGCCTCCAGCTACAGACCTGGGTGGAGACCTGGCTTGCAACCTGGTTATGTGCCCTGGCTGGGAATGAAACCAGGTACCTTTGTAAACTGTAATTTTTTAATTGAATGTATTGGGGTGCATTTTTCAAATGAACAACTCAATACAAAATTATCTGCACATTGCATCCTGGGCCCATTTCCTTAAGCAAAGCTCCTTTCCATCCCCATCTTATCCCTTTGCCCACCTTCCCCTCTGTCCCTATCTCCCTTTCCCTCTGTTACCACCATACTGTTGTCTATGTGTGTGTATACATATATATCTATATCTATATATCTATATTTATATATCTATATATCTATCTATCTATCTATCTATCTATCTATATATATATATATATATATGATAAATGTACTGAAGTTAAGGCTTGCTTGGCCAGCATCACATGATACTGGAGATCAGAACTAGAAATCACTGTAATAAGAAGTCATTCTCATAATCACTGCTATATTCTTTTTTCATAGTGATCTAATTTATAAAAACAATGACCATTTAAAAATAACAATTCAGTGTACTAATTTTAAAGATTCACATCAATTGCAAAAAAAAAATCTAACTAAGAAATATATATGCAAACTTGACCTCTTTAAGACAGAGAACTTTTATAAAAGATAATGGGTAAAAAAATTAAAATAATAAAACTTCTATCATCTTTGAAATATTTTACTTCCTCCTATAAATTTTAAGGGAATACACCTATTATTTATCTGGTTGCTGAAATTAGCATAAGTTGTGTACTTCTATTGGTCTATTTTATAATTCAGTATAATCTGAAATTCTGGGCTTACTTTTCTTTTGTGCCACATTTTTATTAAAGTATAATTGACAAATAAAAATTGTATGTATTTACAATTTTGGTATACAACTTGAAGATTTGATACACATGTACATTGTGAAATATTCATCAGAGTCAAGCTAATTAATGTATTCATCACCTCATATAGTTACCCTTTCCTTTTTCTTCTGTGTGTGTCTGTGTGTGTGTTTTAGACCAAGTGTTTCAGATTCTTGATTATAGAGCATAATTTTAGAGCTTCTTATTGGGAATGTATATTATCTTGGCATCATGAATCAGCAAAAATGTTTCTTCTGCCCCATTTAGTCATCTTTGTGGGGCTTTAAAATTCAAGCATTTCTACAAATCTTGTTACTAGATCTCTCAAATCATTATTTGAACCAAAAGTAAATGGATACATTTGAAATCTGTTTGCTTATTGCAGTAATTTTTTTTCTGTCTCATAAAACCTAACCTACATATGGAAATCCCCAGAGCAAGTCTCCCTTTTACTTGATGTTTCCAGTTACAAATGGAGAAAGATGCCCTTTTAAGAAAGACACTGGCCCTGGCTGGTAGCACAGTGGATAGGGTGCCAGCCTGCGAACCCAAAGGTCGCAGGTTCGATTCCCCAGCCAGGGCACATAACAAGGTTGCAACCCAGGTCTCCAGTCAGCTCTGTAGCTGGGGCAGGTGAAAGGCAACCATACATTAATGTCTCTCTCCCTCTCTGCCTTTCTCTCTTCCCCTCTTTCTAAAAATAATTAAATAAAATCTTAAAAAAAAAAAAAAAAAAGGAAAGACACTGATCACCTAAGCCAGGTCATCTTCTGTGACCCACTTTTATAAGAGTCTACATTTTTCAAAAGGGGCCTATTTTGTCAATTTGTCCTCTGATGTCATAGTGATGACATAATAAAATGTTGCTAAGAAAAAGTCTTGTAGGAGGGGGTGGGGGATAGGCGAGAGCAATGGAGGAAAATGAAACAACTGTAATACAACAATAATCAATTAATTAATTTTAAAAAAGAAAAGAAAAAGTCCTAAAGTTCAAACAAAAGCAATTTTCAAAATTATTCATTGATAATTACCAAAATTAAAAAAAAATTTAAGTTTTAATGCTTGTAGGAAGTCATTACATTCATTGTTCATCATCCTTTGAAATAAAAACTGTTTCATTAACCAAATTTACACATTTCTATTTAGTTTTCTATTTTAACTCCTGGCTTTCATTTTTCTAACAAATGCTTAGAATCATATGTTGGTTCCTATACTATGGTCACATGAGGTGTCACATAAGCTTCAGCTGGTTGGGGAAGTATTAGATAGACAAGGGTCTCAAGGTCTCGGCGTTTTCTTACTAAGTGCTATTCTTGCTAAATGTTAAAACATAGTGTAGTATTTTGCAGATGCAGCTGTAAATGGATGAGCTTGACAGCAACTCAACCAGTTAAGTGTAGCAACGGAGAAATCAATGTGTAATTAACCAAACAGTGTATATGAGCAATGGCTGCACCTACCGCTGGGGAGACGGAGCTTTTGGTAAAGATCCCCTGTTTCCTTTACTTACAGCAAGTAAAGAAGCCACCTTGTCCCAATCAAGTCTGGTTTTGTTTTGTTTTAAGATTTTATTATTTTTCAGAGAGAGGGGAAAGGAGAGAGGAAGCGAGGGAAATATCAATGTATGGTTGCCATTCACCTGCCTCCAACTACAGACCTGGCTAGAGACCTGGCTTGCAACCTGGTTATGCACCCTGGCTGGGAATCGAACCAGCAGGCCAGCGCCTTGTCCACTGTGCCACCAGCCAGGGCCATGTCTGGTTTTTACGTAGAGCACCCCAAGAGGCAAAAGCTCTTGAGTTCTGTGACAGAAGGGGAAGGAGGATGACTCTGATAATTCAACCACCATTTGTAAATATTGTCAAATATGAAAATATGTTTCAACTTGCAAATAAAGAAATAAGAAATGTATTTTAGAAATAGTCCCCTTTTAACCTAGAAACGTGTTATATCTATATCTCTATCTCCCTTTAGTTCCTAAAACTTTATATATGTTAAAACGAATTTCTACAAAGTAGTAAAGAAAAACAGCCTAACACTGAAATGTACAGATAGATGGTGGCTAGCTTGATGTTCATCATCAGCATGTTTTTAAATGATGAGAACCAGCATTGCCACAGACTCATTCTTTCTCAGACCTGTACATGGTTCCAAACAGGAGATAGTGGTGACACCCTCTGTGGCACGTGAACCCTGGATGCAGGGCCCCTCTGCTGATGGTGCTGTTCACAAGCCCCTCTGGATGTTAGTAAAAAATGCAGGACCTCTTCTCTGAAAGGAATTAGCTCTCACAACAAAGCTGGAAGATAAAAGGTAATTTACGTGTACAGACTCCCAAGGTTTTCATTCCAAGACATCACAGGCAAGCTGGAAGCAAAAGGTTTGTGTTCACATCACACCCATCCTTCAGGGCTATCAGAGGGTTCTGACGCCATGAAAACCCCTATTAATACAGGGAGGGTGTGGACAAAACCTTCTGGAATAAGTCCTTAGAGGGCAAAGAAATGACTCCAGATTTCTTGCCGTCACAAGAAATTTCTCTGACATATATCCTTTCAGGTAGCCTCTGGAAATTTCCACCCACTTATCCCCCTGGGAGGGTAGCTGAAGCTAATGGAGTGGGAGAAAAATAGCATCTTGGTATTTGGATGCACTAAGCCTCATACCTCAGGTTGGATAACATTTGTAGTCCACTGATTTATACTGGTTGAAGAAAAACTGTTGGCTAATAAGCAGGGGTGAGAATAAAGCACCACAACAAAATGAAATACTGCACTGAATGGAAAGACACTGCAGTGTGAGATCAAAGGAAAATTTAGAAATCCCTGGGGCCTGCATTTGGATTGCCTACAACAAATAACTGGCATAAGGACAAGAGAGAACTTTGAAAGCCACAGTACTGATTCAATACTTTATAAATGTTTACTTAGGCAAAAAAAAACAAAAAACAAAAAACGTTTAGTTTGGCAAAAGATAAAAGTTGTCTATACGGCAGGTATAGAGACGATATATAGCATAAACTGAGGTAGCAAAGACAATTCAAAAGACATTCAAATGTTTGCATTTGTTAACCAAAGATGCATAAATTAAAGCACTTGTGAAACATCAGCACACATCTAGGAAAGAAGCGCGAGGTACAGAAGGGCAGGCTAACCTAGGTCTACAGTTGCTTGTTTGGAAAAACAATACAATCATTAATAAATAATAATACAATAATGTACTCTGAGAGTTGCATACTCACAACTGTAAAGAGCCTTTTGCCCACCCTTATAAATGGGCTTTAATGCCCTCTGCAGTCAGGGTAAACGTGAACGGTCCCACAACTACCTCCCCTCCTGGTTGTTGGTACAGGAGGACAGTCCTTTTGGGAACTTGAACAATAATATATCAACAGAAGAGAATTAAAATCCAGTAATTCTACCTGGAGGACATTTGTGTTTTCTGTTAGTTTAATGGAAAATAAAATTGCAATTTGAACATCTACAGAAAGACAAATGCCTTTTATGTATAAAATAATAAAGAAGAGAAACCATTAACTAATAGTTGAGTCAACTGTGGTATAACAAATAGTTGGACTATTATGTAAGAAATAAAAGTGATAATGATAAAGTGGATGTGTATATTTTGGAAATACACTTATAGTTGCTATGAGCATAAAGAAGGTTATTAAACTATATATACCAATAAAACTGTTCAGATGTGCATTGTTTGACATAAGTTGCAAGATACAATATAAAATAAAATTTTAAAAGGGCATGTCAAAATAGGAAATTTGGGGGATTTTTTAATGTTAAACCACCTGATGTTAAAAAAGTGAAGGTCTTGTTCTTCCACTATTCAGAAGCAATTTAAAGTAAGTAAATGGTTGAAGAGAGTGCGGGCAGGAAAGTTCATCAGATGAATTGTTAACTCACACAAAGGACTACCGGAGGAAAGAGAGTTTAATAAACACAAAGCCAGGCTTAATCCTATAAGATTTTAATATTCATCCTCAATTCTATTCCAACAACCCACATTCACTGTTGTATGCAGCTCTGCCATCCAATTCAGGTTGGCATTAAAACACCCAGACATTAATGCTAATTAAGTCTGCCTTTTCATAATGAGAAACTACATTCTCCTCTCTAATATCAAACATTTGCAGCATAATATAATACCTTAACAATATTTCAGATTCCTTTTTTGCAAATAAAATCAGAAAAGGTAGGAACTTGACCATAGAACATGAAATATCATATTGTTAATAACTTCTCATCTAAATTTTAAGTTAATTATAGGACTAGTTTGTGTAATATTTTTCTGACTCACACTGTGAACTTCTCCCCTTTGTTGGAACTATATCTAATGTGAGTGCAAGTTGATCTACCTGGGTTCCTCTCTAGCTGTGTGAATTATAATTGACAAAGAATTATTTTATTGTTATTGAATTTATTGGGGTGATATTGGTTAGGAATTATTTTAGAACCAGTTTTATGTTTTAGAACCAGTCTTATGTGGTATATCTGCTTCCAACAAATTACAAATTAGCACATTTTTATCATCATGAAAAATCTAAGCATAGCCTTCACTAAAAGTTTGAATATAACGTTAAACTCCCATTTATTCAGCATAATGGAAAAACAAAACTAAACCATTTTCAAATAGTTTTAACCTTCAGTTCAGCATCTGTCATGAGGAATTTGTGCCCACACCTTAGTAAATGTCTCCAAAATGAATCAACTAAAACAATATTTATTTTGAATTGTAGAAATGGAAAAAGTCAAACTACTTTGAAATTCCTATGTTACTTGTGATTTTAATACACCTCTCAATAAATATAGCAATGAATAGCTTCAGGGCATCCATCTTTTTCTCTTATACAACATCAGTTAAGTTCTCTAATTGCTCACAGAATATCTGAGTATAATTTAGGCAACTTGGTCATGGTTCTAGGATTAAATGGCAGATTTAATTGTATTAACTTTCAGTAAATTAATGTGGAGGTTGTCACAATGTACCCAGTCCTCAGATAACTATGATCTTGTACCAAAACACAAATTAGGAAGGCATGACACTTGGCTGAGGTCACCCCGGACACTGCAGTTCCTTGAACACATTAGGCACGTGCCCGGCTTTGGCTCCACATTTGCATGACTGCTCCCCATGATAACCGAGTGCACTTTCTATGGATATCTGCATAAGTCCCTCCATTTCATAGAAATGTCTAATAAAAATCTCCTATTGGAAGGTATTACCTCTTCTTTCTTCCCATCCCATCACCTTTTACCCCCCAACTTCTAATCTTTTTTGTCTTTTTTTTTTATTTCACCTATCACATTACGAATTTACCTGTTTATTATTTCTTTCCCCCAACACAATGAATGCTATAGGAGACTAGGGACTTTATTTTTTCAATGCTGTATCCCCAGTCACTAGAACAGTGCTGGCATATAATTGAGTGAATGAATAACGAGTGAATAAATTAATAAATCAATGGGACCAGAATGAATGAATATGCGTTGATCATAAGAGAGCTATCATTTTTCTGCTAATAAGAAATATGAAATAATTTTATATATTCAGTTACAGACAATATTTTCAATTAAACTCTTAATAAGCTTGCAATAGACCTCAAAGTACATGGCAACTAAAATAAAGAGGGAAATACTGTGTATTTTATCAACCAAAAAAATTTTGTCATATTTTCAGAAAAATAAAGCCTTGCTATATTTCATAAGCCAAAACATGTTGTACAGGACTTAAAAACTAAAATGAAGGCATACCAGTTGAATGGAATTTCATACATGAGCACCTGCTTCTTTGAATCATCCTTCCCCCCTTTTCTACCTCTTCAACCTGATGCAGCTAAACCCAGTTCAGCCATCAGCTACTCTATGAAAACTTCCTGATTCTAACCATCACACAGATCTATCTTCCCTTTAATTTTATTTTTTATTGGTAGCTTTCCTAGGTCATTTACAATTTCTTATAGTCTAGGCTTACATGTTATTTTGTTTTATCATTCTTTTTGCTATCTTATTGTTATATTATTATTAATTTTATTATTGTGTTATTCATAGTCTCTAACATGAGCATCATCACTTCACTACATAGCTAATATCACCAATGGCAGACCATTGCATTAAGTAAGTACTAAGTACATTTGAATAAATAATAACCACCTTCCTCAAATCTAGCTGACCTAGAACTAAGAAGAGACAATGACTGATGACGGAAGGTTCTCTGCCTACTCAATTCAATGAGGAGTAAATTCTTCCCTATTTTTCCACAAAATGGAGAGTTGACTGACGAGGAGCAAACAATTATAAAGAAGGACTTGACTTGTGATTCTCCACTCACCTTTTGCATCTGATGTAGTTATGTGAAGTCATACACCTAACTTAGCTGTCCAAACAGAGGATAGTTGCCAAAGACAAATCACTTGGATAGGACACACCTGGTGTCCCCTTACATTCTCAGAAACAACATACCATATGGGCTGTGAGACCAGAATTTTTCCAGGAGTGAGAAGATAGTAGTAACCCCAAGGTAGCTCACAACATTTGAGTAAAAGGGATCTAAACCACTGACAAGGGGAAGGTTCACCAAATGCAATGAAAAGCATCTTGTTTAACTAGTTGAATCAGTTCCTACCAAGCAAGTTGCTACAGTGAATAAGGTCAATGCAAAATATTTTACCTAAAGTATAACTCTTGTAATATAAATACAAGGTTTATAACATTGTGGGTCACAGTGATATATAAACGCAGGAGTTCATTCATTTGTATGAATAGACAAATAGTCACAGAAAATACAGGAACTAAAGCCAGGAAATACTATGCAAGAATTACCTAATTTCCAAAGTTTTCTTCCAAATGCACTAATCTTTTGAACGTTTCCAGTTATAATTTCATGTCACCAGAATGTAAACCAGAGCCACCAAATGAAACTAGGCACAGCATAGCTGCAGCCCAGGATGCTCACGTACCGGTGCACGCCACTGTTGCACATGATGACATGGCACGCCCCCAGCCTGCTGCACAGCTCCGATGACACCGACAGCAGCCCCACGCCTGAGGCACTGCAGGCTGTGTTCGCACAGGTGGCTGTGCGCTTGGACCTGATGAATGAAGCTACCAGTCGATAAAGTTCTTCCAAGGCATTGAGAGGCCTCATGAGCTGCAGAACAAAGGCATGAACATAAAGTTCAACGTGTTTAGGAGAAAGGAATCTTTTTAGATAGAATATAGTTTATTATTGTTATAACTTTTATTGAACAGTCTAAAGTATTTTATTATGGAGGGAGCAGAATTGGAGACTACAAATATTTATTATAATTACATACACACTGCCTAAGAACAAGAACGGGAAAATTAAGTAAGGAAGGTATGTAAGTGACAAGGCATAAATAAATGCTATCATCTATTTTTACCTTATCAATGTAGGCAGCCTTGGATGTGGAGTTGGGTGGTGAATTTGACTTGTCCAAGTAAAATGCTCTGTAAGAATCCAAAGAATTAATGATCATTTATTGAGAAAAATTTAAATGCTTGAAGACATATACAAGTTTCACTGACTTCCTTTTGAAGGCAAAGGAATGACCAAAAGTGTTGAACACTAGGATGGGTGGGATTGCAAAACAAAGTGAATAATTTTCAGTTTCAAAACAAATATTTAAAGCTACCATCAGCTCCAATATAGTATATTATGTCGTCTTAGGGAGACTGCTTAATTTGTCTATGCCTCATTTTCCTCTTTCGTAATTTGGGGATAACATTATCATTTACTTTTACAAGGCTCCCAAGAAAATTATGAGTTCATGCAAATAAAATGCTTAAAACAGTACATAGCATAAAGTACTATTAATATTTGCAATAATTAATATTATTATAAAAGTTGAAGAAATATATTTTCTTGTGACTGCTAGAGGGTGCGATCCAATTTTCATTATTGCGCACGTGTATGATTATAAAGTAATACTCAAAAAACTAATTTTAAACAAACTAACCAGTTGGATGATTTCAGGCATTAAACTATATACTCAGATTGGAAGTTAAACCTCTTTGAGCATACATGGGCTCCTTTTTGTCACCAGGATAAAACTGGTAACTTCTATTTTAATATATCATGTGGAATCCTAGCTGGCCATAACATTGTTTGCTTTTGGTCTAAAATCAAGTTGCATGGATTAATTATTACCCTTTAAGTTAGGAAAGCTCTAACTGTAACTTCCAAAATGAAAATTAGCTTATTCACCTCTCAAATACAAACAATAATGAAAATTTTAAAGCAGTTCAGCATTCAAGGTTCTTTGTAATTCATTTTGAACTCACAGGAGATTTCCATTACCATCTTGGCAAGGACGTGGCGCTCAGATATCTCAACAAGATATCCCCAAACTCCTCCTCACGTGTGCTTGGTATACAAGTCCACAGACAAATTATTCCCTCAGCCTGAGTGGTCCCATAGCTACCTATTGGTCCTGAACACATAATACTTCCAGGAGTGTGGGCACTGGACTAACCTAGGAAAGTGTCAGGCTCAGGATGACTGGGTTGTGGGGACATGAACTGCTGTAAAGTAGAACATCCATCAGGTGCCATGAAACTAGTTTCATTCACCTGGTTGAGTTAAAGTCCTCTAAGAACACAGGCTGAAGAGCAACAATCAAAGGAATGTGAGCTATTTTAAAATGTTCTAAACTTCCCCCAGTGTCAGAAAGAGACAACAATGATCTAAGAGGACTGCTGTTGGGAGAAAAGGAAACAAGCTCGAATTGTGTGAGGTACAAAATGCAATGAGCTTGGTTCAAGTGAATGAACAAGCAGTTTAGAAAGAGGTCAGAATAGGCATGCACCGTCGGGCCTTGTAAGCCCTGGTAAAGATGTGAGTTTTCACTTGTCCCATTGCAAGAAGATGGGCTGTTTTGTACACTTGACTGATGCACAGAAACAGTCATGTTCTCCTGAAAGATCTGCGTGCCTTTTTATTTCAGTTATACAAGTACACATTTAGGAGAATACTGTGAAAACCCATCTATGCACCACATGCTTTAATAATCTTAGAATTTCTTGTTTGGTTTCTCCTTTTAAAGTAATGAAACATTAGAGATATAGATCAGCCCTTTGTTGCTCACCCTTCTCCACTCCCACTCTGATTCCAAACACTCCCTATCCAAGGAAAACACCACCCGGAAGGAAGCTGACATTTATTAATTACGTCCACGCTGTACAATGTCACCCATATGGTTGACCCAAGTGGAGGTACCAGAGACTAGCTGCTTCTCTTCACTTTTTTTTTCCTTTAAATCTACAGATCCTTTCTAGTCTCGCTTCCTCAAGAAGCTGATTATTTAGTTAATATTTTTGGTCAGTATCCCTCAGTATACTCTGATATAGAATTCTAGAATTAAATTGACAGTACATTTTTTTCCCCTTCAATACTGCTTTGGTGTTTGTTCTCAATTTAGTTGTCTTTGTTTTGGGTCTTGTCTATTTTTCCCTCTGATAGATTAAGATTTTCTTTCTATCCTTGATGTTCCAAAGTTTAATAACAAATGTTTAGGCGTTGATTTACTTTTATTTATGCAGAGAGTATCAAAGTATGCTCTCAGCTATTATCTTTTTATATAATCTCACCTCTCTCTCTCTCTCTCTCTCTCTCTCTCGCTCTTTCTCCAGATACAGAGACACACGCTGACACTGAAACACACACTTTCTTTTAAGATTTTATTTTTCAATTATTGCATTTTAGGTGATTTGCTAAGTAATACCTTTCAAATAAAATATTGTCAAGTATAGAGTTTAGCCATTCTAAATCATTTATTTCAATGATTATCTTTTTATTTCCAAGATTTCTGCCTATAATTTTATTTCTACCACTAAAAGGTGAACTTCCCGTGAAAATATAAACTCTTTATGTGGGTATGGATTTTATTTACTTTTATTCATTACTATATCTCTAGCACCTAAAACACAGTATAGGCTTAATAAATATTTGTAAATAAATATTTGGACAGAAAAGGTAAAAGAATTAAGCCAAAAAAACCCCAAAAACCCAACAACTCATAGACAGACAACAGTATGGTAATTATGAGAGAGAAAGGGAGGTGGGAGAGGTAAGAGAAGATAAAGGGAAGATAAATGGCAAACACATAATACAACATAAAGATGATGTGTTATAGAATTGTACACCTGAAACCTTTATAATTATATTAACCAATGTGACCCCAATAAATTCAATTAAAGAGAAATAGTTATAGAAAACAAAAAATTAGATAACATTTTATTTTAAGGTCTTCTATCTTTTTCTTTTAATGGATTACAATTCTTTGTTTATATTTTGAGCATACAAAGTATACTTTGCTAGGCTATCCCAATATTTTAATTTCTTCTCAGTCAAATTTATTTGCAACGGTCAATTCTATTGCCTCTTTCTTAATGTTAGGCTTCTTCATGTACTTTGGAGTTTTGTTTTGCAAGTTCATTGGAAGTGGGATGATTTTTAATTTAGTTTTATTTGTTTTGTTTTTTAATAAAGCTCCATCTCCTACCTCTCATATTTCTCTCACAAATTATTCTGTGCTTATTTTGTGCCTAGAATCACCATCTATAATCATTTTCATACTGGTGATAGGAGCATCACACTGTGCTGACACCTGGACACCAGCAAGTGACTTGGTTCAGCTCCTAGTTTAATGCCAGCATCAGCTTCCTTCTCCTTCTCAGTCCCTCTTCCATCTTAAGTTCACAAAACCTACAGTCTCAGACAGTAGTAGAGAGCAGGTTGTTCATCCTTTGCTCAGAAGTGGAAGAGTCCTTCTTTACACCCTAGTTTCCGGTTGTGAGGTTGGCTTTGCATCTCCATCTAGCGTGGGATAACTTTAATTTCCCAGTTCCCTGAAGAAGTTGTACCGACCTCTCTTTCCAACACCAAAGGCCAACAACAGGCCAACAACCTCAGCACATTGCTCACATTTCCTTCCCATTCGCAGGTCATTGAGATGATAAATTGTGACCTCAGCTCTGACTTTTACATGTTCTGCCTTCATATTTTATCTAGCATTGCTGTATGTTTGGAATAGAGCTAGTGTTTCAAACCCAGAATCCACAGGGCCACCTTGCTCCGGTCTCCTCATGCCTTCCTCAAGTGTGCTTGGTAGAAAGAGTACACAAGTCAACAAGTTATTTAGCCTCCACAGGTCTCAAGTACTTCATCTGTACAATAGATATTAAAATTTTCCTACATATCGATAGCATAATGTTGGATGTTAATCAATGCATGTGAAGTACTCAGTACTGTGGTAAGCAAACAGGGCTCATTCTGTAGACAACTATTATTCAAGTGCACACAGTAGAAGGCATACAAGTCAAAATGTCTTGCTTTTAAGGCCATCTAAAATATTTTATGATCCACGTAAAAAATGACGTTTAAGGTAGGTATTTGGCATCTGTATAATTCCAGGATCAGTTTCAAACAGGTTCAGGTCTAAAAGGAAAGAAACCTTTTTTTGGGTGAAAGAAGAGAAGAGTATGCTTTAAATGGCACACTCCGGTGCATTGGTTATGGAAACAGTTCTTCTTTACCCTGAAGAGTTTGGGAAGAAAAATATTCTGCAGAAGCAGTTGAGGGATGATTAGTGCAACAGTATGGTGATGATCAGAGGGAAAGGGGAAGTGGAGAGTAGTAAAGAAAAACTTCAATGCTGAAACCTGCCACCACAGCTGGCCACCTGGGACACCTCCTACTTTCTGAAAAATGTTCCTTAAAAAATGAAGTTAAGAGTAAGATCATGTTGCTCTAATTCTGCTACATTCACTTAAAATGACTTAGCAGATAACCTTCAACTTTTCAATGAGGCAAAATATTTAAAAAACATAGTTGATGAAGAAACCCACTAGAAAAATAACTTATATAGATTTAAAATAAGTGCCTACATCAAGTGAAACCTTTTTCAGAAATAAGCTCATATTTCCTATATAACAGAGCTAATATAGAAAAAGCATTGAATAATATAATTGTACTTTTGAAAATACTCTTAGAAGAGAGACACCAACTCTAAATTCAAAGTTAAATATATTACTGGTTCAGACTTGTGCAAGTAGCTAATGTTTGTTATTATATGATTATAGAAAGCCACAAATAATTATTAAATATATCTATGAGCTGGTGATGTCTAGAGTAAATAACCATGAAGTACATATGACTTGCTACTCTTATTAAATTTATATAACCAACAAGTATTTTAGTCAATGACTTCTTAAAATAAAAATCTGGGCTTGAGATTGCAACTAATTTTAGGTACACCCCATCAGAAGAAAAGGTTATTCAGCCAAATATTTTACTATCCCCAAGGTCTGCAGGTATTCACAGAACTTCAGTATTTTTCAGAATATGACAAACTGTGGACAGGAAATGAATTTCCAATGCACTTCCCTTAATTGCAAGTCTTACAATGCCCCTTAATCAAAATTTATGAGAAAGTTAATGGTAAAACTGGATTAATGCCAAAACTGATGGTAGTTTATTATGCTTCTGAGGTTAGTAAGAATGAAGTCATGGTCTTTTTTCCCAATACAACAAATTTTATTAAGACCTCTTTGAAAGTGCTGCTCCTATTTTATAGAAGCTGAACAGTAAGTTTCTTTTCATGCTGGATTACATCAGGCTTCACTGTCACCATTTTATAGATGAATTCTGTCATATAAAATGGATGCATATAATAATATTTTTTCCTTTAGTTCTTATTGATTAAAATACCAATGATAGGAATGATAATGTTATAAGTTACTCTCAATACTAATATAAATATAAATATGTGCAAATCAAATAACTACACTGAAACTAATCTTGAGCAAACTGATCTCATACAATCTAATAGTGAAGACAAGTACACAGGTGTTTATCATGGATGGTAGAAGTGACAGGGGTAGAATGTCACTGGGATATACCCACATGAAGAAAGGCCACATATGAATACGACATTAGAGTTGGATTTTGACCCTTGGATGGGATTCTGGACAGGTCAAAATGGAAAAGAAGCATTTCCAGTGGAGGTAACACCATCAATAATAGAACAGATACAGAAATAGATGGGAGTTGATTTGGCGAAAGACAAAATTCATGTAGGGAGGGGGAAAGAATGTGGGGCAAGTATGCTGGATCCATATTGTAACAAAATTAAATACCCAAGTAAATGATTGCAATTAATTTCTGAAGCAGTGGAGAAGCACTACACAGTAAACACTTAGCTACCAGCAGAAATGTAAGAATATGGGCCCTCGCTGGTAGTACAGTGGATAAGGTGCCAGCCTGTGAACCCAAAGGTCACTGGTTCCCTTCCTAGTCAGGGCACATAACCAGGTTGCAAGCCAGGTCTCCAGCCAGGTACTTACCTGGAGGCAGGTGAAAAGCAATCATACATTGATGTGTCTTTCCCATTCTGCCTCTCTCCCTTCCCTTTTCTATGAAAAATAATAAATAAATCTTTAAACAAAATTTAAGAATAAACAGGAAAAAATATGTGATATATAAAATATGAAAATTTAGGGGATTTAGAGCTTCAAGAGACGTTAGAGATGAAAATCATCATTTAGCATTCATAACAAGAGCACAGCAATGTAAATGGGGAACTGATGTTTGCCATGAGAGAAAGAAAATGAGTTTTGGGAACAATGAGAAGTGAGTTAATATACTAATTTAAGAATCAGGAAAAAGCTTTCACAAATGGCTCAAGACTTAGGATCATAGCTCCACAGGGACAAGCTGGTGCTCCAGGGATGTTTGTTTTTACACAAGGAGAAACAATGTGACAGCTTGATGTGAAATATTTAAAATTATTAATTTTGTCACTGGAGATACAGAGAGGTTAAATCAATGAGAAATGTGACATTCTTCTTATTTGGCACTCCCCCCCGCCCCCCCATTTTCTGGGCATGTTGGGTTATATCCAATTTTCCAAGAGGGATGATTTAGGCCTAAGAGCTGCTGGTGTTTTATATACAGGGAAGAATAACTATAATATTCAGCTCAGATCTCTGCTATATTCTTGTTTCTTCTCCAGATCAATGCTAATGAGATCATCTCTATATTTTTAATAATCATGGAAATTTCTCACTTGGCCAGACTCAGCTGTACTTCTCCTAATATTATGTCCTATCCCAACATATTCTAAACTGTAATGGGTAGACTTTTGGATTTCAGCATTTACTCTGCATTTCAAAGGGAACTGTAACAGTATTTGGTTAATTATGGCTATTAGTCATTGAAATGATTCAATATGTCATTATAACAGTGGTATAGCAGTTGATTATAGGTGTGCATGGGCAGGCATCTCATGAGTATTATTGTTAAACTGCATTCGACTATTAAAGAACTTAAATTAGGAAAATAATTGTACCGAAAATCTTATTATTAAAAGACAATTGAGTATCACCAGACAGGTTCAACTTGAGCTTACACCTGGGTAAAGAACACATGATGAGTAAGTAGGTAGGAGAATGTTAGCTTGCACCTCCTTTCCAACCACCTTGCATGCCCATAAGCATTAGCCTTGACCTCTCTGTAGTAGGTTTTACCGAAAGTTCCATGAAGAGAAATCCTGCATAATGAGATAAACTTGGATTTGCTTGGACAAATGTCAAAAATGGAGGTGATTGTCATTAGAGAATTGTCTATTACCAATGAATAATTCCACTTCTACTTCAGTGTTAAGAAAAAAAATAAAACAATGCCAGAAGGCTAATGAGAAATTTGTGTGATTAGAGAGGGCAAGACCTTTCCACATTTAAGGCAGTACTTCTGGAGACTTCTTTTATACCCCGGCAACAGACAAATGATGTCAGAGGTAATGGAGAGATACCCTACTGTCCCCTGCTGCTGCTGCTAACCTCATTTCACTCTCTTTTTGACAGCCTCAATCAGCAACTTGGCTGGACTGAAATCTTATTCTCTGCTTTCCAAACACTCCTTTTCTTCACTTTCACTTTGTCCCTCTCTTTACAAATCTGCTAGGTGATACTCCTTTCCTGCACTTGCAACTTCTATAGATCATTAGAGGCACCATCTACTATTAAAATCCTGCAGACAGTACACACATTTTCCAACGGCAACACCATGCCCTACCATTTGGAAACACCATCTCTGTAGAAATAAACAGAAATAGCAAATCTTTGAAAATAAGAAAAGCCTTTTCAATAATAACATTTAACTATATTAAAAACAAAACATCTCATATATCCAGAAAAAAATGGTGAAGTCAATTAATTTTTCTATTTTTTTAAAAAATTATTTTCAGAGAGCAGGGAAGGGAGAGAGGCAGAGAGGGAGAGAGACATCAATGTATGGTTGCTTCTCACCTGCCTCCAGCCACGGACTGACTGGAGACCTGGTGTGCAACCTTGTTATGTGCCCTGGCTGGGGAATCGAATCTGTGACCTTTGGGTACGCAGGCCGGCGCCTTATCCACTGTGCTACCAGCCAGGGCTTAATTTTTCTATTTTTTAAAAAGATTTTATTTATTATTTGTCAGAGAGAGGGGAAGGGAGAGAGGCAGGAAGGGAGAGAAACATCAATGTATGGTTGCCTTTTACCTGCCTCCAGCTATGGATCTGGCTGGAGACCGGGCTTGCAACCTGGTTATGTTGCCATGGTTGGGAACTGAACCAGTGACCCCTGGGTTCGCAGGCTGGCACCTTATCCCCTGTGCCACCAGTCAGGGCCTAATTTTTCTATTTTTAATTAATTCATTTAATAACATCTCTCTCAGAAAGTGTGGCATTTCTGTATTAAAGGTTAATTATTAGGTTTAAAGTCATAGCAATCTTAGATGGCTCAATTTACATTAAGTTGACTGATTAGTTTCTTTTCCACTATGTCTTTCTCTATATATTCCTGATTTGACTCTAGTAGACCTTCAAAATTATCTTGCTAAAGCATAGATACAAATATTTTATTACTTCTCTTAAAATCACTTGAAAGTCATTTAAATTTCCCCAGCACTCCAAGTCTAAATTTGGGCATTCAGTACTTCTAACATCTACCAACAGATCTCCGGTCCCATTTCTCATCCCCTCGCCCTGCCATTTCCACACTCCATTCCCACAACACACCATCCACATGGAAATCCCACCTCCTCTCATCTTACTCCCTCTGCCTAGACTTCTATCTTACCTCCTTCTGGTTAACAAAATTCTTCTGATCCTTCAAAATCCTGCTCAAATATGAAATCCTCTTAATAATTTCTCCCCTGAAATAAATGTATCTCACTATATGATGCCCAGTTAGAATCATTCTGTCATCTTTATTAAACTTCATACTCTCAATGGGCAAACACCCATTTCTTAAGATTTGCAGTCCCACAACCAAGGATAGCACCTGACACATAGTCCTGATATAGTATGTAATGGAATGGAATTTTATTTCATGAGAGCCATAAAGGAGTTGAAGTCACCATAGTATCAAGCCATTAAATATGTATGTGACCTAATAGAGGGAAATATCTTAACTTTAAAAAGATAAAATAATCATTATGCATATTAAAAAGATTTTTTATTTGCAGGGAGGAGTTTTCTTAAACATACATTTTAGGCTATAGCTCAGTTAATATTGAAACATGATATTGTTAAAAACAAGTATCTAACAATCTTCAGGACTTAAAATTAGAAAGGAAGGGTAATTAATAACCCTTCCTCAGTAAGTGATAACTTTGATAAGGAGAAAAATATTCATAGAGTCCCTTGAAGTCTCACAACAGTGTTGTTTTTTACCTGTAAATGATGTTAGCAAGAAATAATACAGCAAAATTCTGCTTTCAGTTTTAACTAAAAAATAGTAAAATAAACATGATTAAGTAATAATATAATTATTATATTATTCTCACTCTGAACACTATCTTTGTTTTTTTTTTTCTTTCAAGAACACAGATAGGTACATGTCTAATTTCCAGATTATGCATTTACTTAAGTGTTCAATAAACAATAAGTTAGACACAATGCCAGGCACAGGGAGTAAAAGGGTAAAATAAGAAAATATTTACCTGCAAAGAATCCATGTTTAAGAAAGAACAATGAATAGGTGATTCAGTCCAGTAGGGTGAATGATATAAAAAGGTTTAGCAAAGTGCTTGCTATAGCCCATTAGGATTAGGCAAAGGGAAAGACTGTTCTTAAAGGCACAAGGGGAATCTTAACAATAAGAAGAGAAATAGTTCATTAAGATCATAAAACTTAAGTCTGGGCAAAACTACTTAATTCCTTAAAGATGGAGAAGGAATGAGAAATGGCATAAATGAATGAATGAATGAATAAGGAAGGAAAGAAATAAAGGTACAAAAGAAACAAAGGAAGATGGTAAGGAAAGAGGGTGGAGACAGAGGACAGAGATGGGGCTAGGAGGAGGCCAAAAGAAAGAGAGGAAAAGAGGGGAGGAGAAAGGGAGAGAGAGAGCGAGTGAGAGTGAGAGAAAGTGCACTTTATATCTTTTTCGTAATGGATTCTTCCATGCTGAAGTAGATGGAAATGAAGAGGTACATCATGGGACACTTGAAACAAATTCTCCTTTGTCCTCATTATTGATAAATCACTGTGACTCTGTCTAACTTTCCTGATACCCTTGTGGCATTCAACAACAGTTCATTAAGAGTAATACAAATTACTAATCCTACACAATGGCTTTCTGGATATAAGGATGTGTCCTTAAGGCTTTTCATTCAATTATTTCAACCAATATTGTTTCAACGTCTACTGCAGTAGAATGCACTGCTCCCTGTTTTAGGAACACAGCAATGAGCAAGAGACAAAGCTCATTCCCTAGGGAATGCATACACTTTCAGGTGAGAACACATCCATCCTTTCCTGCTAAGTGAAAAGCCTGACTCCAGCAGCCTTTCTTTGTGGGAAAACAGAAACTCATGCTGGTTCTTCCTAAATCTGCTTTTCTACTAGCGAGTGGCCCTTGTCCCCCATGTTCTTTCCAATAACATTTCTTCACTCACACACAGATAAGCTTGTTCTTCCTCCTTTGGGATCTGCTCTTAGCTTACTTTACAATTTCTATCCCTGCTCAAGAAACACACATACACGCACACATGCACACGCACACACACGAAGGCAACATCTCTCACCAGCAACTGTTTTATTTTAAATCCCAGACTATTTCTTTTGCTTAGTGCCACTCAAAATGTGTTTTGTGGACTTAGGTAAAGAAATTGCTAGCAGGAATTTAGAAATTGCATAAATATTTACATTGCCTCAATGTGCAAGCACTTGTCTTACTGAATAGGCATAGAACTATGTCGAATGAGGTGCAGAATAGCCATGCCTAGCAGGGCCACATTGTAATACATGACATTTGAAGGTTACTTTGTCAACTACAAACCAAAAGTGTATTAAAAAAATAGAAATCAAACATAAGCAATCATTTTCATTTAAAATTTGTCATCTTTACCATCAGTTTAATTGTCATCAGAAGTTTAAAAGCTGGTGGTTTAACATAATTAACTAGAAAAATAAGATTGGTAATATTTATCCATAATTTACAGATGACAATACATCTCACTGGAGCTTTATTAAGGAATTGCTTTGAAATCTTTGTTTTCCTCCCATCAACATATCTCCTTTCAACATATCTCCTTAAAACTAGATTTCTACTAGGAGGAGGGTTAAAACCAGCATGGAAAGGGTGTTGAGGTTTATTTTGTCCTGCAGGCTATGCTGCCATTCCATCCCAGGTTAGTTACCAAGGAAGACACTAATTCATTTCTCACTCTGAAACCCTTAAATGTTGGTATATGCACTGTTATTCAAAGTATATGCCTATGTAAAGACACTGAATATGGAGAATTGCAATATCACTCATAACTTTCATTTTTGGTTGCAGAATAACAATCAAAGGCACTCATTTAGTGCCTGAAGAACATGGTAGCATTCAAGTTCAGCAGAGCAGAGCTGAATGTGAAATTTTCCACTTTAATTATACATGGCATTAAAAGTTTCTGCTTCCCATACTCCCATTGGAGGTACTATTATTGGAGAAGCATGCTGCGAACTTATTCAGGGCAGAGCTGGCCACCACATTTTCTGTCTTTAGGCTAAATCCAGGCCTGGAAGCACAACTGAAGCTGTCCATCCTTCTGGATAGTTTTACACAATTGCTTCTATCCTCTTATAATTCTCTGGTGTGAAATCAAGTGCAGTATCTGGGTTATTCTCATGAGCATCTCTGTGCACAAATAAGGTTCTTCCCCCTCCATTTTGCAGCTGTTTTAGGCAAGTGCCTTCTACGTTATTCCCACTCGGCAGGGTAGTGAGCTACCCCAACATCCAACTCCTTGGAGAAACCCTTCCCACTAACTTTATTCTCCAAGTCAGTTGCTTTGTGGGAAACCCATGAAACCCACCTTCAGAAACAAGTTTTTGCTACTCTTTACATTAGGCCAATATTGAGGATTGTGCAAGCCTCCTCTAAGCTCACACTCATAGAAGCCGAAGAAGCACCACTAGTTCCAATGGACAAATAAAGATATCAAGGCTCAGAGATGCTAAGAATTTGCCCCAAGTCATACAGATAATGGAAGACTGAGAATTGGAGTCCAAGTTTGGACTCATTTTTTCGAAGGAGATTTCACTCTTATTGTGACTATAACTTCATGACCTCTTTCCCCCAAGCCACACACATTAGTACCAAGATCAGTCACTTGCTGGGAGAAGCAATGGAGCATTAGAATAAAAGCATATACTTTGGAGTTGAAAATATCTAGCATGAGTTGCAATTCTGAAACTCTGGACATGTGAGGTGCTATCACTTGGGGAATATTTTGTTTTAACTATTACCTCTGTGTTAGTGACTCCAGTCTCTTTGATGTCAATCCTGAACATCAAATCCAATTCAATTTTGTATCTTGACACTCTGAATTCTAAATCTCCAATGAACTTCTCTGGTTTTGTCACTATATCAGATAATGATCTGATCCAATGTGTCAATCTCCCTCTCCACACACAATGTATTCAATCAACAAATTTTTCCCTACCTCTCAAATGTTTCTAAAATATATACCTTCCTCTCCATTTCCATGTGCTTCAATAGGTTCTTAACTAAGCTCTCTTGACTCTAACCTTGTTCTTACCCCTAATTTGTCTTTAGTGGTACCACCAGGATGCTCAGTTTAAAATGTATAATTCCTCTGCCTGTACCACTTGAAACTCACAAGCAAACCCCCTCACTTACAGGCTTAAGCCTAAATTCCTTTATTGGTGCCCAGGGTGCCCTGTGCCTGCTCCTGCCCAACCCTGCTTCCTTTCTGCTACTCCTCACCCACTATGGTTTGGTAATACCTTTGTTCAGATTGTTCCCTCCCCGTGAAAGAGCCCCTCTCCCCTCTTACCCCTGGTCCCTTCACAGTCATCTGTCAGAGCTGCCCCATGCTGAACTCCTGGTTTTTCTAAATCTCTTCTGCATGTTCCGGGTACCCAGCCTCCCACCTCAGCCATGATGCTCAGTAACGTGTTTCAAAATAACCTGTTGACCACATTTACCCTTCCTCTCCTTTAAGATACTTACGGGCATATTGTCTGATTCATCTCTGCATCCCAATGCTGTATACATTCCTGTACTTGCATAGGTACACAATAAATATTGTTGAACCATGAATAGACTGGGAGTGGCTACGAAGACCTGCTGGACACTGACATGAGTCTCTATGAACAGGGCCCTGCTGAAGTCACTGTGTCATACAGGAATCCACCACCACTTAACATTCTGGTTCAATTGCCCCAACTTTGAGGCATTAATATACATATAAACATTCACGAACTATCAATGAATAGATACCTTATCAGCAATGGATAACTATAAAAGAAAATGACAAGGTGAAAAGGAAAAACAGATATACATAAAAAGAATAGAAGGCATAATGTGATAAAAGTTGTAATGTAGGCATTAGAGGGAATATAAAGAAAAACATTAACGTGGAAGGATGGGAAGGAAGACCTCATGGGGGATGGATTTTGAGGTCTGCCAAGAAAGAGGGCTAGGAATTAGACAAAACAACTGAAATCAGAGTCATTCTGGATCTAATTACCAAATTAGAGCCAAATTACCAAAAGCCAAGCAAAGATGTTTTTTTTTATTTTCTTCCTGAGTGACCCTGAGAATCTCACAAACTTGAATTTATGTAAAATAGAACTTTGCCTGGCATTGAAGTTGTGTGCTCCACATAACTTAGAAAGCTAAATTTAGAAACACAATGATCAATTCTTCCCATAAATGGTGGCTTTAGTAAGTCCATATTCATTTCTTCTAAGTTACAATTATGCTTTTGGAATCAAAAGCTCTGATTGGTGTCAAAGCAAACCTTTCAGAGGATACTTTATAATCACTCATTCACCTTCTGTGGGATATCTTCCAAACAAAAGAAGTCTGAAATGTCAGCAAAAGGAACGGAACAAAAGCAAGAGGAAAAAAATTCACTCAAAGAACTTGACTAGAGTCTCTTGAATGCATTTTTTGAAAGACGCATTTTCTTTGGGATGGGTTGAAAAAGTCAGCAGAGTTAAAAATAAAAATCAATCTTGCTTCCATACACAGGGACAATTTTTCTTCAAAGAGTATATTTCCTTAACCGAATCTCCAGGTTAGGCCTATTTTATCTTTAACACTTCCAGCTCTCATTTATCCTGAAGGAAATTCTGATCATAAAGCACTTTGTATCTCCCTTGCTTTAGTGAAAACAATAGCTTTTTTTAGCTTAGAGACAGAGATAATTGGAAGGATTTTTTGTAAGCATGATTTTATCTGCTTTTGCTTGTCAGCCAGGTTATCTATTCACCCTTGATAACTATTATCACAGCAGAAGACTTATCACAAAATGTAAAAACAGAGTTGAGTAATTTAAATCTCACTTACTGCTCTTATCGAAAGATTGTATTAAAATTCCTCTAATGTCAAAGTAAAATACATATCAGAAATTATTACAACTAGCAAATGAATTAGCCTGAGTCCAGATTAAAACGTGCAGATAAGTTAAATAACTTACATGCATAAAAGTAAATGCTGCTATATGATATTCTCAGAAAGCAGTGGTGGTAACATTTACTAAAATTATAGTATTTTTCAAATAAAGAAACAATAGGTTGCTCTCAACAGTATCACTATAATTTCAGGTTTATCTGTTCTAGTCTCATGTGAAATTTATGAACCTTGGCTATGTTGATGAATTTTCTTGAGAGAGGTTTCCAACGGAGTCAGCATCTGTGCCCTTCAAATGGCCTAGAATTTTCTACATAAAAAGTAGACTGCATATTAGAATGAATTCAAGAAAATGATAATAGCACAAAAAAGGAAGGCTATCACACTGCAATTAATCTGATTTCCAATGCAATTGAACAATTTTTATGGTGCTTATGATGTACTGGAACCAAGTTGCCCTCCTATGTACTGAGCAAGGCAGACCAAATAACTCACAAGTCAAAATAAAACAAATGAAAAACTTAACAACCGTTAAGTTTTAAAGAAAGTGATTAATTCCAGCTGACGCTGTAATAACTGAAGGCTTCCTGCAGAAAGATAAATTTGAGATGGGTCTTAAATAATTAAACCCTTTCATCAAATGGAAATGAGGCTGAAGCAAGCCCTGGAAGACAGCTGGGTTCAAAGAAGCTGAAGAAGGACTGAAGAGGGTACACATAGGTGGGCAAACACTGATCCTGTTTGCACACCTGTTTCTTGGCCCTCTTGCTCTTCAATTCCAATCTCCATACTGTTTTATCATTTCTCCATCCCCCCTGTATGACTTTCACACAGGCTGTTGTCTCTGCTAGAAAGTGCCCCCTGCCCCACACCTTTCTCTAGGTCCCTCTCTCCTGGACACTGAAAGGAACCTCAACCACTCTTTCAGACCTCTGAATGCAAGAGATCTGACTCTGAGGGAAGAAGGACAATGGGTGGGACCTCAGCCTGGACATGAGGTGCAAAGGCTGAGGTCCCACTGTTCTTTGTTCTCTCACGCTGTTTGATAGCTGTACTTAAAAATGCAAAATAGCAGTAAATCCATGCTTTCCTTCACATCTACCTCATGCCTTCAGTGACAATTTTTCCCCCTCAGAGTGGAGAGAAATGACACATTTCATGGAGGTGCTATCATGGGAATAGCCAAAAACTTCTGACCATATGTTTTTCAGTTGACAAAAAATGTTCAAAATATATGGTTCTGTGACTGGCATTTTATAGTATTCCTTATGAATACAAATAAAATTCTACCATCTATCTATTTGTTATATAAAATATATTTTGGCTTCTTAAAAACTTTCTTTTAAAGAAAAATATGTCATTCTATATTCACAAAGGCACACTTTACGAGAATACATGCTTTGAACAATTTTCTTGTCTTGTTTCTGTAAAAATGATGAATTTACATTTAGATACCCCAAATCATAAGCCCTAAGAAGTTTCACTCTGAAGCTTTCACTTCACAAAAATAATAAATGACCTCAGTAATTAATATACAACTTGTTTGCTTTTAACTTTCTGCTCTTACTGTTCACTTTATAATAAAAATAATAAAGAATAATCTAAAACCCACTAATTGAAAAGACTACTTTAAAACAAGGAATATGTTCACATTTGCATCATACTTTATCTCATTGGTCAACATGCAGTGGTATTTTTGGCCAATATCCAGGCCACATTAAAATGTAAGGTTTTGGTAATGATAAAGCACATTGACATAGGGCAGGAAAAAACAAGGCTAATGGGAATGGTGGCTTATGTCCAGAGGGAATGAATAAAAAAGGAAGCCTGAGGTAGAAAAAAGAAAATAAAACAATTTGAGGATGGTGAAAATAAGGGAAAAAAGTATCCTTCCTCTGGAATTTCTTGGTTAGCATTTCCGAGTTAAACACTTTACATGCTCTTACTTCTTAATAATTACAGGGAAATCAATCAAGAACTGACTTGGCACAGGAGGGTGTATTTAGTAGAGCTGGCAAACATTTCTGCTGGCTTAACATTGTCCGCTGAGGGTAACAGCTAAACCAGGCTGTCTTCAGTCACAGTGTCAGGGCTCTGAGGCAGGTGGCAAGGCCGCCCCAGATGCAATGCCTGGTCCGAATTCCCACGGAGACTGGAGGAGGAATGGTCAGACCAGCCAGCTGGCTCTGCCTGCTGTATTACTGCCTCCTAAGAACCTCCACCATTTTGAATATTACTCTTGTATTTTCAATAGAAGGTAACATTCCAATGACTTCTACGTTGCACTTACAATAAAATCCTACCACCTCCAATGGCCTACAGTCTTACATACACCTCTCAATACGTATCATCTGCCTCAATGCACTAGAATCCTCCTGGCCTTCTCCACCTTCCTCACACATGATAAGCTTACTCCCAAGATTTGTAGGCATCTATTTACTATTTTAGGTAAGATCTTCCCTCAGATTGGCAGGGCTGTCTTGTGATTAAGGCTTCCATTCAAATACCACTTACTATTTAAATCATCCCTGATCACCCACTCTAAATGGATCATCTCCCAGGATAGCAACTTGTTTTAAATTTTCTTCATTGTATTTTTCACTACCTACAATACTTTATTTACTCATCCATTTGCTATTTTTCCCCTTCTCATAAGAATCAAAATACCATGTACACTGAGTGCATGATCCAGTGAGGGACAGGATCAGAGCAGTGTTGGGTGGGGGGGCACTTAGTAATACCTGGTACCACAACTTAGTGACAGATTTTGTTCTCAGTGTATAAAGTTCTGTCCATGCACTAGAATGGCCTAGTATAGACTTTAGAAAGAGAAAAAAAGTCTTTGATATAAAATCCAGGTTTCATCACTTATTATTCAGGCAAAGCTATGTAAGATTCCCTTATAGTAGAAATTATAATATGGAATTTACTATCTAATTATATAATCCACACACCTCATCTAGCGTTAATGACTCTTAACATACTCTTAGAAGGCATTGTGGCTATCATTATCTTTTCTTTTCAGTAGCAAACTATTCTCACCTATTATTATGCTATTCTGGAAAAATCTCTATAACTAGAGCAGAATCCAATCCTCATGCTTGTTCAGCCTCCTTACTCTACACTTCTTGTGATGGTCTGTTGGTCTTCTGTGGTGTTGAACTCACCAACAATGGGCACATGACTTGGGTCTGGTTAATGAGGGACTCCTCAGGAGAAGTGGGGAGCATGGGGGACACCTTCTCTTCTTTGAATGTAACATATGTCTGTAGCAACCATCCTTACCCAACTGTGAAACAACACTGCCTGAAACTGAAGCCCACAGAGAGAAAAGGAGTATTAAGAGACAGACAGAGAGAGGGTTTCTTGAAGCCTCATTCCCCTGGATCCAGCTGTACCTGAAGCAGTCTTGTTCCCTGGGTATACCTGTTATGTAAGCCAACACAATATTTTGTTTATGCCAGTTTGAGTTTGGTTTCTGAAACCTCTTATCTAAAGAATGCTTTCTAACAAATAATAATTTACTTATTATGTTTGCTTGTTGTAAAGCTAAGGGCACAAAGGTCTTTTCTGAAGTCTAATTGATAAACAAATTCATATCCAGAATAAAATGGTTTTCAGTGAAAATGTTGAAAAGGCTGTAGAGCTGTGAGGAACTACCAATATCTCTGGGCTATTGTAGGAATACCTTTAAAGAAATGGTCAGCACCGGCCTCTGAGTCTCAGAACCAACAGCAGGTTGCCAAAGAGCAATTTTGGAGTGTTTGTGGTTACAAAGTAAAAGGGAAAATTAAGGAAGAAAGTAATACCCTTATTCAAGTAATAACAGGAAGAGAAGGCATGAGTGGAAGTAAAGAGGAAGATAAGTGTCTTCCTGTGCAAAGAAAATCTAATATGCAACAAGCAGAATGTAGAACAGGTAATTCCTGACAAGGGCACCAGATTTGTACTGAGGCGTCTGTATTTTCAAAAATGCTTTTTCCAACTCTGGCTGGTAGCACAGTGGATAAGGCGCCGGGCCTGTGAACCCAAAGGTCGCGGGTTCAATTCCCCAGCCAGGGCACATAACCAGGTTGCAAGCCAGGTCTCCAGTCAGGTCTGTGGCTGGAGGCAGGTGAAACGCAACCATACATTAATGTCTCTCTCCCTCTCTGCCTCTCTCCCTTCCCCTCTTTCTAAAAAATAATGGAATAAAATCTTTAAAAAAAAAAAGCTTTTTCCAGGAAAGATACATTCAAATGTTTTTTCCAGAGGCTAGTATGTAATTAATATACACATTATTTTTCTTAATAAAAAACTTAGACATCTTGTCATGTATGTTACATACAAACATACATTACATTTGTTACTTTTTAAGAGAAAAGAAAGATCCATGTGGGTGGGGCATGAATATTATGCCACATTTCCTTTCCTTTACGTTATACCCAAATAATCTCACCCAATTAAAGTTTTTTGAAGAGCTTCTCGTGCACAGAACTTTGATAAACATAATGGGAACTACCAAGATAAATGTATCCCTCATCTCAACGAGCTTATAGAAGAATAAGTTTCACTTTTATGTGGAATCTAAAGAACATAAGCGAACAAGCAAAAGGGAAAGAGAACACAGATACAAAGAACAGGCTGATGGCTGCCAGTATAGAAGAGGATTGGTGGACTGGGTGAAAAAGGTGAAGGGATTGAGAAGTACAGATAAACAGTTAGAAAATAGTTACAGGAATATAAAGTATAGGAAATATAGTTAATAATATTGCAATACTTATGCATGGTGCCAACTGCGTATTAGAAAATCAGGGGGAACACTTTATAAAGTATATGATTGTCTAACCACTATGCCATACACCTGAAACTAACACATAATAATGCTGAATGTAAACTGAAAGTGAAAAATAGTTATATATATATATATATATATATATATATACACACACACATACATACATACATACACATACACACATATATATGTGTGGATATGTGTGTGTGGGTATGTGTGTGTGTGTATAAAAGATTAAAGAAGATGAGAGATCTGTACACATAATGTATCATTGGGGAAGTAACACTAAACTCTGTCATAGCCATAAATAAAGTAAAATGAAAGATGGCAAGAGTGACCTGACATCCATTTAGTTCAGGGCCTTGTTAAAATACAGTATGTGTGGCCATCCACGAGATGTTTAACAAGTTTGTAGGTGATACTGGTGCTGCTGGTCTGAGGATCATCCTTTGAGAAACCTCAGAACTAGGGAATTGGTTTTCAATTCTAGCTGCATGTTAGACTCTCCTAGGAAACTTCTAAAAAAACTGAATGCCCAAGCCTCATCCCAGCCCAGCAACAAAAGAAAACTATTTTATGGAGACTGTACTGGAGCTGGACATTGAGACACATGAATAGCAGTTGTAGAAACAGAGACAGGAAGCAGATACCACGTGATGGGTGAGAAACCAAGGAAGATGGAGAGGACAGGGCCTGGCTATCAACAAGGTGAATTCAGCACGGCTGATGCATGGGTTGAGCAATGAAATCTTGGCTTAAGTCATAGCAGACCTTGACTACCATACCAAGGAGTTTGTGACCTCTTTGGAGCAACAAGAAATCACTAAATGCTCTGAGTGAGAGACTGAGTTCGTATGATATGGTTTAAAGTTATCTGGAAGCAAAACCCTGAGCAGAGAAAACAACCCTAGTTCTTAGAGAAAGATCAACTAGGTGCCACAGCAATGATCTAGAATTATTTCCTCAAACTGGACTCCAGGGATGTATTGTCAGGGCCCACATGTTTTATACAAATGCTTTGATTCTGGGTCTTTATTTGACAGAGAAGTTAAGAATATATTTTATCAGTCATGCAGGCAAAACTTCTCTTTTGTGAAGACAGTACTCAATGGAGAGATTTTCACATGATTGAACTAAGGCTTCTTAAGCCAGTATTTCTTAGTCAGTAGACATACTACTTAAGGTTTCAAGATTAACTTTATTTTTGGCCTGTGGGAGGAATCAGTATAGTACCTGCCTTTGAGATAGAGCGATCTAGATAGGGTAGTAAAGTTGCAGCTGCCTCAGGGGCATGTTAGTCAGCATCAAAAGGATCTCCAACTAAATTTTAGGAGGAGAAAATGAGAAATCAAAAATATATTGGGAGCTTTGATGCTAAGAGCTTCCAAGGATGAGAAAATGTTGGGGAAAAGTAAAAAGAAAAAACAAAACTAGGAGAAGGGAGAGGTTTCTGTAAAGCTAAGGTAGAGAGGCAAAGCATGTTTTAGTGAAAGAAAAGCTACCCATCAGTCATAACCACAAGAACCAACACCAGCTCCATGTCAGGAATTTTGGAAATTATCTTCATAGTTGAGCCATATTGTAGACAAAACCAAAATAGTGACACAACCGTATTTCTGAATTATTGAGGCTTAAGGTAAAACAAATATATTTTCTTTTAAAATTAAAGCTATAATCTGTCAGTAATTTTAAAAGACATTCTGTTAGAGTAATTTTTAAGAGGGAGCTACATCTGCTGATAATGTGTTGAAAATTAAAGCTGCTGAATTATAACATTTATTGTGGATAATTTTCTTTGTCATTGGTCATTGTACCAGTAAATGTTATTGCTAGGGGGGAAAACAGGAAAATGCAAACATTAACATCATATGTATTTGAAATTAGGTATGTATTTTTCCAATACCAAGTACAAGTTTCATCATATCTTCCATGTTAAACATCATTCTGCATGAGGGGCCAGCTGTTTAATGGTACATAATGACAACTATTTTATCCTCAATCCACTGAACCTTTTTGAGGACACCACTGTAAAACATCAATGCTCCTCCCCCCCTCGAAAATGGTCTACTAAATATTTAATCCCTTGTTCATCAACAGAAATTAAAACAATAGCATAAAAATGTACAAACACTTTTTGTATTATTTAGAAAAAGAGTACCCATTAGAACATTTGAAATAGTAAACACTAAATAGAGGACTTTATATCAAAAGACATATTATGAATCCTCTCTCATAATGAATAATGTCAAAAACTTTATGTGTCTGTCAAAATATAGAAAAGTTTTAAAACAAAATGAATGGTTACATACCTGAGTTTCTGGTTGTATTGTTTGACCTTTTCCAATGAGGCTGCATTTATTTGGGCTTGAAATTCTTCCACTGAAACATTGTCTTTATAATAATAGCCTTCCATGCTCTCCAGTGCTATATAAACAAGTAAATGGGCTTTTCACCTGATTTTATAACTCAATTTCTCCACATTTAATGTATTAGTAGTACCACATATGACCACATATGCAAGAAAAGTTGACCAGATCAAGAATAAATAAAAATTATTCTTCTGCTCTCATAATAAATAGCAAACATTTGATGATTATTTGTTAAGTAGGGAAAGGTAATTTCTAATTTAAACTGTCTTCTATTTTTACAACATTTTGTATATGTTCTTTGTGAAGCTAAATTCAATCTCATTATTAGTATATAAACATAAAGATGTGTACACACATATGTGTATATACATACATATGCACAAGAGGCAGAACTGTACATTAACATATATAACAGTAAAAAACTGGTATTATCACTCTTCATGCATATTCGTGTTATTTTATAGCTGTAATTAAATTACAAAATGTTAGTGTAGTAAATAAGCAATATAGATAAAGTGAAATCTTAGAATACTAGCCCAATGGTCAATAAATTTAGTTAAAAATAAACAAGCATAAACATATATATATATATATGTATAATATTTATATTTAAGTAAAGATTCCATTGATTTTTAAGTCTTTTGATTAATATAGGTTTTCTTCTTAACATTTTTGGTTAAGTGGTTCATTTTCTTTTAAACTCTGTTTAGTGATATAGTGATATTTTTAACCTTTTGGAAAGGAAATGAATCACATGGAATTGCCCAGAAGTACAAGATTTCCTATAGAGAGGTTGCCAGAAACAGAAATGAAATTAATCTGGTCCAATGTTAATTATTTTCCCTTGAAATTATTTCCACTAAAGAGCCTCACTTGTCAGCAAACTATTCCAAAATTGATTAAAAATTAATCTTCTTTTTTAACTTATAAATGCAATAGCTTCTAAACTAAATCATAAGGTTTTGTTGAATTGACAGAAACTTACCACCATTTTGGGGGCAAAAATAGAAAGTCACTGGTAATTTTAATTGTTCAATATTTTCTAAACTAGTCAGATTTCAAGAAAGTTGAAGAAACTACAAAACTTTTAGAGTATTGCTAAATCTGACAATTTAAAAATGGAATTATTGGCCTATATTGACAAAAGCATTTGTGCAAAATTAGAGAGAAAGCCTACTATTTTTACTTCAGTACAGAAATAAAATTTGCAAGCTTGTTTCAATGGCTGTTTATTCCTTAAGATTTCTGCATTAATTAGGATACGTGCATTGGTTCAGCAAGCTTCTGGTCCTGAATACACAGAAGAAATAAAACAATAAAAAGCCTTCCTAAAAAAATCGATCTTCAAATACATGCCACATTCACTTCTATTAACAAGGTGCTTAGCTGTGAAAAGCAAGGGTTCCGGGAGGATTCAGTCTATCAGTGGTCATACTTCACTGTGGATTCCTCTTACTAGTGGTAAAGGCAATCAGAAAAGCCCTTGCATTGGTGCGAAACCACACTCCTGTTCCTTGGTAGCTGTGTGACTTGGGCATGTTAATTAATATCTGAGAGTCTAGGGTTCCTCACTTATAAAATGAAAAATAAGAGTACCAATTAATTACAGTTCTTGGAAAAGAATTAAGTAATAGGATTAAGAGAGCCTCTGACTATTCTTACTATTCATTACACGTATTTTATGTATGTAATTGGCAACATGCCCAATGCCCTGCAGGCACTGTTTAATTTCCAGAACATATAGATTATGCATGAGAGTGCTTAAGGGACTGAGAAGTTTTGAGAACTGAGACCAGGGTCTATGTAAAGACACTTCAAAATATGACTTAGGACTAGAAAGACTGGAAAAACACTAGGAAAAAGCAAGAGGGGAACAGGGTGGGGGTGGTAGGAATGGGAGCGAGAGAAGAAAACACCTGGGATCTAAGTTTCTGAGTCTGGATGACTCAACTTTAACCAGAATGTCCAGTCCTCCCTAAAAGTTTGTTATAATATAAAAAGAAATTGACATTTTCATTAAGTTTCTTGCCAATATTCCCAAATTAATAATAGCTAATGTTATGTAAGAAAAAAATGTTTTAAAAGAGTCTCATAATTTTGCTAAGAGCCTCAGCAAAATGATATGGTACCTGTGTGGTGTTGTGGGGGAATGAGCAAAAAAAAAAAAAAGATGAGTTCTATACTTAAAAAGTAAACTTGGGAGCCCTGGCTGGTGGCTCAGTGCATAGGTGCTGGCCTGCGAACCCGAAGGTCACTGGTTGGATTCCCAGCCAGGGCACATAACCAGGTTGCAAGCCAGGTCTCCAGCCAGGTCTGTAGCTGGAGGCAGGTGAAAGGCACCATACATTGATGTCTCTCTCTCTCTCTCTCTCTGTCTCTCTCCCTTCCCCTCTCTCTAAATATAATAAATTTAAAAAATCTTAAAAAAAATAAAAGTAAGCTTGGTATGGCAAAGTAGAGAAAGAACAACTCCATTTTCTATCTTAGGACCATAGTTTGGTTACTTATTGTTTGAAAAAGAAGAAAATAAAATCATGTTTTACCAAATTAAATTTCTATTCTCAGAAAAGTAGATTAAATATATAATAATGCCCAAACTTTAAAAGTTGATTTCTTCTTAGCAACTTTTGACTTGTCCAGTTACCTTAAGTCACATCCTGTGGACATCTTGATTTCAGACTTCTAGCCTCAAGAACTCTGATAGAATACAATACATTTGTGCTGCTTTAAGCCACCCAGTTTGTGGTCACTGACTGTAGGGGCCCTAGGAAACTGATACAAATTCTGTTCCAAAGCCTCATTTGAGGAATGTATGCTTTTCACCCCTGAAACTCTGGCTCTGGATTTAAAGGTCCTAGTCCCCCAAGGGACACATATTCCCTAGGAGACAAAGCAAAGGGTCCCACTGAAGTCTAAGCTCTGGCTTCTGCCTGGTCACTAGAAGCTCCTTGTGCCAAGGCACTCATAGCCTGGAAGAGCAAGTACCATCTTGGCAAGGCCACTATTAGACCCTGATCATCATAAGGAAGTAGGACTATTGTTACATAATGAGAAGTAAGTTTGGCAGCCAGGTAATCCACTCAGGTCCCTCTTGGTTCTCCCTTGCCCACTTTAAATGGTGACTGGACAACTGTATGGGCCTTGGCCTGAGAAGGGCATAGTGACTAGGGTACCAGAGCCCTCAGGGATGAAGGTCTTAATCATGCCACAGACACTAGCAGGAGTTCATGCTGAGAACAAGGCTAATTTACAATGAGCAGCAGAAGAGGAAAAATGAAAATCTATCGCAGCCTGTGACCAGCTGTAGCCATAGGGCTATAGCTTATTCCATTAACATGTTTCTTCTAAATTATCCTCTCAGGAAGGGAGGCCAATCAGTCATGAAGGACACACTCCCAATCCTCACCAAAAATGAATAGATCTGAGGGTGCCAGATGTGCACTGTGCCAGACGCTCTGAGAGTCACCCACTCAGATTCCCTTTCAAAAAATGATGGGCTTGTTGCCTAGTTGCTATGACAGCCAGAAGACATCCTCAGCTCTCAGCTCACAAAGGCATCTTCAGCCTTAGCTAGAGAACTGTCCCACTTAATGCCATTTCTTTCAGGGGCAACTTGTATTCTAATGACCTAAACAAGGCAGAAGCAAAGGCCCAGGCCCCTTGACCCTACTCTCTAGAACCTAGAAGTGTCAAACATCTGTGAAATGGATTATCCTACTTAAGCAAATAGCTGGGCCCTGTGCTTTCTCACTCCCAGTGGACAGTTACAATCACCTGGGAAGTTCTAAAATAAACTGGTATTTGGATCCCACCTCCCAGAGATTCTGTTGTACTTGATTTGGTATGGGACGAAGCCTGGGTATTTTCTAAAACCTTCCCAAGGTGACTAATAAGCAGTGAGTACTGGGAGCCATGAAGACAGGATGAAAACAAGCCAGAGGGCAGAGGAAGCAACCCTGAGCACCCTCTACTCTCTTTTTTAATTTCCTTTACCTCCCCAAGGGCTAGGGGATCCCAATAGGATTCATTACCTGACCTGTAGGAAGTACTTAACAGAAGACTGCTTTAGCATGATCTTCACTTTCCAGCATTCTGTTTGTGCCTTGTGCTCACTCTCCTATGGCTGTGCTCCTGACCTGAGAAATCAATGAGTATGCCCTCCTCTACCTGAGAATCCATTCTGGTAAGAAAGCTGGGAAGAAGGCTGTGCATTTGCTTCCTGTTCTAAGCATATGATACCACCGACAGCTTTTGAAGGGTTGACTTGAATAAACTGCCCAGGGAATTTTCAAATTCATCTAATATTTCTATTCTTTTATTGGCCAGGAAAGACCCATGTATACATATACACACAAAACTAAAACCCTCCATATAAACTTTCATCCCAGAACAGACTCTATTTGGAATCGCTTCTATTTACCACCACTTTTAATGACTATTTGGTAGTCTCCATTCAAACTAGGGCGGTATTTACTGTACTGCTCACAATCTGAGAGCTAGCGGAACTTCAGCAAGCCCTTCTATAAACAACCTTATCAGAGAGAGATTCCTAATGAGACCAATTGCTTTCCAGTCTTCTTTACCTGTCTGTGACCTCAAGTGCAAAAGTATTTCTATTGGTGCTTATTCAATTCATTTTTTAATATCTTACTGTTGTATAAATGTTTGCTATAGTTGCTCTTTAAATTACATTTTTAAAGCTATCCTGTACTTACTGTATCCCTGTATATATTCAGGGATTCTTTTAAAATTTTTTCAGCCACAATTGTAAAATAGGGGTTACTTGCAAAGTAATCTTTTTCCCATGCACATTTGCTGCTGGCTATGAATATCCAGCTATTTATGGCTGATATGTCACACATGTAATAATTTCTTTTACAAAAAATTGTTTAATGCCATCATCTGTCATCTCAGTAATGATTTCAAAGGCAGAATTTTGAAAAAGAGACAAATAAAGGAAAGGAGGGAAGAGGCTCTAGCAACTGTAAGCTCTAGTTAAACTATAAAAGCTAACATTCTAGACCAGCATCCATCCCTTTCTTCTAAAACTATGTATCTATAATGGCTTTTAATATATTTTAGGCTGAAGTATTTGCCTAACATAGCCCCAAAGGTCTATTTTTGCTCACGTTTTTTTCACTTTATTCCTTTTATTACAGGATCTTGTATTGTCTTTATGAACTCCACTGTAATTCTTTAAAAAAAGGAAGGGAAGGAGGGACAGAGGAAGGGAAAAAGGAAGGGAGGAAGGAAGGAAGGAAGGAAGAAAGGAAAATATCTTGTAATAACTCCTAAGATCTTCTCTTTGCTGAAATTTCCCTCTGCTTAAATGTATTCTTGCCAAGAGTTTGTTTGCAGTGGTCATTGTTTTTAGAATTAAAATAATATGCATGTGGTACAAGCAGAATTTTCACTTGGTAGTGAATTTAGGTTGTATATGCCTGTCTGTACTTCAGTGACAGAGGTTGATTTTATTTCTAATCTCCTCATTTTTTATTAGCACATAAAAATTCCACAGCAAAACAAATGCAGGGCTGGAAAATTCAAAAGGAGAAAAAATGAAATGTTCTATGGTACCATTCAGAAAATTGATATAATCTTGTGACTACAGCTTGAATTTAAAGAAGAAGAAGAAAAAAGACATAGACTAGAAGAAACTACACAAGAATCTGGACTTCTGATCTTTTCTAGGCAGCAATTATATTCCAGAAACAAGAAAAGATCTGGGGCCTTTCTTTGGAAACCAGTTCACTGTAAGAATCTTCTCAATCACGTTAATCTTAATTTCTTCTACTGCAGTTGAAACAAATTGCTCATTGCCAAAGACAATTTATTTACAAAAGAAATACATTTTCTTGACAGAACTGACATAGTACAGAAAATCTCATAGAAAAAAGAATTATTAATCACCCAATTATGCTGAAAGCATTTTATATACATATAAGTAAATACATATATGTATGACATAATTGAGACTATAATATAAAATTTTTAATATAATCTGCGTGCGTATATCATTAAACATTTTATCTCATAAAATATTTCTTTAAAGATTTTATTTATTATTTTCAGAGAAGGGGGAAGGGAGAGAGTCAGAGAGGGAGAGAGACATCAATGTATGGTTGCCTTTCACCTGCTTCCAGCTATGGACCTGGCTGGAGACCTGGCTTACAACCTGGTTATGTGCCCTGGCTGTCATAAAATATTTAAATTATACAATTTTATTGGTTCTACTATCACCAATTATTTGAACCAAATTAATTTACTTTTATTTATTTCAACCATTCATGTCTTATTTCTCCATTATAAATACTTTTGCAATCTTACTTTATAACTATTTAAACCATACACAATTCTTGACTTAATAAGCATTCCCTGAAGTAAATATATTACTTAGACGCCGTGCAGGAATTTTTGAATTAATGAAAAAACAACCCATGATGCTGATTACAATTAATATTTTTTACTTGATCAAGGTAAAATAATTTAGGCAGGTGAAGCATAAAAAAGGGAAGCAGCTTACCTTGAGCAAAAAGAACAGGATGGATTTTGAACCCGCCTCCACTTTTCAGCCGTTGAGGCAGCTGTTCAAAATGATACCCGTCAATGTAGAAGTAAACCTTCAGGGCTTGCCGGCTTCCTTCCACTTGATATGTAAGAGGGACATCTAAAGTGACATTCAATGTTATATTAGTTCCAAAAATCAGGATATGCTATATAGTACACTTGTTAACTTTTAAAGAGAATCCTGAAAATCGCTAGAAACTAAATTCTTAAAAGCACGCAGGTTTATCAAGTTCTGTGTTATTTAGGGAGTGGTTATAAATCAGATTCTCATTAGTTAAAGCAACAGATATTTTCTTAAGATTATATTTTTATTATTTTCAGAGAGAAGGGCAGGGAGGGAGGAAGAAAGGGAGAGAAGCATCAACGTATGGTTGCCTTTCACCTGTTTCCGGCTGGGGACCTGGCTGAGGACCTGGCTTGCCCTGGCTGGGAATTGAACCAGTGACCTTGGGGTCACTGAGCCACACCAGCCAGGGCTTAAAGCAACAGATTTAATACTATACTGTATACAAAATCCTGCAAGAGGAAATCTGTTATACTGTGACACACCAGAGGTCTCACTTAACTAAATGAGAAATTAAGCTATAGTGGTTTGGAGTCAGAATCTCTGAGGGCCACTGCCTCACTCATATTTTAGTGAAAATGAGTCCACAGGGTATGCTTCATAAGTAGCTCACAAGAAATCGAGTACATAACAACTATTATCTAAATCAGCATGGGCTTTGCAAGTTCCATTCCTTGAGCCCCAGATCAAAACTGGATTATCTCTGTCAATGCCCAACTGTCATTAGTGATTATCTGTCTAAATTCTTTCAGCTTCTTTTCCATATCCTAAATTGACTTAAAAAAAAATCTAATTCAAAAAGCTAAAATGCTGTAGGAGTATTTCACAGGGCTGCCATAAATCCTTTTCATTTTATGATACTTTGCCATGATAAATAATTTCCACATACAGTTTTTAAAAAGGAATGTAAAATCTTTCTTAAAAGCTAGAATAATCACATTAACCAGTTAAAAATGAAGGCCAAAATTTAGTAGGCATTTAGTATATACTTTTGATTCAAATTTTATTTCTAATCTGCTTCTTAAAATAAAACTGTATATTTTTATTTTAGATTTTATTTAGTAGAGTTCAAGGTTAAATACCATTAATAACAGATTCTAAATTTCTTAGTATATGTATATAATTCTGCATATCAATAAAAGTATTGTATCAACATCTACAAGTCTCTTACATACTAATAATGCTTTTGTTTGTTTGTTTGTTTCCTTTTTTAAAGGGAAATGAAGGACTTTGGTTTAGAAAAAAGAATAAATCAGTAGAGTTGGAAATTAACTACATTTTAATCATTAGGAAAATCCCTTTTTCTTTTCCTGATTCTAAAATAAAGGAAAAAAAACATGGATACCAAAGGAAATGCAGATTTATACTGCATACTTTAAATATAGGTATCTTCTAGTTCCATTTTTTGTACAGTTTTTTTAATATATATTTTAATTTTGTTAAGTTCCATCTCTTTACTCTTTGACACCATGTACCAATCTCTGCATTAACAAATTAATAATGTTATTGAAAGAAAAATAATAATGCAGTAGTTACGTTCCATATTACAGGACTAACAAAGAACAAATAAAGACAATTTACCAGAAATTAAGAAACTGAAATGAACATAACCAAGTATATTAAATTTAAAATGAAGTAAAAAACTAAGAGTACTACATAAAAGAATGGAAACCCATTTCTCTCAAAATATTAGGTGCACCTGAAAAGGGTATAATAATGTGGAGTTGAAAATCGTTGCCTTTTATTTGTGGAAATTTATCACCCATAGAAAACAAATATGAAGATTAGGACTATGTAATGATTAAAAACTTCAAAAATATTATTGCATCAGGAAAGGTCTCTGGCTCTATCCTACAGAGAGATATGCATCCTTGACAGAAGTTTCAAAGATGGAATCCCACCCCTGTAAATGTGTGTCTCCCACAGGCCAGTGACTTTGGAAATAAGCCTTTGACTAAGACGTTATTAGTTTCCTTTGCTTGAATTGCTCTTCCTTTTCCCTTGACAGGGTTAGGTCTTTCTTATCCTTCAGATTCCAGCTAAAAAGCTACTTCTGCTGAGTGCCCTTCACTGGTGACTCCTAACAGGGCCACCTCACCCTTGTTCTTCATGCCTTGTTTGTTCCCTGGGCAGGATTTATCATGTCCCTAGTTGTCTTTGTTATTGATTCCTTATCTGTTGTCTTGCAACTAGGCTGAACTCTGAGAAGATCAGGGCGTGTCTATCCAATTTACCACAGCACCCATATAGCTCCAGGCAAATATTGATGTAGAGAAAGCTCAAAAATATTCATCCCCCTAATAGTTCCTATCAAATTACCTTTCTCACAATAGAAAAGGGGAAAGTCTGCTGTCATATTACTCTCCAAAGACATAAAGATTTTACACAAAATTTAATTATATACAAACTAATTGTTTAGCACCTTTATTCCTCCTTCACCATTACCTATGGTATAGTATCCTGTACTTTTCCTCTGCTGAAATGGGTCAAATTGCTCACTTTTTCCCTTTGTCTCTCTCACTGGTCTCTAAGCTTTATGCCAACAGGGACTTTGTTTCAGTTAGTCACCATTGCATCCCCAAAACTTAGTTTAACACCTAACATGTTGTATATACTTAAAAATTATTTCTTTCAAGAAAATAAATTGTCTTCAATCCAGACATGTGAATTCTACTTACTTGGTATATCATATTTCTTCATAATCTCAGTATTCTTTAATATAAAAATAATATTATGAGTAATGCTAAATAGAACTTTTCAAAAAAATATGAAGTAGTAAAGCAAGGTGAACAAATGAGAATATTTATTGAATTCTACTGTGAGCCTTATATAATACTAGAAGCTTTCAAATATATTATTTTATTTAAACCACACAAGCCTGTGAGTCAGGGAAAGCTAATATTCTCATATTTGTGAGTAAGAATAGAGCCAGGCCCTGGCTGGTGTGGCTCAGTGGATTGAGTACCAATGGCCAGCAAACCAAAGGGTTGCTGGTTCAAATCCCAGTTGGGCAGATGCCTGGGTTGCCTGCCAGGTCCCGGGTTGGGGGAGCACAAAAGGCAACCACACGTTGATGTTTCTCTCTGTCTCTTTCTCCCTGCCTTTCCTCTTCTTTAAAAATAAATAAATAAAAATCTTAAAAAAAAAAAAAAAAAGAAGAAGAAGAAGAAGAAGAAGAAGAGGAAGAATAGAGCCAGGATCTGAACTAAGATTTCCTGATTTCACGGTCAATGTTCTCTTGTTCTTTTTATATCTTCATGCTTCCACCCTTCTGCACTCAGTCCTTCTCTCACAGACATACAGCCAACTTGTTTTCATAATAGTGACATCAATTAATTAGTCAATCTGACTTCTCTGCTTCTATGCTTACAGAAATTAAATCACATGCAGTTAATGATAAAGCTCTAGTTTTCTACCCTTGGATACAGAATACTTTTCTTCTTTCCTGATTATATCATTCTAATTAACTTATCACTATTTAAAATTTTTTCCTAGTATCACTATTTTTAATTTGTTTGGAATATCTAGTAATGTAGCAGTGGCCATGACCTTTCACTAGGTGAGGTTATGCTTCAGGAAAATACATAAAAATGTGTTGCCACATGTAACTATCTCACAGGTTTCATGTTTGTCACAGGTTCATCTGCATTTACATACTAATGTTATTTAATGGTCTTACTATTTTTAACAGTACATTTTCAATATGCCAAAGTTAAATCTCTCATAGTGGATAGGCAATAAGTAATTACTTTATCAAGCTTATGATGTTAGTTCCTCTCCAGCTTGTTCAACACATCATTCACCAGGAATGTCATACTAAAGCCATGGAAAATAGTACTCCTGTGAGCTTACAGTTCCTCAGGCAAAATTTAAGGGGGAAAAAAAGCATTAAGTTATATTATAAAATAGAGTTTCCTTACCTTCAGTGAAGTTATGCCCACATTTCATTTACTTAAGTAAATGAAAACATACTCTTTTTCATACATGCCCACAAAAGACTATAGTTTGTTCAAATAATATTATCCTTATCAAACAATTCCCTATATCAGACAAATTCTCCCTTAAATATAACCTCTATTTCTAACATTTTCATGCATGTCCTCATTCTCTCATTTATCCATGAAAGTGAACCGTTGATAAAATTCTCTTACCATCATCACTTAATACCTATAGAATCAATGAGGTTGTCCGTCTAAAGGTCAAGTTGCGACCATCTTTCGCCTGGGTGGCTGCAGTAGCTCCCTAACTATTCTTTCTGGCCCCTAGTAATGGTCTATCCAATACAACAGCCTGAGGAAGCCTTCTGTACATATGATATATGGATGACATCCCTTGGCTCAGTGGCTTAACTAGAAGCGCAAAGTTCTTCTAGTGGTCTGGCCTCCTCTTCCTTTTTATCTCCTCTAGCCCCTTCAGTCACTCCACTCCAGCCACACAGGCCTCCTGACTATCCTGAGAGTATCAGGAAGCCTGGGACACCTCCTTCGAACATTTGTATGACTCACTCCCTTAGCCCTTCAGGCCTCTGTTCTCCTTCTTGGTAAGGCCTCCCTCCCTGGCTTGTTGATGGCTTGCACTCTTTCTTCGGCCCCTTCACATTCATCCTTGTTCCCTTCTATTTACTTTATACATTCATAGTGTTATCTCCTAATTTATTATCAAGTTACCTCATTTTGTCTCACTTAGTATTCCTATCTTCCCACTTGATTATCAGCTCAGTGACAGTGGCTATCTGTTTTGTTCTCTAGATTAGCGATTGGTCATAGTGGGCATTCAAGTAATTTTTTGATGAATGAATAAATGATTATCATTTTGAATCAGATCATGGATTAAATGAATATTTATTGGGTCCCTATTTACTGTGTTAGACATGAGAAAATGTGAAAATATGGAAGAGCCTTTCCCAATCCTGGAGAAGTTAGCATCTACCATAATACTTAAGATCCTTACAGTTATGAAAAAACAAGAGATAGAAAAATAACAAACTGCTCAATATTTCTTGGACTCACAGATACATTTTAAAACTATGACAATGTTTAAATAGTAGATAAATGCTAACTTGCAGAAACTAAAAGATCTAGAGATTAAACCCTAGTTATTTCTATTTCTCCAAATTAATACTTCTAAATGACTGCTTTTAGCCCTGGCTGATGTGGCTCAGTGGACTGAGCACCAGCCTGCGAACCAAAGGGTCACTAGTTCAGTTCCCAATCAGGGCACATTGTTGGAGGCCAGGTCCCCAATTGGGGTCATGTGAGAGGCAATCACGCACTGATGTTTCACTCCCTCTCTTTCACCTTCTCCTTTCCCTTTCTCTAAGAAAAAGTAAATAAAAATAAGTAAATTATTGCTTTTATTAGGTATAATGATGGCAAATTGCTAAATCAAAGAAATATTTTTCCATCCTTCAATTTATTAAGTAACTTCTTTGCAACATTAGATACAACCATGTTCTGTTGAAGTTCTCGCCTTCATTCTTTACACTAAGTTTGTTTTTCTTTCTACTTTCATAATCATAAAGCCCTTTTGTCTGTGGTAGTGCATGTACTTACTTAATTGATATTTATATACTTGTTTCATTGAAAAAGAAAATGTTGCCTTTTCTATTCCAGGCACTCTCTAAAGTGCTAGAGATATAGCAATGAATAAGACAGAAGAAGGCTTTGCCATCTTGAATATTGTGGGTGATAAATAAATGAATAGGATAGTTATTGTGATTATATTTATATACATTAAAATTCTTGACATGCAAATGAAATGATTTTGTTTTAATTTTTAAGCTAGCAAAAATATAGAATATGTGTCTACTTCAAATTAAATTATAACTTTTATCAATGGTTGTCAGATCAAATCAGTATAATGGCCTTCAGAACTGGTTTAGATCTGAATTTTATAGAGTGTGAGCATAATACAAGGCTCTTCTGTTTCTTATTGGCCCTAAATACATGTTTTTGTTGCCTGCTAACATATCCTCTAAGAACAACTGAAGATAATGAGTGCACACTCAATTCAGGCAATTTTGCTATAATTTAAGAAAAAGTTTTGAAATCTAGGGAGTTTACCCCCAGAACCAGAAATATAGGGCAGTCTTATATTTAAAAAAAAAAAAATCTTGATGTAAAAGCAATACAAAGAACAAATATTATATGATCCTATTTATATGAGGTACCTAGCATAGGCAAGTTTATAGAGACAGAAAGTTGAATAGAGGTTACCAGGGACTGGAGGTGGGGGGAGGAAATAGGAACTTATTACTTAATGAGTGTGGAGTTTTTGTTTGGGAGAATGAGAAATTGTTGGAAATGGTTGCACAGCATTGTGAAAGTGTTTAATGCCACTGAGTTTTACACTGAAAATGGGTTAAATGATAAATTTGATGGTATGTATGCTTTAGCACAATAACAAAAATTAAAAATAAAAGGAAGGGAAGAAAGTCTTGACCAGCACCAACTTTGATGTACATGCTGAAAATGCTCTGGAGGCCAAAATAACAGATAAAAATAGAACTTTAGAATGATCCATAGATTTAAGTTATATGTAATTTTATGCCTTCCCAATTATTATTATTTTTCCTACACATATTTTATATAAAACAATTTCAACTTCTTATTAAATATTTTAATATAAGAGTATTACCATATGTTGCTGTTTTATGCCAAAGAAATTCTATAAAACAGCTGTAAAACATTTAGCTACATACTTGCAACCAGTGGTTCCTCTTCTGATGGTTTAAAGTAAAAAGAAACCTTTTCCAAATCAAATAGTGCAACCAGTGTATCTTCTAGCATGGCTTGTTCATCTGTCTAGAAAGAAAGAAAAACAAACAGTAGATGATATTATAGGGTTGTGCAGAACATAACATGGCCTAGCCTAGCCTAGCCTAGAACGCCATGACATTGCCAGACCCAAACTAGCTTCATTTGTGTTTTCTTCACATACAAACCAAATTATCAACACAACTAAAATTTTACTGCCTTAAATAAGGTTAATAAATCCCTCAACGTTACAAATTTTGCTTATAGTTTTAGACTTTTACTTTCTCAATTGTCCAAATGGTTCAACAACTTTTCAGTCCATTTTGTAGCTAGAGTCTAATCATTTATTTAGCTTATTCTTACAAATAAATCTGTATGAAAAAACATGACATTTGCCTCTAAATTTCTATAATCTTAAAAATGTAACAGCTGAAAAGCAAAAATGTTGTTTTCTTAAAAAGCCAATACAAAATGGTCATCCTATTTCACAATAAGATAACATATGCATTATTCATTTTGCAACTTATTAAAATTGTGATAAAGCCAATTTGCATGTGTGTGATGATTTTTCCTTCAAAGGGCTTAGATATAAAATTATTTTCATCTCACTTGCCTTCCTTTTTGGGGCTTTAACTTAGAATCTTGTGAACATGAGATCTAATTTATTACACAGCATGGTATTTTGCAGCGTAGGGAAGTAAGACTAGACATGGTGACAAATTCAGCCCATGTCCCAGAGATATCATCTTTCTCATACTAGGTTCTGGGCTTCCTAAGGGCAGTTTAGTACACTATCTAGAGTCTTTCACTAATTCCCTCATAAATGAATAATGTGCTTTATCATATACAGCTTAACATTTTTTTAAAAAGATTTTATTATTTTTTAAAGAGAGGGGAAGGAAGGCAGAAAGGGAGACAGACATCAATGTATGTTTGCCTTTCACCTGCCTCCAGCCACAGACCTGGCTGGGGACCTGGCCTGCAACCTGATTATGTGCCCTGGCTGGGGAATCAAACCAATGACCTTTGGATTCACAGGCCGGCACCTTATACACTGTGCCACCAGCCAGGGCCTACAGCTTAACTTTTAAAGGTGACATTTGTTTCATTAAAAATATCAATGATCCTTTATAATATTAACATTTTTACACACATTTTTTAAAAGTTGTTGTAAGTTTACAGTCATATTTTGGAGGCAGCATTAGCAGAGACTGCAGGAGAGATAGTAAAGAATTTTTGTTTTGTGAACAAAGAATCATTGAGTGGAAACCAAGAGGTTAAGAAAATTGTTGCCTTTAACCTTGGTATGGTACTGAACATAGTGTACCTAGTAGAGGGAAAGCGCTGGATAAAGTTCATTGAACTGTTCTTTCTAAAATCCTTTGAATTGTATGGAAGGACAGGACTAGAAAACCGGCATTTTTCCAGTTGAGAGGAATAAAGGTCCCACAGGAAGAAAGGTCCCAGAGAGGCTGACCTGTGATTGCTTAAATGCATGCCACAAGGCTCCAACTGATGTGAGTAAAGGCTCATCCCAGTGACCAGCTGTTTCCTGAGGGACACCCACACTGCCAGAGCCTGCAACTCCCCCCAAAGGCATAGGACATTTTTATGCTCTGGGTTTCAGAGGCAGAAACACTATGGGTTTCTTTGATTTTTTTTCCTTGCAACCTTTGGATCTTTAGTCAATTCTGTAATAATAGTAAGTGTTTTGCAAGGACAACTTAAAGGAAATACAGCTTTCTTGAGATATAATTCACAGACTATAAAATTTATCCATGTAAAGTGTATATAGCTCTGGAGGTTTTAGTATATTCACAGAAGTGTATGTCTATCATAATTATCTAATTTGAGAATATTTTCACCCCAAAAAGGAACCTAAGACCCATAAGCATTCACTCCTCATATTCCATCTCCCAATTCTTAGCTTCAGGTAACCAGTAGCCTATTTTCAGTCTCTAAAGTTTGCCCCTTTTGCATATCATACAGTAATGCAATCACATAGTATGTAGTCTTTTATAACTGGCTTATGTAGTAATATTTTCAACATTCATCTATGCTGTAGCATGTACTGGTATTTCATTCCTTTTTACTGCGGAATAATATTCTACTATGTGGGTATAGCACAACTTGTTTATCCTCTTTATCAGTTCATTAATATTTAGGTTGTTTCCGCTTTTTAGCTATTATGAGTAATCTCACTAGAATTATTTGTGTACAGGTTTTGGCGTGGGCATAAGTTTTCATTTTTCTTGGGTATTAACTAGGAGTAAAATTTCTGTGTGATATGAAAATTTTGTTCCAAAACTGCTCGACTGTTTACTTCCAGCACCTCACTGACATTTGTGATTAACTGTTTTTTGAATTACAACTATTCACATCACATGTGACACAGTATTCACTGTACTTTTGAGTTAAATTTCCCTAATGGTTAATGATGCTGATCATCTTTTTTTTTTTTAATGTTTTTTGGCAATTTTATATATTTTTTTGTAGAAACCATTCAAATCTTCTGCCCAGTTTTTGAGTTGCCTTTTTATTGTTCAGTTTTTAAGAATTCATTAGGTAACCTAGATATGTCACTTATCAGATATATAAATTATAAATACAAACACTTTCAAATAAAATTAAGTTTAAAGTTAGATTACCAGCACTTGTAGACAATGGCAGTGTGAAAGTCAGACTTAGAATAGAAATAAAGCCTCATTCATTCAACACTTAATGCCTACTATGTGTTAGGAAGTGGGCTTCCTACGTTATGTCATTTCCATTTTTTAGGCAACGGGGATTACTTAATATTATTTTTAAACATTTAAAAAAGTTATTTTAAAATTTTTATCAATTAAATCTTTTATTTGGTTGTATTAGCAGAGTCTTTTCAAAAGAATCTAATTGTTTCTTTGGCAGAGGTGGACTTTCTTACCTTATCATTCCAGAACCTTTTATGACCATGCTGTACAGTGATTACCTCTCTATTCTCAATGTCATTGAAGAAAATAATTATTTTGATGTATAAAGTCACATACATTTAAATTATTCATATACATTAAAATCTTAAGCATGCTACTTGGTAGCTACTTTTTCTGTGTACTTTAACAGATAGCACCTCATATTCAAAATCATAATTTCTTTGAACTAGCACCTTAAGTTCATATATATAAAAGTTGAATATAGTTGCCTTGAAACATCATGACAACTATCAAGACTACAAAAAGGATGTGGGAGAAAAATCTAAGTTCAACACAGTGTTATTTATCAAATATTTTGAGATGCTTTCTTCATACCCACTGTGGAATACCAATGCATAAACATGGAATACTCTGCAGTAATTAAGGCAATGATCTTAGATTTAACAGGACAAACATGCACACAAAGGAAGGAAATAGAATCATTTAACACATGCAAATTTGAAACAGATTGTCAGACAGTATTACACGCAACTTGTCATAGTTCTCTGTCAAGAATACTCCAAAATATCAGCCTCAGTGGGAGGTGAGGTTCCATCACGTGCTGTTTTTTCTGGACCAGAAATAAGGAACCGCAGCAAAAAGACGTATTCCTCTGATGACCTTTTCATTCAGTGCTTAGGGAAGCAGGAATTAGTAACAGATAGAGGCTTTCACAGCTGTTAGCAGCCACTGAGAAGGGATAAAAATCAGGAGAGAAAAAATTCCCTCTACATGCCTATAAAAATGCTATTTGCTCATGGAAAAATGTTATTTTAAAGTAGCTGAATGGCTGCTGGTCGGATCATGAATAACCACTTTGATTTGGGACCATGCCACACAGTTGACACCGACAGCGGTGTGCACCACGATTCCTTACCAAGTTTGGTGACAGAAGTGACTGGAAGTGGAAGAGAACACCCGCGTTAGCAATCTGGTCCAGCCACCTCCTGCTGGCTTCCCACGTTTCCATCTCACTGTCCTTGCTGTTGTCAAACATCTGGTTCAAGGCGGCCATGAGCTGCTCGGAGAAGGCACACACCGTGGCCACGAGGCTTTGGCAGAAAACCATATCTCTCCGGAGCTGTGGCTCACTGTCTGTGGCCCAGGAAAACACAAAGGCAATCTTGAGAAATGTCATCTGAATCCAACCAATCCAGAAAGTGCTCATGCTCCCTGTTAGTTCGTCCCTTCACTGAACCTGCACCCTGTGAGAAATGTGAATTTGAGCTCTCTGAATGAGCACATGCACTTTAGCAAGTACTAAACACATTAAAATAATTTTTTCTTAATTGATACTGTGGCTTAATTCTGTAATTACTAAACTGCTTTATAAAACTTGAGGGGAAAAAAGCTAAGGCTTTATTTATTTATGTTTTTTCATTTGTGGTCCCCGATTTTGGCATTTGTTGCATGGAATTTTCCTAAAGGAAACTCAAAGTCCAACTTTTCAGTTTGCCCTGGCAAACAAAATAAAGTATTATTAATATTAAATTTAAAATAATTGCCTACTAAACCAACTGAAAACTTTATGTGAAATGCACATGGAAAAACAGTATCAATGTCCATTGTTTGTAAGAATAAGCAGATCTTTATCTCCTGAATTTACTATTCAACTTCACAAGTTGTAAATATGTCCAGCTCATAAACTCCTATATTGCTTTGAAATAGGTAATGCATTTACAGTTTTAGCACAAATTGAATTTTACTAGGATCCTTATTCTGCAATTGATTGGAGTTTTCATTGAACCACTTTGAAGGCATGTGTACCATGTGACCTACCTACCATTCCTAGGCTACAGCTTGTGCCTCTGAGAACCTGCTCACAAAGGGTCAGCTTCCTTGGGTGGTTAGCTGAGTACAAACTACATCCATAATATGACACCAAGCCAAAGATTATGTACATGGAAAAATCACTTATACTAGAAGAAAAACCAAGGTAAGCATAATCATATTCCCAAAAGTCTAGTGAATACTTTGAGGGCTCAGAATCTTCTGAAATACCTTGTCAATATTCGTGTATAACATAGTATAAATGCTGCCTTTATTCAGTGTTGAATTATTGCTTTATTAATAAAAAGACATAATTTTCAGCTGTTTACCAAGAACACAGAACATCTGTTTTTAATAACCATTAAAGTCATGTGTACACATAATGTAAATTAAAATATTTAATTTTATAATAAAATATTCATTTATTAGTTTAAACTATAAGAACTTGCTATTTTAATAGGTCAAAGGAGTTAAATATGGCAATTTCATATGGTTCAGCTTATTAATTTAACCAACAACATGTGTTAGACATTATCCATAAGTAGTTATAGACCATGTGCCCCATTCTAATAGATGGGAAAGAATACTTTATATGAGTTGCTACAAAATGGCTAAACTGGGTGAGAACTCTGCCCAATTCTCAAGTAAGCAAAATGCAAAACACTTCTTTTGTTGTTGGGCATAATTTCTAACAGAATGTACACATTTAATAAATATTTACGGAATTAATGAATAAAAATGATAAACTAGTAAAGCAGCTAACAGATAAATGAACTAAGAGAAATAAAAATGTCTGAGTTCATTCTCAAGCTTCTTGAAATGCCAGGATTTAGGTGGGCCAAAAGGGTACTTCAGACAGCATTTAGCCCAGAAGTGCAGCTGGAGGACTGAGGTTCAAAACCAAGACTAAAGAAGCAAATATTGCCCTACATCTTCCTTGAACATTGTTGCTTTGCTTTTAAAACAATTATTTTTTAATTTAAAAAAATGTATTGATTTGACAGAAAGAGAGAAACATCAAATTGTTGTCACATTTATGTATGCCTTCATTGGTTGCTTTTTGTATGCGCCCTGACCATGGATCAAACTCACAACCTTGGCTAACTGGGATGATACTCTAACCAACTGAGTAACTTGGTCAGGGCAGTTTCTTTGTTCTTGCATTATCCTATCATGAAACAGAAGATCTGGGGCAATTTTAAAATATACTTCAATAGTTTTGGCAGGAATATTCCCACCTATAACTTGAGAATACTTTCTTAATAAAAATTTAAATGGAAAGAAACTGCATATATGAAGCATAGAAAGTGAAGGTCTGGAGAAGAAAGGATCTGGTTCCATTGTGAGCTTTAGAACTTTGCACTAAGAGAAATAATTATTTCCATGTCGCTTTCGAGAAGAGATTCTCATAGTTCTTCTTTCACTGTCAAACAAATACTTAGATGTTTCTTCTGCTCTCTGCTACTAAGTTCTGTATGCATTCTAAGCCAAATTAAAATTTTCATTTAGCCTCATGATCAAATCAGAACTAATCACCTAAAAGTTGCATACATTCATTAACTCAAACTTTTAACACTGAACACCCCACAGGAATTGAACACTGCACAGACTGCTGGAGGTACACAGAAGTCTGAGGTGAGGCTGTGGCCATGTCTACTCTCAGTACATGGAGAGAGTAGATACACAAGATGCTTTTGGATCTCACTGCCATTGAAATCTTAAACCAACATATTTTCAAATAAAAAAAAAAAAAGCTTAATAAATGCTTGTTACTCCATGAGGTGATTTCCAATGGCCACCTTCCTATTTTTAACAGAGTAAATGACTAGTTTGCTTAGACTCCAAAATGCACATCATATATTTAAGAGCTTTTCAAGTGACTGTTGACATGTCATTATCTCCCAATGAGTAACAAGGGTAGAAGACTGAGTGGCAGAAAGGGGTCTTTATCTCTCCCCAACTTATGTTTACTGCTTCTCAGCACATCACTTCCATCCATCCCAGACAACCAGCAACCATCTTCACAAGATAGTTGTGAGAATACAATAAGACAATGTATCTGAAAGCAGCCAGAAGATGGCCGTTTGGACCTCTCTGAGCCACAATGTACTACTCAGTGTTGCTCACACATGAAGTGCCCCGAGAGCCCACACCTTTGTCCCCGGGCTTCTCTGGATTCAGGTCTTTCCTCCACCAGCAAACTTTTAACTCATTGGTAAGGATGACAGTGGAGGTGGAAGGCTTAAGAGTTGGAAAATTTTAGTTTTAGGTAACAGTTAATAAGCCTAGTAGTTAATACTAAAAGCTATTGTTTCAAGGAACTGAAGGTACAGCCCACCCTGACTCCAGGAGGCCACAAGTAGTTCAACCTATGTGCTCCAGAAGAGATCATAAGCCATCGAGATGGGATCTGAGCCATTTTGTTCTAGGGAAATACATTCTGCTGCCCAGGACACTGGACATAGGACCCAGGACCCAGGACCCAGATAGAAAACCCACCAATCTGCAGATGAAATGATGTGAAGGAAATTGCCTGCCAAAGTGCAGCTTTTATCATCTGATGAAACTCTTTCCGGAATTCCAAATCCCTTACCAATGCTTTTTTTCTCTTGAATTGCAAATTCCTATGTACACTTTTTCCTCCTTATAAAAAAAGCTGGCTTGAAAGTGTCTGTTAGGGTCTAAAACCCACCATCTTCTCAGATCGCCAGTCATCTGAATAAAGGGCCCATAAAGATTCAATCCCCTTCTTTGCTTGTTAGGTCTGGCGGTGACCGGCTGTACAAACACTGACTCTAGGTATTGCAGGTGAAGTCTAATGGCAAGAATGTGGCTTGGCTTTTCTTGACATTGAGAGGACTTTTTAAGTTCAAGCTGAAGATTCCTTAGGAAAAATTCCAGCAAAGCAAATCTAAAAGAGCCTTTGTGGTTAATTACTATCCTTGCTGGACTTAAACAAATAATAGTCAGGCCAAATTTATTGACACTAAACTTAGTCTGCAAATAAATCTTAATTTGGCTATTTTTGATAAAAATAAGAGTTACTTTAGAGAGAAAACATTGTTTAAGAGAGAAAACATTGTTTAATTGAAGCTATTAATATACCTTTATGGATATTAGATTCTTATCCTATTCATTGTCTTTTTTTTTTTTTTTAAAGATTTTCTATTTATTATCTTCAGAGAGAGAGGGGAAGGGAGAAAGGCAGGGAGGGAGAGAAACATCAATGTATGGTCTATTCATTGTCTTTTGAGCTTTTTTTTTTTTTTTTCCTACCTATAATCTGGACTGGATCCTGAATGTTACTAGTTTTCTTAAATATCTGGCTGCAACCCTTCAAGCTAACATTTTCATTTCCCCATGACTTGACCTGGATTCACTGAGAACTAAAACTGCCCTTTTTCAAGGCCATGCAAGTTAAAGTGGAACAATCTATGGACAATCTTCATAACCATCATGCCTGTTGCAGAAAGATCACCAGGAACATTTAAACTGCACACCAGGAGAATCAATCAGTCACTACCTGACTCCACTCTACCTGAAAATTTTCAGACGGACACCTAGAAATCTTCTTGACTGCTCCCCTTTAGAACTGAAGAAACTGAGGTTATAGTTTGTTCCAAACATTAACCTTTGTTTCCACAGAGATGCCTCATTCAATACATGAATTGTTTACATTATAGGCTTAATTAAGGGAAGCCACCTGCATTGCTACCTCCCGAAATGATACAATTGTTTATCTAAACTGAACTTTCTTCAAGACTGAGACTGGTTTAATGAGATGCAGAAAAATGTACCAACCCCAATTCATGAAGGAACTGTGGGGGTCCAGAATGAGTCACCCCATGATGTGCCTCTGAGCTATTCAGACCGTTTTGAGCTAAAGGAGACTTTAGTGGCCACAAGCTCAAGTGAAACTTTTGCCCCTTATTAAACCACCTAGAACTTGATTATGAGCCTTGCCTAAAGGGCAGGGAGAACTTGTATTTACTAAACACTTGTTCTTCTTATGGTTCTACAATGACCCTTTGAAGCCCCAAAGGTGTATTACTTCATTACCCTAGTTCAGAATGTCATGTATCTCAACCCCCCTTTCTGTCTCTGAATCTTTCCTGCATGTGTGGTCTCTGAACCTCTCACGTAGGTGGAGTTACCATACATATGTATGTGTTAAATTTGTTTATTTTTGCTTCCTTAAAAAAATCATCTAGAAACTTACTGGTTGCGGGCATCAAATCTTAATCCTTAAATTCCCCTTTCAAGTACCTATTCAGCATTTTCTCGGTCATTGACCAATATGTCTTCCTTTCTGGTTTGTTTCCCCATAGGGGCACATGTATTTTACAGTTATTTTTATTTTTGTAAATTATAAAGTAATGACACATGGTTCTACCTTTAAAAAACCCTCTGTATTATTAAAATATTACCTCCCCTTGTGACATTTCTCCTCTCCTTCAGGAAGTATTATGCATTTCTCTTTGCCACCAACCCCGGTGCATCCCTGTGCGAGGTGGCTAATGATCTATCCTTCTGGGAGTTTGTTTACTCACTTGTGAATCTCAGGGATCTTCAGCAAGAAAGCCAAGGGAAGCGGCTTATGTTGTATAATATAAGAATTATACTTGTGGACTTTAGAGGCATATACTATGTTTTATTCCTACTTATTCCTCCAATTTTAACCCATAGAATCCTGTTAGATTCTTACATATAAAATGGCATATTCCCATTTCTTATATCTGTGATAAGGATAAAACTAATATTTAGAACATTTAGCGAAGTGAAATTAGACAGTATTATTATGGTGATTCTTTTTTTCTCTAGCATCTAGCATGGTGCCTGGCAATGAGTGGATTTATTGCTGAACAGAGATGGAATACATGAGAACTAAAGAAACTAAAATAAGTTAACTCCCAGCAAAAACAAAAACATACAGGCCTTTTTCTTATAATTCTGCAACTGTTTGAAATTCACAATTGTCCATCCTTTCCAAAGCTATTCTTATTCTTTATGTTTACCGATAAGAACTGAAGCAAGAATTACAAATGCTGCTTCCAGCTTCTAGCAAAAGAAGAAACGCAGAAACCTGTGATTTTTTGTTTGCTTGTTTGTTTTGAAACAGCTTTTTTATTTCTTTGCAAAGTAAGTATTATCCTGTGGTGGAAATAGATTAAAACATTGATTAAAAAAAATTATCAGCCCTGGTTGGCGGCACAGTGATTAAGGTGCTGGCCTGCAAACCCAAAGGTCGCTGGTTCGATTCTCCAGCCAGGGCACATAACCAGGTTGCAAGCCAGGTCTCCAACCAGGTCTGTAGCTGGAGGCAGGTGAAAGGCAACCATACATTGATGTCTCTCCCCCTCTTTGCCTCTCTCCCTTCCTGCCTATCTGGAAATAATAAATAAAATCTTTATAAAATTTATCAAATACTGTTTTATTTCAGCCTATATAAGCTAATTTTCTACAAACATGTTTTAAAATATTACTCTCATTTACTCTCAACTATTTTAAAAGGTCAAGGTCCTCAGTTAGCTAGCTTTTCTTAAAAAGTGAGATGCTTTTTAGATGCATAAACCATCCCAGTCATTTTTCTAAGATGGAAGGAGAAAAAAAGCAAAATAAACAAAAAGCAAAGAGAAGACTCTTGAGAAGTAGGAATGAAAGGCAGGTAATAATATTTAGCAGACACAGGCTACCCTTTTCAAGGGAAGGGTGTAATTTTTCAGCCAACAATATGGAGTAATTTGACTCTGTTTTGGTGCCATGTTTTCTTTAAGGGGGCACAAAGAGTGAATGAAGTAGAAAGAAGTAGAATTATGACAAGAATAAAAAATCAAATTGAAATCAAAATAAGGATTTGCAATAACAGCCATTTGAATATTAATGAATAAAATAATACATTCCAGGATCACTCCTGAAACTGGCATAAATTTGAATTTCAAATCTGCCATTTATTACTTATTATTCATGTACTCAATAAAGCATCTATATGCCTAATCTTCCAGATGCTCAAAAATATGTTTTGAATGAACACCATGTACTACTTATTATTAATCTGCCTGAGTTTTCATTATTATTTAATTTTTACTTTAGTTATCACTAATTGCCTGGTAATTTTTGCACTTTTAAAGCTGTGGTAAAATAATAATATTCTCAGAGTGGTTGTGAGGACTGATGAAACACATAAAAATTATGTCCATTAACTGGACATATTATTATTTCAAAAAGCAAAGCAAAAATATTTTAAAGGCAAAAACCAACCAATGAACACAAAGGCCCTTTCTGTTACCTTTGTTCCTCCTTTCATTTATTTATAATTTAAAATTTCCAACTGTGGTAGGTTGTAAGAGTGGTCACAAATCCCTGCCCTGTCTACATCATACCTTTGCAATATGATTTTGAGATTGCTTCCTTTCTCTTTTTAAATTATTTCAATATAAATGTTTACATGTGTTTTCATGTTCCTACTTATAATTGAAGATAAGTATACATTTTTGTGTTTTTATTAAAATTGTTTTTTTTCTTCCAACTTTGCAAGACTCTAGAGAAGGTAGGGGATCATACAATATTTTTATCTATTTCGCCAAAGGCATTGCCTTGGTATTTATCATGAGACTTCTAAGCTTATGGTCCACAAGAATTTTAAATAGTAAAAATAATGAAAAAAATTACCTGAATATTCAAGAAGTGCCAGAAGTATCCTACACTTTACCTCTGTAGAAAAAATAAGAACAGATTAGTTACTTGTTTAGTCTTTTTCTGCCACATTTTAACCATACTTTACTAAAAACTAGCACAATCTCATTACATGAGATAATAAAAATCTTATTCATTTGAAATGTTATTCTTTCCTAGCTGTCTATGTAAATTTTACCTATTGCTCAAGACCCTAAAATGCCTCCTAGATGTGAATTATGTGAGCCTATGAAACATTATTCACATCCTACTATCTCTGTAGCTCTTCCTTAGCTACTATAACTTACATGGTATTCTCCACACTTCTACGATTGTCATTGTCTTGATCAATAAACTATCAAGCCATATTTTCTTAGTTAGTTAAAATTTTAAAAATCATATACATAATATATACAATTATATATTATATTATGTATTATATATTAGAATTATACTTCATGTGTAATTATGTAGATTATATTTATAGAATATGTAGACTATATAGAGTATACCATTCCTATCTATAAAGTCAAGATACTGCCCTAAAGGACAAAAAAGTACTAATGTTTTCAAATACTCATCTTCCCACCCTATTTCCAAACAAGGTCAATCACAAATGTTTCGTAAATGATGTGAATCAACTTCATACTCATTACTATCTATCTAATGAGTTATGTATCTATTTACTTCCAATTAACAATAGTTCCCTTGAAAAGGTAAATAAAAAAACCTACAGAGTTCTTTACATGCCCAAGATGATGGGAAATAAAGGTTAGTTTGCATCCTATTCTACATAGGTTCACAATAGTCAGAGCCACAAAATAACCAATAATAAATGGAGGAATACTTAAGAGAGAGTAAATTTTACAAGTGAGACCACAAAGACAAGAATTCCAGAGGTCTCAATTTCTTAGGCCTATCAGCCTTTACAGATGTATATAATTATCATTTTTGCTATTTATTACTCTGGGGAGTTTTAAACGTGATGTTTTGTTATAAATAACCATTATATTTAGCTATAAAATAAAAATACAGCCAAGAAATCCAGCTGTCAAGAATAAAACATCCCACCACACAATAGACTTTCTGTGATTTATTTGGAGCTTTTCATATCTGTACAAATTTCTTGATTGATCTTTAAACAATACCTAAACTATTATATTTGAGCACATTTCTAGACAGAATACGTAGTAATCACAGAACTTTTAAACCATCTCTGTCATTTATGAAGGAAAGAGGCCCTCCAAAATGAAGAAACTGAGGTCCAAAGGGGTTATAAGAGGCTCAGCCTCTGTTGAGTTTAAGAGCTATCTTTTATTAGTAGTGTTAAAACCACAGACCCAAAATGGTGTCACTTGTGCTAAAACTCATGATACTGAGCTGAGGTTTAACACCCGACTTAATTGCTGTTTTGAGACTTTCCTGGAAATATAACCATAATCAACCAATCTGAATCTCCTGGTCAAGCAATGCCAAGGCAATATGTTGAGTGGGCCCTCTCTATCCCTTGAAGAAGGAAGAGGCAACAAAAATATATTATTTTATATTATAAAAGATGAAACTCCATGTTCCATTTGTCTTTTAAGTATGAACCCTTATTTTATTCACATATTCTCCATGGTATAGATCATTTAGATCCTTGGAACATAAGGTCCTGCAATCTTATGCCTTCCTTCTGACTTCCTCCAACGTATTCGACAGTCCCTTTGTTTTCCTTTTATCATGGAACACTGAAAAAGTAATCGGAGCATTACTGAACATTTGGTTTTAATGTTTTTTAAATGACTATTGCTAATGTCATGAGATATTCTTTGCTTTTTATCCTGACCTTCAACAAATTTTCTGATGTTCTGAGCAAGACTCCGGACACTGCTGGGAAGATTCCAAGGATCTTGCTTGATGTGAAGCCGTAACCTTTTTGGACAACTCAGCTTTGGTTCCATTTCCTGCTGAAATTCTAAATAAACACACTATTTATTTCAACTATTTATCACTTAGCAAGACTATAAGCCTCAGAATCTTCTTGTTCCCCTTGTTATTGTCCTAAATAATCATCATTGTGGTCATTTCTTTAGCTATATCACAGGTGGCAAATGTGTTAAATCCAGAAAGCCAAACCTTAACATTAGTTTCTTACAAAGGCTTAAATAAAGGAGCAAGTTTAGATGAAAAACTACTCTCAACATCCTCAGCTAGATATTGGACACTGGAAGCCCTAGGTCTTGTTCTGTTTGCCCCACCCCCTCCCAGACATTCCTAACTCTCCTCCCTCACCACTAAGATAATGAGCAAAGTAAGCATTATGCGTGATTTCAGCCTAAGCAACCCAGTACTTATATCTCTTCGATTAACTCATTTTTTTATTCAGTCTATCCTCAACAGGCATTAAATACTTTAACATTAAAGAAACCTGAAAGGTCCTATGCTGATTTTTTCCTTATCTTCAAAAATTACCAAAGTAGAAGTAGTACTAAGTGAATTATGAAACATGGGCAACCAGAACTTTTCTCCTTGTGTTATACTTTTGCTTCATAGCTATAGTGTCTACCATTTTGTTTCCCAATTGCTTCTAACAGTTATTTTTTAAAGCTTACCCTGTAATCCTCGCCCTGGGGTGAGATGCTTGGTTTGCTCAAAGGCTCTGACCACAGCTTGCCCTTTTAGAAGATTGGTAATTGAGTCCACCTATGAAAGTAGTAGAGATGTTAAGAGTTACATATTCTCATAACATATTTTCCAAAGAGTAAACCTTGTAACATATTTTTTCATAAAGCAATGATTATTTTGAAATATCATTCAAACGTTTGTGAAATCTACTTTTACATAAAATACTGGAATAAACTCACATTTCTTACTATCCTACCATATGTTAACACAAAATATAAACTCATGTCACAAAAGAAGGAAAGGTTCTAAAGTTATTAAAAAACTAAAAGTTAATAAAATTCTTTTCAAAGCAGTAAAAGCTTCTACATGATAAATTTTGGTTATAGTTATTAAATTTTTAGGAGTATAAAACACCAACATGAGCCCTGAGACAATCTTGTGCTTTTTGAAATTAAAAATAAAATTGAACAAGAAGTGTCATAAAAGATTCTGAAAACCCATAAAGACACAAACAATAAAAGGAATAACTTGTGTGCATCACTCTTTATAGTTTTCCTAGGACTATAAAATACTTGACATTACAATAATCCTTTGGGTTAGTTGTCTGAAGGAATATTTATTCCCATTTTAAATTGTGGAAATTGAGGAAAAATGGGTGGAGGAACAGATCAAGGCCTTTTTATTCTAATTCCAAGCTCTTTTCACTATATCTGAAAAAGAGATTATGGATAGTTTAATCTGCAGAGAAAATACCTGGCTGAAAAGATGCTCAAGGCAACTGTGTATCTTATCCTGTTTTTCATGAGAAATGCGAACACTTAGTGGAAGTTCATCACCTAGATATATAAAAAAAAAAAAAATTAATCTAACATTTAACACACCAGCATATTTTTATATAAATAAAATTTTAAAATTTAAACATCAACTCTTACTTCATACATTAGTTCTCATGTTCAGAAATGCAATAGGATCAAACAAGTCAATCCCTGAAAAGGATCTGCAATAGGACTAGCCCAGAGAAGCAGTAATGCCTTCTCAAAACGCACCTGAGTCCATGTCATCGCTGTGAAAATAGGAGCTACACTGGCTGCTACAGATGCTTGTGAAGGAGGCGATAGAATTCCGGTTGCTGTTGCAGTCGCTGAAAAGAAGGTACATTTATTTAAAATTGTATTTGCCACACTTGCCCTGTGATCTCTTATGAAAGAAACGTATTATGCTGAAGCACCATTTATTAGCATGTCTCAAAGAAAATGATGAGAGAAAACTTGTCTAACAAGTTCATTGAACATTTTTTTAAAGTTATTTTAAATTCCATCATATTTTAAATTTTCTTGTCATATAACCTAATCCTAAATGAATGTTTAAAATGGTAGTTATAAAAGTTTGTGAAATGCATGGATATAAAACTAGGAATCAAGCCAAACTTGTAATTCTTCATAATCTCTTTGATGCACATGCCTGTAGTTAATTTGTTAATAGAGACAAATAAAGTCTCGTTTCATGATCTTCCTGGCAGCATCAAGGATAACCGCTCATTGGCCCTCTGAGGGCGCTGAGAACAATCAAGGCCTTTTTTCCACTCAGTGGTCAGGCCTAGACACAGACCTTGTAAACGCTTGGTGCTGGTGAAGGCTACAGGAAAGGTTTAAAATGGTTGCGAGTGAGTGTGGATATACTACAGACATCTGAAATATTGTAGGAGACTAACCATTTTTTCTTCCCACAGTAAGTAAAAATTACTTATTTAACTTTGAATTCCACTTAAAATGTCTATTTTTGCCAAAAAGAAGAATGTGATGGTAAATCTAATTGCTTGATCACTAGAATTTGAGGTGAGACGGTATCTTTAGACAAGCAATTTCCCACTGGAGAGAAACCACAGGTTCCTATTAGAGAGCATACTTAGAAGCTAAAAGTAAATAAAATGGTAAAAGTGATCACTCTGTGTGATATATTATTCTCTAAGAATAATTAACTCATATATTTGTGAAAATCCTTTCCACGTACAAAGTGGGTCAGTAAAGTGGTTAAGAGAGAAAATGAGGGCCAGACCACCTGGTTTCATAAGTAAATTAGGTAAGAACCTGCCACATAGGATTGCAGTAGAAATTGTGTGAGATCCTCCTGTTCTTCCAAGTAAATTCTTGTAAAAATATGTTTTTAATAGTTATTAGCATGTACTAAACATCTCTGATAGGAATAACTTTGACTATCTTTTCATTGTAAAACATTGAATAATAAATAAGAATGAATAAGAGGGTTGCTGCTTTAATTAATGTAAATAAAATGAGAGATGCTGAAGCTGGACACATAGCATAGATGGCAGGTTCCAACAGTCCTCAGGGACATTTCAGGGGACACAAGGATTCAAAGGAGAAAAGGCACTCAGTTAAGAAAGTTCATTGGAGAAGCCATCATTTGAGAGTCTGGTAAAAAGATAACAACAGGGTTTGGATGTCGTATTGTGTGATGGGTTGAAATGTGTCCTCTCAACATTTGTTTGTTGAAGTCTAACATTCAGAGCCCCATCACATGACCTTATTTGGAGTGAGAGTCTTTATAGAGGTAATCAAGTTAAAATAAGGTCATTAAGGTGGGCCCTAATCCAATACGACTAGTGTCCTTATAAGAGAAAATTTGGACACTAAGACATGATTGAAGAAGATGGGGGGAAAGGGAAACAGAGGCTGGCCATCTACAACAAGCCAAGAGCAGAGGCCTGGAACAGATCCTTCCTTCCCAGCCCTCAGAGGGGACCAACCCTGCTCACACCCTGATTTCAGACTTCTAGAGCCAGAACTCTAGATAATAGACAAATAAATTTCTGTCATTTAAGCCACCCAGTTCTTGGTATTTTGTTACAGCAGTTCTACCAAAATTATACAGAAGGCATACAGGGGCAGAAATAATACACAAAGCTGGTCATGGAGGTAAGCAAGTGAGATTAGTCCAATTAGCTTGGAACATAAAATATATAAGAAGCAAGACAAAAAGCACTCTTATTCACTATCCAATTGCCCAATAATCAGAAACAGATATCTAGAAAAAATGTTAATACAGGCACAATTTGATTATTTGCCATAAATGTTACACAATCCAAAATAAAAGAACAAGTTTACCAAGTTAGGTTCACATGACTGGAGGAAAAAATGCTTTTTCAAAATTAGATTCTAAAAGGGAAGAAGAATTTGAAAGGCTTTGTTACCTTACTAGACTGTGGGATTGGTAAGAGCTAGCAGGTATTTTGTGAGCAATAAACAAAAATAACAATCAAACTCTTTTTTCAAGAACTGTGCGCCTGTGCGAAAATGCAGAATCACGTCTGACTTCATTGATAAACTGAGTTTAAGGAATTAATGAGTTACCTGTAGGAGTCTCTGTTGCTGATAGTGTCATGGCCTGAGTCTTCCTGCTCCTCTCCTACCACATTAAAACAGACTCGTTTGCTGTTCCTTTCCCCCTTCTCGTTGTCACTGTCTATGGGGGCTATGCACTCGGATGTCTTACGTTCTAATTTAGGAGAGTACGTTATCGAAGACAGAAGGCTGCATTGTGGTATAAAAAAGAAAAAGAAAAGAAAAAGTGCACATTTTCAAACCGGCTCCTTACTTGTTGATATGACAGGCTTACAGATATGTCTAAAGTATACCTACCTGTTTCACATGAAGTAAATATCATACCAAATTAAAAAAAGCCATACAAAGTTTCCTTCTTCTCAGAATAAGTAGTGGAAACAGCACACAATTCAGACTAGAAAGCTGCGGTCAAATCTTAGTTCTCTAACTGATTAGTTTTGTTATCAAAACAAAACTGTGACAGTCTGGCCTCTATGAAATAGGAATAATGAGAATAACAAGAATAACCTATAGGACTGCAATGAGAATCATAGGAGAATGACACATTCCTGGTACATTCTGGGCATCACCTCTCTCCTGGCCATTATCCGCTATCCCTACCATGTGATAATACTTGGGAAACTTTAAATGGCTACCCAAATATTAAAATAAACATGAACTGTGCTTTCATACCCTCACTGGCTTACCCTCAGATATTAAAAAGCTACCTACCCACCCGAGCCCATCTCCCAGGCTTGCTCCGTTTGTTAGTCCCACCTCAGGGCTCAGACTAATAGGAGTTCAGGCCTGTAATCCCAAAATGTGAATCAGAGCCACACCTGCAGTGAGGATAGGATGAGCCAGCAGGGGGCTCCTCCCACATCGCCTGCATAAATCAGGATGAACCGTCACAAATCTGCCCCAATGAAGGGCTCTTCCAATTTGGCTGAAGGCTAAAATGCCACCTTCAGAGACTGAACGGGTGTAAAACTTGATTTTGGACTTTGAGAAGCACTGATCCTACCACTCTAGCCTTGAAAGTTTGGCTGAAAAACTTGTTAGATCTAACTCAAAATTATGCAAGAATGGAATCAGTCTTGAGGATCAACCAACATGCTACAAAGCTTCAATTAAGTCACAACTGAAAAAAGGGACCCATGCATGGCTTCTCTAGCCAACCATTACCTTCTCATTAACCAAAGAGCAATGACTTTCTGTTCTGGCCAATAACATGTGCACATATCTTGATACTCTTTTTTTTCTACAGTAACGTCATGTTTGTTTTATTTCAGGACCATGAAAATGTCTCATATCTCTCATAATTATATTCCCTAATGTCAAACCCAATGCTGTGCATTGAGTAAAGATCTGTGAAGTGATTTTTATTAATTGATTAGACCCATTTATTGCAGTATGCATTAGTCTCAGTTCTGTGGATACCAAAGTTCACAACACAAACTAAAGTCCCTGTAGTCTTAGGGCTTAAAATCCTGTGAAGAACCAAATAATAAACAAGTAAATTGTCTAGAACATCAGAGAGTGGCAAATGTTAAGAAAAAGAGATGGGCAGGAAGTCACATGTGCAACTCCAAATTGTGTGGTCAGGTAAGGTGTCACTGTGATATGAAATAGCTTGTGGTTTTAGAAACCAGTGTCAATCAGGAAGCTGTGGTCCATTGCTCAGGGTTCTGTGAGGCTACGTGTTATTTTAAGCACAGTTTTTCTATTTGGGAGGGTACGTTTATGTTTTGTAAGACAGATTGAATATGCATTCACTCCCTCCACCTAAAAGATGGAAACAGTAGACTAACTCCAGGTACCCAAGCTCCACACTGCACAGACAGATAAGCTCTGAAAACCAGGTTTGTAGCAGTTCTTCTGCACAGAGTCCTCTGGGCTCTATATATTGCAAATTAGAAGCCAGAGGGCTAAGCATAAACATTTCTTTCAAAGTCACAAGAACTGTATTCATATTTGCTTTGCACTTGAAAGGCTGCCATCATGCTCGTGCTGACCCTGTGGGAACAAGTGTTCCACTAACAAATGTTAGGAAAACAGCATCTGACACCACACTTTTGCATAAAATTTCTATATTCTTAAAAGCAATAAGGCATAAAACTTAACACCTGTGCATGCAGCCATATTACCCTTTACTTTTGCTCATATATAATACTAAGGTACCTGCTGTAGGTCCATTAATTCTAAATTAAAATCCTGAGCAGCTCTCATTCCATCTTTTCCTGATGCCCTTGATTCATAGAGTTTTGTATTTTGCATATGCATATCCTAGCTAACATCTGGTGTTAGCTATGCTGAGTGTTTAACGGATATTAATTCAGTCAATCCCTAAAACCGCTTAGGAAATTGGTATTATTATAATAAAAATGATAATTATTATTATCATCCTCATTTTAGAGATGGGTTCCCCTCATACACATATACTTTCCAAATTTAACAGAAAACCCTCTTGCTTTGTGTCACTGGGACACTCTGTGGGGAGGAAGGTGGTCACTAGAGCTTCCCACCACATCCCAGTTCTTCTGGGCACATGACTGGGTAGCCCCTGTACCCCTGTTAGGATGGGAATGACCAGGTGACTTGCTTTCACTGTGAGTGGAGCTGATATGGGTCCCTTCTAGGTGGAAACCTTTATGCCAGTGCCATCTGCCTTGTTCACTCTCCCTGATGTGACAAGCAGCAACGTCCCAGTGATGAGGGCTGTTAGCCTGGACTCTGAGGGGGGTCGTTGCGGACCAGAGACCCTGTGATCCAGGGGGGCATGGAGAGTCAGCAAGATAGAAACCTTGTCATGAGGCTTCTGAGTTAACATAACAATTAAGGGGGTGATTTTCATCAAGCTGTGCCTTCTTTTACACATTTACCAGAAAAAGGCTTGGGAAACCTCAAAATTAAATCCATCACCAGCCCTACCATTCCCATCTGTAACCACCCACTTGCTGAATGCCCTACAATGCATTTGTTCATAGCTCAATCCTTGGTCATCGTGCACCTGCAAAATGAAGTTTGTTCTCAAATTTCCTATCTTCATCAGCCCCCAAGGTTCTTTCTTCCTTCCCTTCCTGTATTTGAAAGTTTTAGACTATCCATGAATTATTTTCCCCTTTACTTACATATAGTACCTAAGTGTCATTAATCAGAAAATAGCCCATTAAAAGATGAAAGCATTCAGCATCCCACAATGAAACAAGAATCACAAAGTCTTGATTAAATCATAACATTGCCTTCTTCCGTGGTACTAAACAACAAATTCATCTCTAGTTCTATCTTGGGACCTGAACAAACTAGGAGGACTTAGCAGAATGCCTACATGTTAAATAAAATTTTATTTCCAGGAGAAGGGTTCCCAAGTGACAGGGTAACCAGACCTTGGAGTAAGACAAGGTCACCTGCGACCCTTTCACAAGAATGAAGGACTTCTAAAAATGCTAGCAACGGGGTGTTTAGAGGCAGTTTCTCTTCAAACTTGGCAAAGTGGTTGAGATCTGCTTCCCCACTCTGCAGAGACTTCTATGTCTGACCAAGAATAATTACTACATGGTGAGAAAATTATCTGGTAACTAGCTTTTCAAATAAGGTGGTAAGCTTGACTGCACAGCAGCATCTCTGAATTCTAAAGGCGATGGGAAATCCAGGCCCTTGGACAACTGTACGATCTTAAAGCGATTATACTGCACATTGACTTATGTGGAACATGTTTATAATTACAATTAAATTATATGGTGTATACACAGAAAAGACCAAGGAGGTTTTCCAAATCATTTGCTCATTTCATGTCACTTTCCTAATAAACATGCACAGTTGGGTAAAGGGTTTTAAAGAACAGTGTGGAAATCTTAAGTAAAAAATCATTTTAAGCAGTTTTGGATAGTAAAAATAACTTCTTTTTGCAACTAGTGCTTTAACTGTAAAGCATTTTAAACCAAGGAAAGGGAGCTCCTTGGCTCTAACCGCCTTCTTGAGAAAAATGTTATCTACGTTAGCAGAACTCAGAAATTAACACAGTTTGACAAGGCCTGCACAATCGCCAGGCAGTCCTGGGTTGTCGGCACATTAGAGTCCTCGGCCCTGTGCTCGTGCACTTCAATAATCCTGCCTTTGACCAAGCCCCTTCCGAAAAGTAGGAATAAAAACTCCTGGCCTCGATTGTTTTGTTCATCAGGTTCCTGTTATAGGTGAGATCATAGACCAGAGTAGAGAGGGGAGGTGAATTATGGGGGGAAGAAGAGGAAGGGTCACATCAAGGAACATGTGTAAAGGACCCATGGACACAGACATGGGTGGGGGTTGACTGTGAGAGCAGGGTCAGGGGTTGAAGGTGGTAGGCATAGGGAAGAGCAACAGGGGAAAAATTTGGACAACTGTAATAGAACAACAATAAAGGAACATTTTCCCTGATTGGAAGTAAAAGGATTGATCCAGATGTTTTCCTAGAACCCTTTGAGATCCAGGATACATGATTCATTGCCACTATTTATGGCCTTATTACCTATAAATCTGCTTGTATCATTTCCAAAATACTTCAAAGGAAAAAACTGATTTCTAACATAGAATAAATCATAATATAAAATCTGATTTATTAAGTAAAGCAAAATATAATGCCCTAAAATATAAACTTCTCTGTTACAAGGTCACATGGTCATTCTAAGATAATTCAAAAGTATCATATAATTGTTTAAAAAATAGTTTTCAATTCTCAGGAACCTCAAACTGAATTTATTGCTAAATGGGGCAGAAACAATATAATATACAAATATTTAAATCATTTTTTAATAGTGTATTTGGTATAGGAACCAGAATTGTAATTCTAAATTAACTCATTAAAACATCAGGAAAATATAGCAAATTAAATAGTAAATATTTTAAAATAATGTTATAGAAATGATGCATATAATGTGGTGATTTTGATCTCTAAATTTCCAAGATGCATAAAACCAGAAATCATGTCAATTGAAACTTCATTAGTATAATGTCTAATTTCAACAAAGGCTTAGAATAAGCTCTAAATATTTTGTCAAAACTGAATTATCCATGGAAGTATGGGAAGATGTTCATGTGTGTGTACTATACAACACATACCTGATAGTAATCTAAATCTATAATTTCAAAAAGAGGTTCAATAAAAAGAGGATTAACTGTGTTCATACCATTTTCAGATTCTACCAACTTTGGAAATGTTCAATAATTTTAGTCCCTTAAATGATGAGCAAGCATGATATTCCACACTATGTGGATTGCTTTTTGTATTCATTTTTATAATTGTTGCCACAAAATTGTAATGTGCCGTTATTATTCATCCTATTGTATGCATGAGACACTGTGCTACCTCACAGTCCATGTTTTCTTGACCATACAGAACTGCCTTGACTAGATACGAAACATTTTAAACCAAGGAAAGGGAGCTCCTTGGCTCTAACTGCCTTCTTGAGAAAAAATGTTATCTACATTAGCAGAACTCAGAAATAAAAAGTCAAAAATTAACACAGTTCTACTACGAAACATAGTCATAAGTCACACATCAGGCTGTAGCAAATCCTCATGCAGAGCTCCAACTGTCAAACTCTTCAGTAAGATTCAGAGTTGATTTTTTTTCCCAGAGAAGTTAAAAATAATTTCCTTTGTCGTGTACACACACACACACACATATATATATAAATTTGCCATGTTTTATTGTTTCTAAGTTGTTAGAAAAAAGAGGCTCTATATGGTCAGCGAAAACCTCCTACATTTCCAAAAACTAAAGAAAATGATAACTGTTTGAAAGTCTCGTTTTCCACAGCTACATTTAAAAATATAGTAAATAAAAAACTTACTCATCTATTTGACATACACACATCTCCACCTCTTTCAGTGCAGTCTGAAGTTTGCCCAGCAGTTTCTGATAGATATCTTGGTTCTCTAAGTCTTCCTCTTTTAACAAATAGCGGAGCCCGTGCCCGTCCTGCTGCGACAGAGACAAGCCTGAGGGAGCCGCCATGGTTGTGATTGTGTGCTGAATGTACACCATAGGGTTCAGCTTCCCTGAGGAGGTAAAATCATTCCACAGTAATAGTTACTGCCTTTAACACACACTAACCGTCCAGCACAATTCATTTGAGAGGCCAGAGCTTACATAAAAACATGCCAACCCAAGGATGAATTTAATTCAGGAACCAAAACTTATGGGAAATTGTGATGACAGGGGAGGAATACAGTCCGACTCCCCATCCTGCTGAGATGGTGGGAACTGCATCTGTATTTTTCTCATAGGTATAGGACCATTTCAGAGGAATGGTTTTCACAGCAAGATGGGCTATGCAAGGAGAGTCATTCTTCTTACAAGAAGAAGAATAAAATAATAAAACTACATACTCCATTTTCATTCTATGAATGCTTACACGTAATTCTCCAAATGATCATAGTCAGGAATCTTTCTTTGCAAAAATGCAGACTGGCTTAGGTACCAGAAATCTATCCAGTGTCGGGGATGTGGCGACATTTATGATTCACTAAGTTACTTTTCATGATTTGGCCAAGTTTCCAAAGCTCACATACCTTGCTCAGACTTATTTTCTTTATCATGAGAATTATGCTTCCTACTATCTAGCTGAACACCGAATGCGCTCCCCAGGGAGGTGGATGTTTTGGGATAAGAAACTTCCATCACGTTGACATGGCAGTTGGTAGGGCAGAAATCACTACTGTGCAGCGGAGAGATTTTGGATTTGGCTTGTTTAAAGGTGGGCCAGGCTCGATTCTTGAGCACACGTGAAAACTGTAAATTGGAAAAGAAATAAACAGCAGTTGGACACAGTGATAACATTTCACTTCCATCAGCCAGAGCAAAAAAAAAAAAGAGAGAAACTTAAATCCTGTCAACTGGAACAAGTGAAATAAATTGTGTATTATAATTTATTTTAACATTCATACATTTTAATGAAGCAAAGCAGTATAGACAGCAAATGCATATAGTCCCTTTGAAACTGATTGCAAGGTAAGTGCCAAAAGAGATTAATTTGAGTGACCAACATCACTTCAAATCCACACACTCCTCCTAACAGCTGAAAGTCTGATAGAGAAATCAGTGTCCTAGGAAAACAATATAGGGAGAGTCTCTTATCTTCAAAGTGAGGTAAGGTGGCAGAACAGGGCAGCCATCAGGTCAGCTGTGGAAGAAGATGGGATTATTCCAAACACTGTGAGAAATCCAACCCAAACATGGGAGGGTTGGACAGCAAGGTGTGGTGTTATTGTTATCGACTCAGAATGGCAGATGACAAACAAAACCCATGGTACTTCCCAAGTCTTCTGTTAATCACTACTGAGCACTTGGGCCAGGATCAGTCTCAGGACTGGTATGGACTCTGCTTTTACACCATTAAGAATAAAACATTACTATAAGGATTTACATGACTTCTAGGAGAGCTACTCCACTGCTTAAAACCTTGCCATCCAAATCTATCCAATCCTTGCCATAATCTCTATAACATCCCAAAGCCTAATCACACCTAGCTTATTTATCTTAGCTATCTTCCCTTGCTCCCTGCACTCCTCTGGTCTTTGCTGAGTTCCTCTTATATGCCATCTTCTCACTCTTTGTACACACTAGTTAGGGTGCCTATAATGTTCTCCTTCCCCGACTGCCATGCATTTTCAAGTTCTATGATAACATCAAGAGGCCTTTCAGAGGTCTGGCCTAGGTTCAAGATCTCTGGTTATGTGCTAGGTTGTAGCACACTGTAACCCTTCTTATAATTACAAATAATTTTCCTATCTCTATCTCTCATAGCAGATGGTAAACTCCATGAGGGCAATGCTGATATCTGTCTTATGTACCACATACAAGCATCTCATAAAGATGAATTGGATTCTAGTTTCCAAAATGAAGGACCAAGAGCCACCAGCTACACGTACTTTACTTATGTTATTCCAATATCTGATGTAATGCTGGGCAAATCACTCTTCTTTAAAAATCATTCTTAGTAAAGAAAGGGATTCAGATTAAATCAGCTCCATGCTCTCTTTTAGCATGAAAATGATAACTAGGTCCTATCTATTTATTTTACTAGTAGAATAGCAATTTTGACACTGAAAAGAATAAAAATAAATACTACTGTTACTGCCTAAATTTTGTTGGTTAAATTCAAGAAAAAAAGATGTGGTATCTTGAAAATAATATAAAGTCACCATTAGAATATGAGCTATCTTATATGGACATTTAAGTGTATTCTCATGTTTGATATACATATAATCACATGTCAGCAGCTATACATATAGCTGAACAAAATCTATAGCACATAGTAGGATCTAAATGGAAATGGACTGAAATGCAGGATAAATTAACATAATTACCAACACATTCAATAATAATGCAAACTTTCAGTCAGAAGTTCTTTTACACTGTAGTTGCAGGACAAAAATCTCAGATAAACCTCCCACAACACAGAGAAAGGCTCAGAAATAAATTTTATAATAATATTATGCCACAGCATCTATCATGGAAGGTAGTTTCATTTCCCTTGCCTCCTTTCATTTTAATTAATATCCATTCATTAAAAAAAATATGATGAGAAGCATCTACTATTTCAGATCCTGTGCTAAATGCTGGAATTATTGTTCTTATGCAAGGAGTTAGTTCATGATCTACCAGAGGACACAAATAAAAAGAATATAATGTTGTAGCTATAGATCATTATTTTATTACAAATGAAATGAGAACAGTGAATGAGCATTGGCAAAATATAGGTCATTGGTGACCTAAAAAGAGCACTTGCAGCTTCATGGAGGGACCAGAGCCCAACTTGACTGAGTTGAGAAGGAAAGGTGAGGGAGATAGCATGTAAGGTAGCTTTTTCAGAACAAAGATCAAAGAAATGGAACAGTAGGTAGAGAGGTGGATGAGGTTAAAGGGAGATATACATTTTTTTAATATAGATGATAAGGCATAATTGTATACTGACAAGCAAGAATAACAATTATTGGAAATGGAGATTCAGGTTTTTAATGCATTGCTAGTTAATTCATGAGTTATCAACCACGACAACACATTTAAATTCAATTACAGTGACTTGACTAAGAGTCATATATAATAGAAAGGTCATTCAACTTGTCATTCAGTACAAGCTTTTTCCAAGAGGCTTTCTCTATTCCCTCCCTCCCTGTTCCCTCATCTAAAGTTACCATTGGAAAAAATAAACAAATGAAGTTATCATCTGGGAACTTCTCACCATAGCGCTATTTTGATTTCCTCATTACTCTTTTCCATATTTGAATTCCCCCTTTGAAGACATATTTACATCTTTACTGCTTCCCCACTCAAACATAAGCACCAAGAGAGGAAAAATCTTCTCTCTTTTGCTGCTTGCTATATTTCTGGCCCCAAGAAAAGTGCTTGGCATATAAAAGGTGCTCAATAAAGTAGATCAAATAAATGAAGCAATCAATTGATTTAAAATAGTCAATGTGCCATGTACGCTCTGAGTAAGGGCTCTGGTCCCTCTGCTGAGCGAAAAGGAAAAAAAGATCTATGGTGTAATTTTAAAAGTTGACTTCAGAATTACATGGCTGGGATTCAAATCCCAACTCTATCTTTTGATGGTTAGTAATATGATTTTCTAAGCCTCAGTAATTACATTTGAAAAATGTTCAATAATGACCTAGCTTACACCCTGGCTGGTGTGGCTCAGTGGATAGATAGGTGCTGACCTGTGAACCCAAAGGTCATTGGTTTGATTCCCAGTCAGGGCACATAACCAGGTTGCAAGCCAGGTCTCCAGACAGATCCCCAACTGGAGGCAGGTGAAAGGCAACCATACACTGATGTTTCTCTCCCTCTCTGCCTCCCTCCCTTCCCCCCTCTCTAAATAATAAATAAAAACCTTTAAAATTAAATAAAATAATGACCTAGCTTATAAGTTTGCAAAGATCCAATGAGATAACAGATGTACAGGCATTTTAAAAACTTTTAAAATGTTATATAAATGTTAGCATTTCAATAAACTGGTACACAAATAATTAATGAAAATACCAGGCATTGAATTAACTTTGACATTTAAGTAATAATCTAAATAATAATTGCATGAAAAATAAATAGAACTTTTACCTTTTTATAACTGGATATTCTCTGACATATGTGCTCAACTTTTTCACTGCAAATGGCATTGAATTTACTCTGAAGGTCAGTAGGAATCACTTCATGTAAAGAGTTAAGGCTGGTGCAGTTTTGTACAAAATGTTCATCACTTTTAGCCAGGGCTTCAAGAATCTGTACACACACACACAAAATAAAAGAGAACAAGAAAATAAAACCTTCAAAATTAACCAAATAAAATATTTACAACTCCACAGCACAGGTGACTGTCCCATGCTCTTGCTAGTGCCTGGGATTCCCATGTTCAGTTTAGCCCCATGCAGAGGTGTGATGAAAACCTTTAAAATTAAATAAAATAATGACCTAGCTTATAAGTTTGCAAAGATCCAATGAGATAACATGTATGTACATGTAAGCACATGCTCATGCAAAAATATACCCTGTACCATTGAAAGTTTCCAATGAATTGAGAATTATTTATGTGTCCTATTGATACAGAGCAGTTTTTTAAACCCTTATGTAACATTTTAAAATATTTTGTGAGATAATGTATAGGTGACATTATCTGAACTCCAACACCTCTACTCCCTATCATGTAGAATATAGAGTATAAGTTTTTTATTCAATTGATTAATTATTATGGAGTGTGAGTTACTAGTCTAGAAATTTGAACTCCCCTTATTTTCTCTTTCTTATATTCATGTATGAAAGAGAAATAATAGTATAATTTATGCAGTTGTCATATATACAATAATTCATATAAGTTTTCAAATTTGAAATAACTACAAAATGAGATAAAATAATTACAACAACTTGATCAAAAATTCTTACATGGATCCTCTTTAACAGTACAATGCAGTTGGAAAGGTACTGTATTTTTAAAATATAGACTCTATATCAATGACACGTATCATGGTAAGTGTAATCAGAATAATGGGATTTTTTAAATGTTGACTTTCAGAATGTAAAACAAAAACATAAAATAATTATTTTTTAAATAGCACATTTATATTTCTATACTTATTCTCTCCTGTTAAAATTTTTAAAAATATGTACAATAAATCTTTTCAGTCTATCTCAACTATACATATAAAACAAGAATTCAAATGAAGAAATAAAAGGTAGTGAAGCTATATGTCATGTTACTTACTTGTAATCCCTGAATCCTCATAGGGTGGTTGATACAAAGGCTGATAAAACACTAAAGTTCTAACTTGTAGAGGGTCCCATAGGCATTTGATCGATCTTCCTTGTGGAAGGATCATGAAAAGCAAGCACAGGATCACCTTTGCTTCCTACGTGATTTATACATTTAGATGAAAATTCATTTACTCCCTCCCTATCTTGCTACAGTCTAAGGACTAAGGATGATATCCTTCACTGTCAGGAATTATATAAATGCCTGATGATCTATACACAATCTCTAAGCCTCATGAAATTTCATGAAATAAACTTGCAGAATTTGACATTTTTTATACTGTACTTCATGACTTCAAATACTCTTCAGGTGATTTCATAAAGCACTCCTGTTGTGAAAACCATCTGAACTATATACATGTATATAACAATACTGAATTAGCAAACAGCAAATTTACTAAATGCAGAGGAGACTTGCCAAATCCACTAACACTTCCCTGGGCTAGAGTCCCATCTAACTGAACATTGTGCTCCAAAAAGAATCGATAAAAAGGAAGACTGTACACATACTAAGTACTGGGGTAATGAACAAGTTGAATCAGCTAATGGATGAAACATAAACAGTTCTTTACATAGTTTAAGGTGGGGTGGGGAAGGGTTTCCATGGCTGCGTTTACAACCCAATCCCTTGTTCCCAGAATCACCCTTACCTTGGCTGTGAGGCTGAAGAAACCTTTGGGCTCGATCATCTTCTCCACCACGTTGCACTTGATCCCGGCAGTGCTGTCATACTCATACACAACCCCGTACTCCAGGTGCACGTTATCCACTGTCAGGCTCACATGCTCCTTCTTCCCATCGATGATGGCCATGGTGTTAAACTTGTCGATGACCTCTGGAATAAAGACCATTTTAATTCTGCAAGTTTGTGAAGGGGTTTTGTTAAGCCTTTTCAAATAATTTGAGTCTTTTTGAATAATTTTAAGGAATTCTTTAAAGGATGGCTGATTCTGATGTGCTAAATGAAACCTCTATCCTTGTTAACATTTTTTAATGAATATTAAAAAATATATGCTTGAGTGATCTAATTCTCACCATGCTAACATGACTAGGCTTATCTTTGCATCTCCATTTTGATCCCTGGACCATACGTGGGCCTATTTACACCAATACAAACATTATACGCACAGTTTTATATTTTCTCATTAAAAGCATGCATAAATTAAAGCGAGTCTTCTTAAAACTGTCTTAAATATTGGAAGAATATTCTCTGAAAGCAGGAAAAAATCCACAGACATATTGAAGAAGCAGAAAGGAGATGCAATAATCATTTTTTCAGCAGAGAAGGTGCCTGAATTCTTCCAAATAACATCTTCTGGAAATAGCTTATTGAAAATAGTTGTCATTGTTCACTATAATAACATTGCCACCTGAAATGTCTTCTTACAGGTTTTGGTCTACAATCAGTCAACTAGTAAAAAACCAGAAAAACAAAAACAAAGACAGACCTAAAATCTCAAGTAAGAAACACCGAGACACCTAACAGTAGATATTAAATAAGCAAAAATAAAGTATTTGTTTATTTAAAAGAATTAAGTCCTAGAATAGTAAAAACAATATAAAATAGGTAAAAGCAGAACAATGGTTTATCTTTAAATAATGAAGTCCCAGAATAGCCAGCAATCAACTTCCAGAGCATCTCATTAACTTACTCTATCTTTCACTGTGACAGCAGTGATGATTGGCAAAATCTAAGTCTACATGAGAAATAAGGTCCTGAGGTTCATCCTGTTTTAAATAAATAAGAGAGCTGATTTATCATAACAAGCCTGCTGCTCTAATAAATTTGAATATTTCTACTACTGTCCATGAAATATAAAATAGGTATTGTTCTGCTTTTACCTATTTTATATTTCTACTACTGTCCATGAACTAAGTGGCCCCTACCAAGGGGCCTTCCAGGAGTGGAGGGAAAACAGCATTTTTGCAGTTTGATTGCTTTTTTTTTTTATGTTTTATTTATTACTTTTTAGAGAGAGAGGAAGGGAGAGAGGCAGAGAAGGAGAGAGACATCAATGTATGGTTGCCTTTCACCTGTCTCCAGCTACGGACCTGGATTGCAACCTGGTTATGTGCCCTGGCTGGGAATCGAACCAGCGACCTTTGGGTTCTATGGCCAGCACCTTATCCACTGAGCCACCAGTCACGGCGTGATTGCTTTTTGTATGAATTTTTATAATTGTTGCCAGTGTGTATAGGGAATTTAAAGAAACTAAAACTACCATAAAAAATTAGGGATACCCACCAAATATATGAGTGAAAAGATACCAGGAAAATGGAAGAGAGGATTCAAGGATTTCTGTGAAAAACTTTTGAAACAGTAACTCAAGGTATTTGTCACATGCAAACATAAATGTAATTGCCTGGGCCCATTCACCTTTGGCAAAGAAGCTATGGAATACAGCAGTCTGCTGGTGTGCCTTTCGGGAGAAAACAGAATGACAGAAGTCCTTGTCAAAAGGTCTCTCTCTTATTTTCACAGTAATTGGCCCCTTTCATTACTATCAGTGTAGTGTTAGAATACAATAAAGTTACTTGAATCAAGAAATTATTTTCAAAGGAACTCTGGATCATCTAGAGTTTCTCAAATATTAATGTGCATTCAGATCGGTTCTTACTAACGTGAAGCTTCGAAGTCAGCAGATCTGGGGTAGGACAGAGATTCTGCATCTTTCTCTTGCTCCCGATTCTGCAAACAACATCTAAACTCATAATGTGGGTTTGAATCCTCATGCTACCTTATACTAGCTTGGGCGACTCCTGTAGCCTCAATTTCTTCTCCTATAAAATGTAGATGGTATGTAGATGGTGGTAACAGCACCATCCTTATGAGATTTTCTTTTTTGATGACTTTATGAGATATCGCATATAAAACACTTAAAGTGACTAACAAAGTGCAGTAGCTACTACATGACAGCTGTAAGCTATTATTACTTACGCATTTGATATGATATCTATTGCTGATAATGATTTAAGGAAGTGGCTTGAATGGGGGAATGGGCAAAAAGGTGAAGGGGATTAAGAGGTACAAACTTATAGCAATAACTTAATCATGAGGATATAATGTATAGCACAGGCAATAATGTCAATAACATCACAATAACTTTTATGATGATAGATAACCACTAGACTTCTCATGTCAATCACATCATAAGGTACATACATACATGTCGAATCACTATGTTGGACCCCTGAAATGAATGCAATATGGTATGTTAACTATACTTAAAAAGAGCTTTACATTCCAGAATGATAAAAAGAAATGGTTAAACATAAAATATTTTCAATACTTGGGACTAGGCACAGGCACATTGAAAGAGAATGCTATAAAAAAAAGTAAGGAGAACAGAAGGACCCTACCTTCCACTTTGCAGTCAAAAGCATCTCCTGCTTCATCTCCAGGGGGTTTGGAGTTAGACTTTTGAAGGTCTTCTTGAGCGCTTTCAAGGCTGTTATAAACCCACTGTATGGAATCTTGCTGGAAATGAGGAAGGAAAAAACCTCAGAAGTACTAGAGCTTCCTAAAATGCACATCCAATTAATAAACCTGTTTCAGAAGGAGAGCTGGCCATCTTACTTTTCCTTAGAGTTTTAAAAAAGAATATAATAAAATTTGAAAAAGAAAGAAAATCAACACAAGAAACTAATAGAAAGTGGGTTAAGAAGTATAAATAAGTAGTTACAAAATAGCCATAGGATGTCAAGTAAAGTATAGGAAATGGAGTAGCCAAAGAACTTATACACAGGACCCCTGGCCATGAACAATGATGTAGGGGTTGCCTGAGGCAGTGAGGGGTGCTGGGTGGAGGGGGGCAAAGGGGAAAATTTGAAGTACCAGTAAAGCATAATCAAAGTATAATTAAAAGTCAATGGGAACTATTATCATTTAACAAATTGACCTTTTAAAGATTGAAATTTTATTTTCCAAAGGTATGTTTTTAAATAAGATACATTTCCCACATGTCTTACTTAACTGTCTCAAGTATATCTTTAACTAATTTATATTTTTTAATAAAAATATTAGATAAACAGTTTTTTAAAGAATCACTCATCTATAATTGTACAGACCATTTAAATACTCTCCTAATAGTCACATATATTTAATACACTTAATGCTTTTTTGAATTATATCAATAAAAAAATTGGAAGCTCATCTTTCATCTCATTGGGCTCTCAAATGATGTGACTTTTTAAAAAAGATTTTATTTATTATATTCATAGAGAGGGGAAGGGAAAGAGGCAGAGAAACATCAATGTATGGTTGCCTTTCACCTGCCTCCAGCTACAGACCTGGCTGGAGACCTGGTTTGCAACCTGATTATGTTGCCCTGGCTGGGGATATGACTATTTTTTAATCCTCCCGTGTCATAAACATACTATATTTTAATTGAAACTGCAGTTCCAATCTTATTTAGATAAATGAGGGATAACAACTATCAAGTAAATGCTTTCAGGGTTAGATTTCTCTAAGTTTATATATATTTTCCTAGGTAAGATGATAAGCTAAATTGCACTAATGAAGAGTGATATAATTCATACTATTCCTTTTTTCTCTTGTATTATTAACTTCCCAATTGTGTTTAATTGTTATGTGACTATTACTATGCATTGTTAAAGTGCTAGCTAATATTGATCACTCAGATACATCTCGGTAGCCAGTGGCCCATCTACCCAGTATCCACACTTCTCTGTAACTTCTTCCCACACTGATCCCAGTCTTGGTCATGTGATCTGATTTTACCAAAGAAATATTAGCAGGTATGATGTAAACAGAGAGTTAATTGATTGTAAGATCATGCAGAAAGGAAAATCTTGCCGATGACTGCAAAGAAAGACCAGGTGGAGGAGTCTGGAGCGTGGGGCCTCCAGCAGGTGCAATGCAGACATGTCGCGCCTGTCCTCATAGGAACCAATAACCAGTCAATCCACAGAATCCAGAGAAATAGTCAGTCACTACCATTTTAAGCCACTAAACTGTGGGACAGCCTGTTTGTGGCAATGGACACCTAACAGAGCATGTTATTCATTTAGTAAACTTTTCTGCTCATCAATTGTTTTCCTTAATCACTTTCCTGATCAACAACACCTCTCCAAGGAGGCAGGCAGAAAAAAAATAAAAAGGGATAAAAGTCAAATCAATTTAGTTACTTATTAAAATTCTGACAGAAGTGGAAAGATTTGATTATTTCAGAATTGCCCTTTTAAAAAATTCTTTCAATAATACAGATTAAACGACTTACAATCAACCAGAACCTATGCATCGATGTGTGAATTCCAATTTGCTATGCTGGCTTGACCTTATTAGTATGCAAAATTGATGAGCTATTTTCTTGTATGTTCAGGATTTTGCAGGGTATCCTGCTTGAATTATGTGAAAATAACTATCATTCTGGTTTGGACACAAAGTCACATTCTCAAATCCAGAAAATGGTACTTCACTAGATGCAACAGGAAAAGTACAAAACCTTTCCTTTGAAGTTTTTTTTTCCCACACTTAAAGTCCTTTGGCATTTAGTTAATTGAATTGAATTTTCTCTTTTAGTCCAATATTCACTTGTACCTCATGACAAAATAAGCTTTGCTTATATTGTAATTTTATTTCTCTATAGCACTTGGAATTTGGGTTAGAAGACAGTGCTGAAATTTTTAAATAATGAAAGTATATTTTGGTATTTTCTTTTCAGAGCTAAATTCAATTGCCTAAATAAAAATCAATTGCAGACCCCATAAAACCCATAGGTTTTGTTTTTCACAAAATTCTAATAATAAACCTTGTAAGCATTTATAATTCATATATACATAAGGTGATCATTCTATAGTCTAAGGCAATTACAAGTATCAAGAAAACAGTTTAAAGCTTTGGATTTCAATTTAAAAGTTCAAATAGCAGTGAAAACAAAAATGCACCAGCCCACTTTTTAAACAGGTGTTTAAACAACAATAAAATGTAACCATTTAAGCATAATTGATTATAACTAATTATACCAATAAGGCAATCATGATGAGATTTACAATGGAAACCACAAACATCTCTGGCACATCCTCTGTTGTCCCCTGGGTCTCTTTACAAGTTTGGAGTCAGAGCTAGATAAACTGACAGGCAACTTACCTTCATTGGTCTCCTGTATTTCCTGCAGGCTGTGACATGTGCAATTACACTGGCATGTGTCTCTTTGCTGACATTGATCCCATTGACCTTGATAATACACTGTCCAGGGTGAAGGCCGGCTGCTGCGGCCACAGTTCCTTTAAATACAAATGAGAAAATTGCCAACAACTAACTTTATGAACGAGATTCTTTTTTATCACATATGCAATAAGGAAAGCAATTCTAAAATATGATAAAGCTCTACCTACTGTGTTTTTATAAATTTGGTCCTAAAAGCAATGTCCTCTCAAAAATCCTCTGTTATTTAACATGCCATTCAAACCATGACAAAGTATTTCCACACCTCTTAATGATTTAGTTTGAAGGGATATTGAAAAGCAACCTTTACAATGCTAATCAGTTATTCTTCCTTTAAAATGTCTAGTCAATCTAATTCTCAAAATATACATATATAATAGCAAAATGAGAAGGCCAGAAATGTAACTTACCTATCTTTCTTTAGTTTACAAAATCTCTAAATATTATAACAATTTTCATTTTCATTTCTAAAAATGCCAGCAATTAAAAGAGTCATAAGTAAAAAAAAATCAAGTCAATTACCAACTAAAAGTGGACTGGATTTGCTAAGAAAATTCAGTTCAGGATATGCACAAAAGGCTAGGAACCAGAGAATTAGGGAAGAATAAAATTAATCAGATGACATCAGTTGTCCATAATTTACATGAGTAGATATAGACTTAAATATGAAAATGGAATATCTCAACCAGAGAGTTGACTCCCAGAACCACCATGGCTGGTATGGCTCAGTGGGTTGCGCTCTGGCCTGCGAACCACCAAAATGTCACGGGTTTAGTTCCTGGTCAGGGCACATGGCTGGCTTGTGGGGCAGGTCCCCATCTGGGAGCATGTGAGAGGCAAGCAATTGATGTTTCTCTTACACATAAGTGTTTCTCTCCCTCTCCTTCTCCCTTCCTTTTCCCTTTCTCTAAAAAATAAATCTTTTAATAAAATGTTCAGAACCTTCTAATCATTTTATTTGGTACTCTGAGTAAATCAACATTTACAAAACACCATTAATAAAAACAATGAATGTAATTGACATAAATTACTACAAAACTTATCATAAATATGTTAGAAGATCCTTATTTTATAAGCAAGTTCTCCCATGGAAGAATTAGTAAATATCTTGAAAGGCATAATTTATATTCAAGAATTATCTTCTCACTAAAATTCACTCCCAGAAATATTAAGTGCTTTGTCTGCATTGAGCTGATTTTTGGTGGAGTAAGGGACATTTTCAACAGGAAGAACAGCCTGACAACAGGCACTGAGACAAATAACCTGGATATTTGGGCACATGTAAGCATCTGGGAGTGTGACCTTAGAATAGAAAGAGATACTGGAGAGCAGAGCAGAGTTGGGTTGTAAGATCCTAGGTGCTTTGTGTGAAGTTCTCAGAGTTTTAACCTACTACCCATGGAAGAGGAAAAACCTTTAAAAATTTTAAGCAGAGAAGTGACATGATTCCCCCAAATGGACCATATTTTATTGGAGTATAAGTCAAAAATCAAAACCACAGCATCTATTGCCATTTTCCAGGCCAGCACCAAGGTAACATTAGTTATAAAGGGGAGAACAAGATCAAGTATTTGATGTGCGATGATAGAGTTTATGGAGAGGCTACAGTGCCCAGAGATCAGTCCTGTGTCTTCAACTAAGTAAATGGAGTCATTTGAATAAAGATAGAATACAGGAGGTCAAGCAGCTAATTTAGAGAATGAGTAAAATGTTCATTTGGGGATAACACTGAGTTTTAAGGGTCATTATGTGTGTAATAAACAATGATATGTAGGCTACAGAACTCAGGGAAGAGGTTAAGGCCAGGAGTAGAGCTTTAGAAATGCTCTGCGAAGAGGATAAACAAGACAGCTTCCCGAGAGCAAGAAGGCAGAGAAGGGGAAAGGGCACCACCAGCTAAGCCAACAGATGAAAAGAGCAGGCAGAAGAGGAGTGGAAGCAAAATCTGAAAAGCGCTCTCTCAGAAATCAAGAGATGAATGACTTAAGCCAACGGGAGTCGTTAGTTTAAACAAACACCAAAGAAAAGCTCAACTAAGATAAAAAATGATGAATATCTACTATATTTTCCACTTGCATCCATGGTAACTCTTATAAAGACAAACTTTGGAGACATGGAGGGGAGGTGGGAGGAGATGTCTATTGCACTGGGTTAAAATTCAGATAGGAAGTGGGAAAGAACAGGTGAACGAAAATCCAGACCAGCATTTCAGAAGGTTTGTCCATGACAAAAATAAAAGTGATTACAGCAGTATCTGGGGATCTCATTAAAATGCAGATTCTGACTGTGTAGGTCCTAAATGGGGCCTAAGAGTCCACATTTCTAACCAGCTCCCTGGTGGTGCCAATAACTGTAGGTCTGGGGATCATACTTGGAGTAGCAAGGATCTAGAGGAAAACATAAGGAAGACGGAGAGGTTTTTGTGTCTGGTGTTCTAGTTTAAGATGATTTTGCTCCTTTGTTGATTTTAAAAGGAAAGAGCTGATCCTATACTATAATCATCCAATGAAGAGAAATGGTTGAAAATTCTGGAAAGCTGTATTTGACAGTACAACACTCCAGAGGAAGATTGAAGGGATGGGATCTGGACCATTTGTGGAGAGATTAACCTTGAACTTCAGAAAGGAGAAAAGAAGACCTGTTTTCCTAGGATGGAAGAACAGTTGGTGGTGGTGACCCAGCCAGCAACCTGTGAGCATAACAGAGATATGGCACTCTGAGCACTTCACACCTGGAAGTTCATCTTGGGAAACAGGTGGCAACTATGAGGAGAAAATAAGGGAGCTGAACAGACATATAGAGATTGCTGAGAAGTAATATGGGCCAGGGAAAGACAAGACAGTGAATTAGGATGACACTAATTCCACCTCTATGACAGTTTTTCCTAGCTACTCAGGACAAAGAGCAAAGAAGGTGCTTCGGTTGATGTGGCCTATATGTACCTGAAATTAAACGGTCTGGATGCACCTGAGGAATGAGGATGAGGGATCCTGACAATGCTACGAGAGTGACTGCGGTGACCACTCTGGGGAAAAGGCTGGTTCCAGAAGGGAGTGGAGCCCTGAGGGGTATAACTAACCAGGAGAGAAAGAGAATGATCTGAAAAATGGAAGTCCCAACTGAATCGAAAAACAATCTGAGAACATCAAAGTTGATGAGACAAAACGAAGAGATTGTCACCAGAAGTTGGCACACTGGAACTTGAGATTCCAAAGGTGAAATTCCAGTGAGTGATATACTCTAGTGGTGACCATGAAAAAGGGCTGAAAAATGGAGATCACTTTTTCTTATGGCAAAATGACAGTGCAAAGAGAAATTGCTGAATAGTATCTTTTTATTTAATATATACCTGAAAGGAAAACCACATGAGTGATTCTCTTTTACTCTTTAAAAGCAAAAAGCACAGTGACCAGGCTCGGTTCTACGCTATCAATGAGTTTCTAAGAGAGAACCCTGCTCTCTACATGATATTGTAATTAAGAGGTACAACATGATTCACTCAGGTTTGCACTTATTTGGTAGGGTTGGTAATGTGACTTCCTCCATTTTGGTTTAGTAAATATGAAGAACATATTTGATGTATGAAATATCCCATTTCAGTATAAATTATATCCCATTTCAGTTTGATAATATTAATTAGTTGTTTGAAAGGTTTTATTTATTTTTTAAATGTCTATTAATCCATACATTTAAAAAAGCTGAGTGAAAATATAAGCTTTTGAAATAAGATTCAGTTTTATCATACAAACACTAACACAAGCACATTTATAATCTACTAAAGATCTAGCTATTGTGTTCTTGATAAATTTGATTCTGATAGCAATGCACTCTCAAATTTCTAGTCTAATGGTTGGGTGATCATTTTAAGGTGCCTTACAGTTTACATCTCATAGTAATGAAAATAATGTATGTCTCTTGATGAGATAAACAAATGGCCTCTTATGCTTACAGTGCCTTCTTGCTATAGCAGCAAATTATTTACTATGTTTGGCAATATAAGATTTAACAGTTATTTCTTTCAATCATTAAAATGTTAGTAAGAAATTTAAAACTACATATAACAACAAAAGTTATTAATGGCTAATTTGTCCATCAAACAAAAAGAGAATAAAATATAAACAAAGATTTTAGTCACTAAAATTATTTAAAATGCATTTTATGGTTTATAAAATGCATGGCTTATAGGAATACTTGCAGTAATCATGTAGTGACAGGTTATAAAGTACAGAGATCATTTTTAAACCTGAAAAGTCACATTTTTAAATTACTAACAAAAAATATAATTATTTGCTGTCAGAGAAAAAGACAAATTATATCCTTTGGCTAAACTGAAGCACAGAACAAAGTGATTTTGGGAGGCCTTTGCTTATACCTTTTTACAGTAATACATACACCTTATAATTTTTAAGAATCTTAAAAAATATTACTTTAAGAATATACTACCATTGACTTAATACTGTAAAAATTGATTGAGAAAATTCTGAAGAATATGATTGTGCACATTTTAAACATAATCTTATTTAGCAAATAATAAATACCAGACAGGCTGGAAAGCTGTTTACTATGCAGAATAGATCTCACCTCTTCCTACTGCATGCACCACCGACGGGCCATATCCCCGGATCTGGAATCCAAGCCCCTCAGCTGAATCTGGGATTTTCACTGTTCTGGAATCGATCAGAAAATAAGGTAAGATGACTTTAAAATGCTGACCTGGCTGGTGTGGCTCAGTGGATTGAGCACCAGCCTGTGAACCAAAGGGTTGTTGGTTCAGTTCCCATTCAGGGCATTTGCCTGGGTTGCAGGCCAGATCTCCAGTTAGGTCCCCAGCCAGAGGCATGCAAAAGGCAACCATACATTGAAATGGAAAAATGCTACAATTGGTTAAAACAATAGCTGTCTATACTTCTATTTATTCTTTCAATAAATTTGTATGGAAAATTGACTATTAAAAACACTGGGTTCAAAATCATTGAAAGAGGCATCATGGCATGCCCTTGCAAAGGCACATAGCAGACATACACTGCAGAATTCCTCAACAGATGTAGTCATTGCACAGTATATTGTGAATAAAGGACAGGCTCTGGGGTAGAAAAAATACTTCATAAATTTATATGGAGCAAAAAATGACCACGAATAGCCACAGCAATCTTGAGAAAGAAGAACAAGGTAGGAGGAATCACAGTACCAGACTTCAAACAATACTACAAGGCAACCATAATCAAAACAGTCTGGTACTGGCATAAGAATAGACATATAGATCAATGGAACAGAATAGAGAGCCCAGAAATTAACCCAGGATTCCATGGTCAATTAATATTCAACAAAGGGGGAAGGGACATCAAATGGAGTAAAAACAGGTTCTTCAACAAGTGGTATTGGGAGAACTGAACAGCAACATGCAAAAAGATAAAACTAGACCACCAACTTACACCATACACCAGAATAAACTCAAGATGGATAAAGGACTTAAACATAAGCAGTGCCACCATAAAGGTCCTGGAGAAAAATATAGGCAGTAAAATTTTAGATATCCTACACAGAAATATGTTTACTGATATTTCTCCAAGGGCAAAGGAAATAAAAGAACAAATTAACAAATGGGACTATATCAAACTGAAAAGTTTCTGTTCAGCTAAAGAAAACACCAGTGAAATTCAAAGAGAACCAACTGGATGGGAAAACATATTTGCCAATGATTCTTCAGACAAGGGTTTGATCTCCAAACTACATAAAGAACTAATGCGACTCAACACCAGGCAGACAGACAGCCCAATTAAAAAATGGGCAAAGGACCTGAACAGACACCTCTCTGAGGAAGATATACAAAGGGCCCAAAGGCATATGAAAGAATGCTTAACATCACTAGTCATCAGAGAGATGCAAATTAAAACCACAATAAGATACCACCTCACACCTGTCAGAATGGCAATCATCAACAAATCAAAAAACAATAAGCGTTGGCGAGGATGTGGGGCAAAGGGAACCCTGGTGCACTGCTGGTGGGAATGCAGGCTTATGCAGCCACTATGGAAAACAGTATGGAGTTTCCATAAAAAACTAAAAATGGAACTGCCTTTTGATCCAGCAATTCCACTACTTGGACTATACCCAAAGAATCCTGAAACACCAATTCATAAGAACCTATGTACCCCTATGTTCATGGCAGCACTATTTACAATAGCCAAGTGCTGGAAACAGCCTAAGTGCCCATCAGTGGATGATTGGATCAAAAAACTTTCGTACATTTACACAATGGAACACTACACAACAGAAAGAAAGAAGGAACTCTTACCCTTTGCAACAACATAGATACAACCAGCGAGTATTATGCTTAGTGAAATAAGCCAGTCAGTGAAAGGCAAATACCATATGATCTCACCCATTACAGGACAATAATGAACAAAACAACCAACAAGCAAAACAGAACCAGATACAAGAATACAGTGAATAGACCTTCAGTGGGCAAGGGGGAGGGGGGAGGGAAAAGTAAGAGGCAAAGAAGGGGAGCAGTTTAATCAAGGAACTAGCATGGAAGAAGCATGGACATGGACAAGCGGGATTGACTTCGGTGGGGAGAGGGTGGGTGGGGAAGGGGACAGAGGGGAGTAAAAAGGGGATGGATGTAATACAACAACAATAAAATTTAAAAAAAAAGAACAGGCTCTGGGCTCAGACACACTTCACTTTGTTTTTGTTGTTTGTTTAGAGAAAGAGGAAGGGAGGGAGGAAGAGAGAGTGAAAGGGGGGTGGGACAAAAACACCAATGCTAGACAGCAACATCAATTGGTTGCCTCCAACATGCACCCCAACTGGAGACTGAACCCAAACCTGCAAGCTGGGTATGTGCCCTGATGGGGAATTGAACCCCCAACATTTTGGTATATGGAACAATGCCCCAAACAACTGGGCCACACCTAGCTCTGAATCCTCATTTTGTCCCTTGATAGCTGGATAATTTCAATGAATTCCTTAACTTTTCTGAGTCCAAGTTTCCAGAAAGAAGATGGGTTGAAACTACTTTGCAAGTGTCAGTGGAAATTAAAGAGATACCATGGGTAAATTGCCCTGCATTGTGTTATAAACTTAACAAAGTGAAAGCATCTCTCATTAGTTTACTATTAAAAGAAGACATCATGCACAGAGAAATTTCCTTGTTAACATTAATATAAATGAAACACCGAGTTAATACATTTCTACCTGTTGGGCACTCCATCAAAAAGCAACAAAGAGCCTGTTATAAAGAACGGGTGTGTCAAATACCACATCAAAGTGATTTAAGAATACAATTAACTTTAGTATTTATTTAGTGGAATTTTAAAAGAATCATACATCAAAAGGTAAACCCGCATAAGTAAAAAGAAATTTTCAATGAATCCACATGGAAAAGAAGATAAAGGGATAGAGAACATGAGTAGGCTGTCATGGCAAATCAGTGAAGGGTGTCTCATCTGGCACTAACAAATGAGCTACTCCAGAGAAAGAAGCTAGAAATCAGATAATGACAATGAAAAGTAGAGAACAGGAGATAAGTTGGAACCTCATAGCAATAATAATGAGTATAATAAATTGCAGCAGAGAGCAAAGACAAGTGACTACAATGCAATAAATGTTGATGGATAGCCCTTCATGCCCACGAAACAGAAGTGTTTTCCAACAGCTGATGAATGAATCACAAAATAAATGAAGCAGCACTTCAAAGGCACATTAGAATCTCAAGTTGGGTACAGCAGCTCTTCTTTGCAATTTATGAAATAACTGTTGGATCAGTTTAAGCAACTCAGTGCCTAGAACACTTGAAAAATCTAGATAGTACATTTAGTCCTGAAGGGGACTGCACTGTAACCTAAAATATAATGTAGGCAGGGATTCAGGCATTTGGTGACAGAAATGCACATTGTCTAACCTTGAAAATACAATTACAAGTTAGGTTATACACCATGAAGTTATCTGCACATCGGTGGGATGGAGATCAAAGGACCAACTTATTTATCCTTCATCCTTAGTTAAATATTTTTTGGCATATAATGCTGTATCTACTTTCTCTGAATAATAACTTGCTATTATTTTCCATTAATGATACATTTGAAAATAAAAGATAACTAAGGTAAGAAAGAACAAATACATTTTCTGAGCATGAAACAAAAAATACAGGTAGCTCATGCTTCTGTATATTATCAATAAAAGTCACTTTTGTTGAAATAACTTAGACCTTTCAGGTCTCAGTGGCCTGCCATCCCTTTTTAAGAAAGGATTTTTATCCAATATTGCTTCAGAAGGCTGACCCTACTCTAATCTTCTAGAAGATTATTATAATTTTCTAAGCAAAAGTTGTACAAAATACCATGAGATGCATTTGGTCATAATTTGGGGACCCCCTTCATAAAATAATCTTTGGAAAACATGTTTCCCTGATGGGAACACTATGTTGCCTATTAAAACAATTAAATTTATGAAAGAAAGATGCTCTATTTCCTGCTGAAAAATTCTTTGATGCTATCTCTTGTAAAATATAGTTATATTCAAAAGAAAAGCTCTGCTGTATTTACCTCTCACATTTTTTGCTTTTTTCTCCAAAAAGGATACTTCGTAAATCATAAGTAGTTATTGCAAAAAAATATGAGAGTGATTTATAAAAATCATGCACTAGAGTGAGGACATAAAGGAAAGGTTATAAATTTCAAACAAATGAAAGAGAAACAGAAAAAAATAAGTACACCATCCTCAAAACAGTTTTAAAGTATAATGTAAAATATGTTCTTGATGTAATAAAGAAGCAATGAAAAAAGTGAAATGAGAACAGAAAAACATCATAGATCACATCACTGGAGTACATATAATGGGCTGACCATGTCACTTAGTTCTTTGCAAACCTAAATTTATTTAGTGTTCTTAGTAGCTCTGTGACATTTTTTATGGCTAAGGATATTGAAGCAACACAATTAACAACCAAGTGGTAGAAGAGAGCCTTGAACCCAGACCAGAAATATCAAGTTCCAGTTACTGTGCAAGAAACACCAAGGGAAGAATCAGAAGACCTAGGTTCCAACGCTGCTCAGCTTAGCACTGACTTCCAACACTAAGAACTTGCCCAGTCTATTTAGTTTTGAAGTCCTCTACCTGTTGAAATGTGTTTGATCAGTGGAACAATATTTGTAGGGTTAAATCAGAGGTTAAGGGGCCATGGGGACAACATTCATGGGCACTAATGATTACTTAGGAATACTACTCCTTTATTCCTTTCCTTTAAATGTTCTCAAAGTGTCCAGAGGTAGGCAACTAGGTTAGCCTTACCCTAGATAGGGTTAGATAAAAGGGGAGCAATAGATTATAATAAGTTTTACAGAGACAGCACTGTTATGGTTATTTACTGCTTTCTTGTGTATTATCCTCCTAAATTAGTAACTTTAATGAGACCCACTCTCTTGGATGCCTTTGTAAGCTATTGGTAGAAACATCTACCTTGATGACTTACTACAGAATCTAGCCATTACACTGCACTTCAACTCTTAGGAAATAAGAGACCTAGCTTTGCTGAATATATAAAAAGGCAGGAAAGAATATTCTATTATATATACTTAGAATCCTTCTATAAGTAGTTAAAATAAACCATTTAGTTTTTGAAGTGATAAGCTTCATTTATCTTAAAAATAATGTTGTTTACCACTAAATTTAATTAAATATAATTAAGTCTTAAACAGTAATTTTGAAATAATTGTAGTATATTAATACATTATGGTAAGCACTTTATATTCATTACTTCAATTACCTAATTGGTTAAACAAATGGAAACCTGATAAGGGAACATGAGGTCATCAATGATTTATAGAAGAAAAGCCAATGTCTTACAAGTATGTCCGTAATATCTTGTTAATTTAAAACAAATAATCATAGCCCTGGATAATGGCACAGTGGATAAGGCACCAGCCTGTGAATCCAAAGGTTGCTGATTTGATTCCGCAGCCAGGGCACATAACCAACCAGGTTACAAGCCAGGTTTCCAGCCAGGTCTGCAGCTGGAGGCAGGTGAAAGGCAACCACACATTGATATCTCTCTCCCTCTCTGCCTCTCTCCCTACCCTTCTCTCTAAAAATAATAAATAAAATCTTTAAAAAAAATAATCATAAAGTATATCCCATTTTATAACTATATAATTATACATATGTGTTAAAATTCAACTAACACTGAATTTTAAAGACTAAAAGTAATTTGTGGATGATATGATTATAAAATAATCTTCCTTTAGAGAAGTCTGTATGCTAAATTTCCTAAAATAAACATGAGGTTTTTCTAATCATAGGCAGATAGATACACAGACATATTTTTTTTTTAAAGAGTGGACCTTTTTCTAAGTATACACAAGCATGGAAATAATCTTTCACCCAATCTTGATCCCACTTCCTATCTGTTTTTAATTATAAATAGTGTCAAATCAACTCAGAGTCCCCAGAATTCTTAGAGTTGAACATGGGGGAATGCAATTCTTTACTGTCACGTGCTCTATTCGTTTTCTTCACTAACAGTCAGACTCAACCCAAGCCAGACAGGAAAATTTTAGGCAGCAAAAGGAAAGTAATATTTCTGCTGAAACTATTTCATTTAAAAAGCAAACACTTTATCATCTTAAGCAATGTAGTTTTTCCCATCATTTAAAGAGCAGTATTAGTGATGCCAGTTAAATGTTCTAAGCAATGAGATACTTAATTCTAGATGTTTGCTTATTTAACACAAATTGTACAACTTACTCCCTTGGCTTTGTGCTCACAAGAACTCTCAGAGGTTTTCTGCTGTTTAAGCATGATTTCAGGAAGCAATCCACTTCATTGAAAGGTCTCATAAAAACTAGGTCACCATTAATAGCAAAAATTTTTTTCCCAACTTCCATGCCAGCCATCTAAAAGAGAAATAGCAAAAAAATAAAAAATAAAATTAAATTATATTCTAATTAGGGATCTATTTTTTCCCAGAATTAGAATGTGAAAAAGTTTAGAACTGAAGAGATTTTGACATTTTAACACATCTCTTAACACTATACTCCTCCTGTGACCCTTTCTTCTGCTGAATTTTATAGTTCTTTTTTTTAATAAATGTATATATTTCATCCTTTTAACTATAGTCAAACCCCAGGTTAATTTTTTACTGTCTTTCCCATGTATATCCAATTCATTCAAAGAGTTATAATCTCAATATAGACATCGATGACAACCACCTCTGCATCAATTAGACTGAGGAAGTGTGAGTGTCTCAAGGGCAGGAGAGAAAAATGGCCTAACATTGAGCAAAAGTGCTCCAACTAGCACAGACAATATAACATGCCGAAAGATGACAAAGAAGACATTCTTCCTCCATGCCAATCACACCACTCTCCTTAGCCAAACCTACTACCTATAAACAATATGCTCTTTTAGGTACCCGATAAATAATGAAAACCTGGGAGGAGGCCTTTAATCAGGGGTATAGTTAGATGAAGCAGTGCTCTAGGAACACCCTCTGAAAATGGGAGAAACATGTCCTTCTCACAGAAAACTACTAAAAATAGTCACCTGTTGAGCAGGCCCACTAACAGAGCACAAGTTGACAAGATTTATTTTGTTTGACATTAATATGTTATTCGTTAAGCTTTGTCGTATGTGGGTTTGTGATCTGGGAAAACATAGAAACCTTGGGCATTAGGAGATGAGTAGATGAGTGACAGTTTACTACTAACTCTAAAAAGTCATGTTTCCTTCATTATCACATTCTCCATTAAAGATTAAAATATTGAGAAGTTTGCTGGGGGGTTGAGCATTTTAAGGTCAGGCAGTGAGGTCAGAATACTTTCATTCGGATCAACTTCGTATATAAAACTGGAAGGTATTTCTACATGGAGAGGAAATTTTGTCTGTTTTGTCCATTGCTGTATTCTCAGGCCTTAGAACACTGTCTGGCATATGATAGGTGCCAAATAGATATTTCTAAATGAATGAACAAATAGATGATCAGGCGATTTCCCCGTTTAAAAGGCTGGTGAGATGAGAAGACACCAGCCAGTATTAACTCAGTTAGAAAACAGGTTGAAGCACGTGTCTTAGCGATGGAGGTTGTATTTACATGACAATCTAAAGTGACAGAAAAAATAAAAGATACAGCCATCTGTGTCTTTTAAATTAATGGAAGAACCATCTAACATCCATAATATGGTCCCACCCCACATAGTCTCCACAGGGTTCCAGGCTAGCATCAGTGAGCAGGGAAATCCCAGGGGGCATGGAATGAGTCATCTGCCCTCCCAGGAGGTCGAGAAGTGCACAGTTATACACATATCTCCAATGTCTGCCCCAACTATGCCCAAGTAACCAGACATGGGTTCTTCTCACAGATTCCAAGAGTATCTGGTAGAGCCTCAGAGTAAGATAACTCAGTAACAGTATTTCCCATAAAGATTCTTAGAGACTGATTTCAATTAGTTTAGAAATTTAAGCCCTGGCTGGTAGCACAGTGGGTAAGGTGCCAGCCTGCAAACCCAAAGGTTGCTGGTCCGATTCCCAGCCAGGGCACATAACCAGGTTGCAAGCCAGGTCTCCAGCCAGCTCTGTAGCTGGAGGCAGGTGAAAGGCAACCATACATTGATGTTTCTCTCCCTTTCTGCCTCTCTCCCTTCCTCTCTCTCTGTAAATAATAAATAAAAAATCTTAAAAAAAAATTTATAGTTATATGTCATGGGCAAAACAAATTTAAATAAAAATGTTATTTTACGTTACCTCAGCATTAGAGCCCTTTTCTACCAACTTAATTATTGGAACTTTATTTTTGTCTTCTAACCCAAAACCGTAGCTGCCATCATTGGATTTAATCTGAAATGCAAAATAGTCACATTATTAATAAAACAAGTAGGAAAAAGCTGGCAAATCAACCAGAAAGAAATAATTTGCATCACCATCATGTTTATGTAATCTCTTGTTCAGATCTAATTGAGAAAAAACTTTATAGTCAAAAACTTACCAATAGTGATTTAGCTATAACATTTTCCACAACTTTTAAATCATGTTTCATAAGTCGATGTTTCATATTGGATCCTTCCATTTCCTCATCCGCAAAAAAACGGAAAAGTAGAGGTTCATCTTTGAATTCACTTTTTTCAAGGACTAAGGAAACAGAGATATATTCAAATTGTTTCAATTATTCCAAAATCAAACTCTTTGTCCAAACTGATAGACATTCAGTAACTAGTACCATGTCCTCAATTTGATACTCCTAGAACAAGACACATTCACTAATATCCATATAATATTCTATTTCTTCCTGTAACTTCAAGCCAATGTTTCCTTTAATTTACTGTTACATAATATCTTTTGATTTTTTAACATAGACATTTTTCTCAACATTAACATTTTTATACTTAACCATGTCTTTTACTTTCCAGAGTAAAACCTAAATTTAAACAAATTATATTAAATCAGAAAATGTATATAATTCAAAACATAGAAAACTAAATCATTTTGAATTTGTAGTTAACATTTTAAGTATGTTTTCATATCCTGCACAATTATGGGGAAATTCAAATGGATTAAGTGTCACCTTTATGTGTATAAACAATTCCCACTTTGGTCACTTTGTTTTAACACTTAAAACCAGACATAAGTTTTCTGGGTAAAATATGATTTTAGTTTTCATTAATTCCCAGCTTTTTTCTGTTTAAAAGCACTATTTTAAAATAATCTTATTTTTGCAAGGGTCATTTTTTCCCATTCTTCTGAATATTAATATTTTCCTTCAAATTCAAGGTTTGTGTTTTATAAGCCTTTTTAAAAATAAGGGTTAATACCAATAGAAAGAATTTGTATTCAGCAAGATACTGAAAGCAGTCAAAATGTATTAAAAGAGAAACATTTTCTATTTCCATTTATTTTCACTTAGTACCTCGAAGAGTACTTCGTTGGGACAGGTAGGTTTATTAAGCCAGGGAGTTAAAGGGGAGGCAGTGTCCCGAGGTATAGCAGAAATTTAAGTCTTTATGATGAGACAGACCTGTGATTAAATTCCAGGTCTGGGATTGTTTCTGGTTGTAACACTGGGAAAGTTACATGAACTCCTTGAACTTCAGTTTCCTCATCTGTGAAATGAGGACCATAAAACCTTCTTCATGATGTACAAAACTAAAACAAGGTAATAATGTAAGTAATTTGACATGTAGTAAGCAATCAAAGATGATAGCTATGTCATTATTTTTACAGAGTTCCAAATGATAACTATTGACCAGGTAATTATATGTATTGATATCTGGTTGACAACCTGACTGGTAAGGTGAGTCAATAAATAAAATTACTGACCACAAATTAAAAAGTAACACAAGTCATAGCTGACAATAGAAATGAGAATAGATGTGAAATGGAGTTAGGTCTTGTTTACATGACAAAGCAGCCTCCCCAAATTCACCTGGTGCTTTACTGCTATTTTCCTCCCCAAAATAGTCTGTCTAAAAGGAGTAAGAGAAGAAGACATCAGGAAGGCCAGGCAAGAGTTGAATTGATTGTGATTTACTGATAGAAATTTTTGCAGGAAAACCTTTGTTATACCTCAACATTTTAAAATAAGCATTGAGATCAAATTACTGCTTATTTAATATTGCTTGTTTTCAGCTTGATATTATCATGCTAGTTCCCTATAATGATACGATTTCTCCCATTCAATGGTTTGCTCTTCAAGGATCAATATTTCTACATCACAACTGACACTATGCTCCAGAGATAATGGAATGTAATGGAATTCCGAAAGGAACATACAGTAACCAATGATGCTCTCAAAACTGCTGTTAACTCTTGCTGTACTTCCTTCTTCTTAAAGAAGTATCAACCTTTTCAAAGTAATTGATATACTTGATAGGTATCAAATATTTGACAAGTGATATTAAATAACATCTATAAGGATATGTATTAACAAATATTTGACAAGTGCTATCAAATAAATATCTATAAGCATATATATATATATGCATATATAAATAATAAAAATAGATTGTTTAGGTTCATAAAATTTCTAAGATGTTACAGAGAGGAAAAGCTAAGACATTATTTTTGTAAATTTAAGGGGAATAATGTCTTCAAATAAGAAAGAAAATTACCCTTTAATTAGAAGTCAAAAAAACAAAACAAAACAGATTTCTTCCAGAGATTTATTATTTTATTCTCTGACATAAGTTGAAAAGTATTTTTATAAAAAGAATAAATATGTAACTATGCATTCTCTCATTTAGTCATTTTAATAGATATTAGCATTAAAAAAAATGAGTCTGATCTGATATAGTCTCAAAGAGGTAAACGAACTATCTTCTTAAAATGTCTAAGCTCAAGCCCTTACTCTTCTGGAATTGGTTATAATCTGGACAAACAGAAGAGCAGTCATGGCAACTGGCAGATAATGCAGATGTGATGACCCAAAATGGCAAGGCCCAAACAGTCTGGCTGGTCCGTCTCTAAATGACTCCACTCAAACCTTGAAATATTCTCAGTGTCCTAACAAAAACAAAATAATAAAATACATCTGTAAGCTCCCTGAATAAGCATTCCTACCATGGTGCATAAATCCATTGTCACAGAGTCCGATGCCAAATATCATCGCCTCTTCCCTGGTACGGCAATCTCCCTGTTGACCAGAAAAAAGCCATGCAGGTTAATAGGTAACGGAAGGCTTGCATCTTTACTCCGTTGATAGTTTCAGCACTGAACTGAGAGTCATTCATGTATTATGGTACACAATGTTTCATAAGCCCACAGTATTTCAAATTGTTCTAAAACATTCATGGGATAATGAAAACATATTCCATTGATATTAATATCTCTGGACAAAGACCATACTTTATTTGATATGAAAACATGTAAGTGCCTAAAATTTATTGCTACCAAAATGATTCTTTTCTTATATTTCTTCAATACTGTATCCCAATTTTTCATCATGGAAATACCCTATGCATTCAAATCACACTAAATGAATAATGCATAAATCATTATGCATGATCTCAGGCATCACTTCCCATTTCCCAAACGGCCTTGCTCTTTAAAAACCTCTAAAGAAACCTACTAATTTAGGGTGAGTGACAGGTAAGATCCTTCGAATAAATTTTTAAGCTGAGCCAGCAAATGCAAGCTTCTCTTTCATTGTCTTGCCTTAAAAATAATCAGATCGTATAACTGAACCCCAAAGGGCGCCCAATTCAATCTCTTGTCATGGTACCTACTTTATTCACATAAGTATAGATTCATATATGTAATTACGTAAGTATGTTTATATGTATGTGTATATAACCTTAGAGTTGTATGTTTTACAATTTAAGAAGTGCTTTCCACATATTATCTCATTACTCTCTAGTTCTTTTAGCACTTAGGTTCTCTACCTAATCTATTTTCTCTTCTGTCAATTCCATTTCTATATCTTTTAGGTTCTCTACCTAATCTATCTTCTCTTCTGTCTATTCCATTTCTATGTCAACACTCCAGTATTTATTCATCAAAGATTAGCATAAATTTTTGGTCTTTTACCAACATAGGCTGTTACAGAATTAAATTATGCCCCAAAACTCAAAACAGGCTCCCTTTTTTATAATTTTAACATATGAAAATTTTCTGTATGGCTTTCAAGGCATCCGCAGCCTGGGTTAAGTTCTCCCTCCAGCTTTACTTTCCAAATACGCACACATTTTGCTCTAGTCAAGCTGGGCCTTACTGTTGCCTGAATTCCACACGTACTTCCCTCCTTGCTTTCACCCATGAAATTATTCAGACTTACAATGCCATTCTCCTTACCCCTCACCCATTTAAATTCTCCCTCTCTGTCAGGGAATAAGACAATTCCACCTCATGCTGCAACACCTCCTACCATCACTATCCTTTAGTTAACTACCAAAATACAATCTGTATCCTCAGACAATGCATGTATGTCCTTTTCAAATTCTAGCTGTTAGGTCATTTTTAGGCATTCATTCAAAAGATATTTATATTTTTTGCCACATAGTATACCAAGTGCTATAGATAATACAGTAAAAGGCTCAAACATAAAACACTCAGTGGATTGAGTGCTGGCCTGTGAACAAAACAGTCACCAGTTCAATTCTCAGTCAGGGCAAATGCCTGGGTTGCTGGCCAGAATCCCAGTTGGGGGCATGCTAGAGGCAACTCAATGTTGTTGTTTCTCTTCCTCTCTATCTCCCTCCTTTTCCCTCTCTCTAAAAAGAAAAACGAAAAATGAAATTTAAATCTAGTGAAGGATATAGCCACTTAAAATGTAGTCTATTATAAGTACCAGTGAAGCATTTTACTAGCTACTGGGACAAAGGTTAAATAGGTCCCCACTATTAGAAACATGTGTGTTAGGATACTTTCGATACATTGTGGTATTTGCTAAGACAAATATACACCCAGGAAACTGGGACCACAAAAGGGAACCCCAAACCCAGTGCAGGGAACCTGGCCAACCAAACTTTCTTGAGGAGATAATGCTGGAGTGAAATCTTAGAGGATACAAAAAAATATACCAATCTGCTGAAAGGCAAGAACCAGGCCTACTTCTTGTCTTGTTGGCTTCTTTTATTTTAATCATCAGGTCATTTCTTAAACTTACAATAAGAGCTCACTTAATAATCACTGACATTTAGTTTATTATTCACTTGATAAGTAAAAAATATGATTTGAAATATTTTGGTATCCATAATCCTCTTAAACATCCTATTTGTGCCACATAAAACTGGTGAGAATTAAAAAGATCATAACAGAAGTTACTTTGGTTGTGAAGAAGGAAAGTATTATTTAATTATAAAATATGACTGGCATATAAACAAATCACAATTTACATGACTTAAATGATTTTTAGAAGTACATTAATGAAGTTGCTACATAGAGTTGACTTCATGGAACAAGTTATTATATACCATTGTACTAGAAGCAGTACAGTGAACATGTATTTAGAAGAACAGTCAGTAAAAATGTATTTAGAAGAAAACTACAGTTGTCATGTTGTCCAAGATGATATCATACAATATATTGCGAAAGAACAAAAAAACTATCATATAGAATACACTCCAAACAATGTATGGACTAGCATATTGGAAATAGTTCTGTATTCTTTTTTTAAAGATTATATTCATTATTTTTAGAGAGAAGGGCAGGAAGGGAGGAAGAAAGGGAGAGAAACATCAATCAATGTGTGGTTGCCTTTCACCTGCCTCCAGGACCTGGCTGGAGACCTGGCTTGCAACCTGTTTATGTGCCCTCGCTGGGAATAGAACCAGTGACCTTTGGGTTCACAGGCTGAGGCCTATCCACTGTGCCATCAGCCAGGGCTCAGTTTTCTGTATTCTATCCTGTAAAGTTATCCAAATAATTAAGCCTATGTAGTTTAGCTGCTTTATTATCATTTGAGAGTCTTGTTGGGAAGAAACCCTTAGTCTTTAGATTAGAACTTTATTATTCCCTTATCATTTCATGGTTATATTTTCATATGCAAAGCCAGCCTATGTTTTCCCAATCTGAAGCTAAGCATTAAGGGTGGATTATGTCTGATGCTTACATTTGGGTAAGTTTTACAATATCAGAATCATAAAACTTACATGATAGAGAAGAGATGACATGTATAGCTATTACAGTAAGTAGCCAACATGAAAATATAATCTAGAGCGAGTAAGTGCCTCGTCCAAGTTTTCATAACTACTTATCAACAGAGCTGTCATCAGACACCAGGTTACTGAGACCCAGTCCACTGCAATTTCTACAGATGCTGTCATCTAACAGACGACTAAAAAAACACAAAGGGAAACTCTTGCAACTTGGTCCAGGTTTTTAAACAACTTCTATTCTTCTAATGCTCACATTTGGAAAGCAAAAATGCCAAAAGGAAAAAATAAAGATGATAACTGACTTTCTGAGTCAAAATTTTAAATATTTATTCACCACCAGCTTTTACTTCAAACAAATGTTCTTCAGTTTTCTCACATAACCAACACATAGTACAAGTTCATGCAAATCCTATTACACATTATAGTTCCTATGTAAAATTCCAGCTCTGACATCAAGTACTGAACCAGTTCCAAACACACATTGACTATAGTGTTAGAAAAGGCTCTGACACTAGTGAACACATTGTGTGTATGAGATAGGGTTTTATCTAAAGGTAATGGTTTAATAAAAAAATCTTAACTTCTCAATAGAATCAATTTAAGGGTTATAAAATACAAAAATGAGTGGTCTTGGATAGTACAGAAATTAATCATAAAAGCCTCAAAATGTATGTGTATATATAAATCAAATGTGAGTTAAACAATAATAGAATCAAAATAAACATTTTTAATGATTAGTATGGAATGTTACTATTCCTGTAACAGGAAGTAGGCAATTTTCTTTAATAACAAAACAGTAAAACTGTTTATAAAATTGACTTAAATACCCAAACATAACAACAGCATTTCAACAAAGCAATATCCATCCCCTTTCCCAAAACAGTACGTTCTGTTAAAGTGGATATTACTTTTCTTGGTCTTTTCTTTAATCAAAGACCATTTGTTAATTGATCTAGTATAATAAAATATTTAGCTAAGTTTATATTTGATTATCTGTTTTGATGGGTGAGATGCTCTGATGGGCAAATACCATTTTCCCAGCTCCCATATTCTAAGAAGCAGAATAAAATCACAACAACAATTGTACTTGCTTATTTAAAATGTATGGAGATAGTTATTAATATATATATTTTTTAATTTTATTGTTGTTGTATTACATCCATCCCCTTTTTGCTCCCCTCTGTCCCCCTCTCCACCCACCTATTCCCCCTGGCTATTAATATTAATAGCATGAAAGCACAATTATTATCTAACAGGAAAAGGCATAGGAAGATAAGAATAACTTGTTAGGACTAATAAATAGATACTTCAAAACTTTGTGGAAGTTCTGATTTGGCAAATAAAAATAATAATACTAATTTAAAAAATAAAACAATTTAGTGAACAAAACAAGAAAAACATTTACTATGTCCATTGTTCCTTTTCAGTGGTATTCAAATTGCATTTCATTTTTTATCAATGTGTCCTCTAATCATTTAAAAATAGGATTATCGTCTTGAAAGATAATGTAGCACAAAAATTAAGCCTAAAGACTGAAGTCAAATAAAGTATGTAGGTTCAAATCCTAACTCTGCTTCATGCTAGCTGTGTGAATTAGTTATTTCACTGTGCTTCATCTGCAAGTGAGGATTAAAAAAAATTCCTAAATCACGTGCTTGGATTTTCATCAACAATGAATGTAACTCATCAACTTCTATTCGTCTATTTACCTGTGCAATTAACCAGTCTATCAGTTTGTTGGCCATGACTACAGATTTGTAGGTCCTTAAATGGTAATCTTTATCTCTACAAAGAAAAAAGAAACCAAAAACATTAAGGAAGGAGGTAAGTGAGTACAGGGAACATTTCATTTAGTATGTGCAACAGGAACATTTACTCAATGCAATCAGAATTGATTGTCCACATTATGCGTAAATAAGAGAGGTTTACCAGGTCTGTATAACACCTGGGAACTTCATCAGCTCATACAAACAGAAGAGACCCACAATGATACCAAAAGAGGGCATTTCTTCTTCTACATTTTCTTACAGCCAAATAGATTATTACTGTTCTGTCACCTGCTAATAACTTAGTAGAAATACAATACCTCATTAATTAAAAAAATAATAAAATAGATTTTTTTTCCTTTAAATCAAGATAGATTCTGCAAAATACCTCAAAATGTGGAGAAGAAGGCAACCTGTTTAATTCTCAATCCTGACTCCTCTGGGAAGGCTGTATTTGCTCTGAATGGCTATTCATTGAGCTTGGCTATGGTGGAAGGCTGTAGGCCTGCCTTATGGTAAATACACTGTGAACTGTATTATTCATTTTGTCACAGGGACAGCACAACCCCAGGGAACCAAGGTAATCAACTGTTTTCACATCAGAGTGACTCCTTTCAGTAGACTTCCCAGACCTGAGAAATCACTGAGAGTTTAGTTTATATACCAACAAAGCGCTCGTGATCAGAACTAGACCCTGAAGGCAAAAATCTATACTTCATTGAATTTGCAGGCCTGGGTCAAAAGGGAATGAGAAAGTGACAATCTTTTCAAATCTCAGAAAGTCCAAATTGTAAACAACTTGAAGTAATGAATAATGACTAGCTACATTCAAAGCTCTCTAGCTTCGGTTAGGGATTTACATCATTTTAACTATCTTCATAAAGAGCTCCCTGAAATATGTTTAAAATTTCAGAGATTTCAATAATAAATGCACTAGGTTAGTTAGTAATTGACAAGAGATTTTTTTTTTTTAATTTTTAAAAATCTATCTCCTTGTTGATATCTCATCACCCAAGAAGAAATTAGGAAGGAAAAGGTAATCTATTACAGAACATATGTTTGTTTATGGGTTCTTCACCCAAATAATTTTTTTTTTTATAAGTTGAATTCATACATGTTAAAAACATGACTCCTGGCTGGTGGCACAGTGGATAAGTCGCTGGCCTGTGAACCCAAAGGTTGCTGGTTCAATTCCCAGCTAGGGCACAGAACCAGGTTGCAAGCCAGGTCTCCAGCCAGGCCCTTAGCTGGAGGCAGGTGAAAGGCAACCATACATTGATGTCTCTCTCCCTTTCTGTCTCTCTCCCTTACTCTCTCTCTAAAAATAATAAATAAAATCTTTTTTAAAAAAGCATGACTATCATACATTCCATCTGTTTTCTGAATTATTTTTAATAAATTTTCCCTTGACAACACATAAACAATTATCATTTTTAGCCAAAGAACAATTCTTTCTTATCAGTTCCTTCCAAGTGTAACTTTCTTGATAAGAAATCCCATCTGGCCAAAACATATTTTCAGAACATATTTTCTCACATACACATTCAACATCTGTAAGTGACATTAAAATTTTAATGATTATTGTTTTCTATTAGTTAAGCAGAAAAAAAATTAAGTACCCACTTGCTATCGAGTTAAACAAACATCTTTTAGTATTAAATTATTCAAAATATTTGCAGGGTGTCTGTTCCAGAGAATGAACAAATGTTGGTTGTTTTTTCTCTTTTTATTCTGTGAAGCCTGCCTATGAAAGTGGACAGGACACTTTCAAAGTAATGGATAAGATCCCACTTTATCCTCTCGAACCTTTCATGTGTATACTCAGACATTAAGCTATGCATTATTTTTTGGACTTGGAAACCAGAATGAAAAGTAGAAACACTGAACATCAGACATTTGAATTCTATAACCACAATTGAAAAGCCTCTTTATTAATCTTGGAAATCATACAGCCATATTTTTGCGTGTGAAAGATGTCTTTGTGGATCAACTCTGAGTGCCATCTGGCCATTAGAAATTTAGTTTAACATTTATCAGTGTGTATTACAAAGCACAATAATACTGCTGGATGGTCTCCTCTATCTTGAATCATTATAACATGGACCTCAATGTTTTCTGCTATCTTTTTAAAGAGATGAACATTAATTCTGATTCCTCTTAAAAGGCATAGCTCTTCAGATGAAATATGATGTAGAATAAAATTATTACATTATACTTATTAACTCCAAAGTGATTCATAAGTTTCAAGTGTAACATCTTTTCTTTGAATAAAAGACCATTAGAAGGATATATTGTTAAATAAAATACATACTCAAAATTGAATTACATGATTTAATTTAAAAGTTAATATACAAATAATCATAATATTAAATATTTATAATAAACAGTATCTCCAAATTCTTTCCCAAACAACTATTATTAAATATTAAGTGAATATGGTTCATTTCATTATCAAGTCAATGATGTACTGTGAATTAATGGCAAATAATTTTAGAAATCAGAATAAAATAAGTGGAAGGAACTACATTTTGGAACCTCAGAAAATTTAGGAATATTTTAAGATAAATCATTATTTAAAATAATTAGCCCTGGCTGGTGGTTCAGTGGATAGGCACTGGCCTGCAAACCCAAAGGATCCTGGTTCAATTCCCAGCCAGGGCACGTAACCAGATTGCAAGCCAGGTCTCCAGCCAGGTCCCCACCTGGAGGCAAGTGAAAGGCAGTAATACATTGATGTTGCTCTCCCTTTCTTCCTCCCTCCTTGCCCTTCTCTCTAAAAACAATGAATAAAATCTTTAAAAATAATAGTAATAATCTTTAAAAGTAACATTCTCACTTTTGGAAAAAATAAACACTATCAACATGTTCCAGCTCGTTAATATTTACTTAATAGACAATATAAATATTTCCATATAAGTTATCTATAACTTAGAAACCAGACTCACCTTATCACTGGAGTAAATAAACTATGAAGACGGCAATATAATCTCACACCCTATTTTAAAATAAACATATATAAAAGCAAGTAAGATCAGTCAAAGAACATACCAATGACATATTGAAATAAATATATTCATTCAGAGTTAACATTTTGGAATTATTACACAATCTCTATATGTTATTCAAATATTACATTATAATGTAACATGTTTTAAGTCATAAAAATAATATAACTTAAATCATTAAAAAGCATTAAATTGTGCTAGGAACTTGTCATACACATATGACATACATATACATACAAAGGATTATTCAAATTATTTTTCTTAAAATAAAAAATATTAAGCTATAATGTAAACAAAAAATAAATTATCTATGCAGCAATAAATCATACTACCGGTTCACTATATGTCAATAAATTTTGTCAAGGGTACAAAGAAAAATGATAGTATGTTAAATTTATATATTTGTATTGGTTGTATTGATTCATGTATCATGACCACTTATTACTACATGTAAAATAGCTTTCAATAGATATAACCTCCTGAATGATGCAACTGTATTACTTCCATTGAGAATTAGACAAGAGAATAAAGAAATAGTTTAACATTAGAATTCTTGAAATAGCAAGAAGAAATTGAAAGTTTTGTCCTTTAAAAATTGTCTACACCAAAAGAAATTTTAAGTGTCTCAACAGCATTTTATCCTGTTAAAGTATGACATGAATTCTGAAACTGATTAAAGGCTATAGAAGCTGTTGTTACCTTTGAAATCACATCCTGCATCTCATTTCTTGGATAAAACGTTCCATCATCATAGCGAAACCTATATAACATCTGTTCTTGTTTGAACTGGTGTTTATCAGTAACTGAGAACATAAAAACAATATATTAAAATGCTGACAATCTAAAAAGTGGCAGCTAAAATCAAGTACATTTATGATATAGCCCCAAATATTGAAACCTTAGTTTTCCCAAAAGCTTTTGTTTGACTGACACAGTAATACAAATCCAGTATTTAGACAGTAAAATTTATAAGAAGATTTGGTTGTGTAATACATTTACCAGTTTCATATAATGATTTAAGAGCTAAATTGAGGTTAGCAATATTTAGCTAGCTTATTATATGTATTTCTGTGTAGTGTATTTATGTTTATATAAATATATGAGTTTGGGTTTTCTATTTCTTTACGATGCCCCAAATTGAGCAAAAAGTGCCCTTTAAAGAGCAATTAATGGGTTACTTTGAGTCTCAGTCCTAGAAGTGAGGTTTAATATTTATCTGTTTTACACCACAGTGAAAAGCCACGACCACAATACACCAATCTTGACCATTTATCCTGTGTTTAGATCTCCAAAGATTACACCTAATTTCAATCTGTAACTGATTCCAAAACTTTAACAGTTTTATTACACTGAGGAATGCTTTTCTTTCATGTCGCTTAATTTATTTTTCCTCAGTTGAAAGCAAGAGTAGTCATCCTTCATTTGCATATTGAGGGTAAGATTTTCATTTTCATAAAATCTTCCATTAAACTTTTGTTCAAAATATTTTAAAGAAGTTATTTTACAAATAATCAAATGTAAAAAAAATGTTCTTATGATCTCACTCATTACGGGACAACAATGAGCAAAACTAACAACAAGCAAAACAGAACCAAGTATATGAATACAAGGAATAGGCCTTCAGTGATTAGGGGGAAAGGGGTTGGGGGGAGGGGGGAGGCAGAGGCAACAAAGGGGAGCAGCTTAGACAAGAACCTAGTATAAAGGAACCATGGACATGGACAACAGGTGGGATTGACTTTGGGGGGAAAGGATGGGTGGGGAGGGGGACAGAGGGGAGCAAAAAGGGGATGAATGTAATACAACAACAATAAAATTTAAAAACTAATAAAAAAAATGTTCTAAAAAATAAAAACTGCAAATGGAAGCTCCAAGAGTTTACGTGAAAATGTTTTCCTTACAGGGAATTCAACATTTGCAGAAGAGATCATTTATGGCAATAGGCTTTATTTTCATGATTAGGTAGAAGACTCTGAACTTTACTTTTTGCTAACAATGTTGAAGGGGGAGAAAAAGCTGTCAGAATTAAATCTCATAAACTACATTTGGTGGATACAGGGAGAAAAAGCCAAAAGACTCTCTCACTCTCTCTCTCTCTCTCTCACGTGCGCGCGCGCGCGCACACATACACGAGGCTTCAGCTGTTTTACCCCAGGCCATTCAAACCAGGTGCATGGCTCATACAGTTTACAGACATAAACTTAAGATTGCTATCCCCCTCACTGCCCCCCCCCAAAGACAACACAGCCTTTTAGCATCCTTTTTCCAGAATAAGCCTAAAAATCTTTTTAAAAGCATGTGTGGAAAATAAAATCAAGAATATCTAAAATCCTATGGCATCTTTCAAGACTGGTTATTTATTTCTCCTATTCAATCTACCAATTCCAATTTTTATCCCTTAAGACTCATTGAAATAAGTTATTGCCTTGATATTCCAAAATTCAAGGAACTCTTGGGCAAGGAACTGTCTTGCCACAGTAAAATGCATTGTGGCTTAACTGATTCAAAATGGAACACTAAGCCCTCAGGCAAACTCTGAGAATTAAAGTTGAGTTGTTCTGCACTGGTCAACGTTGACCAACTGCCCCTCTGGGTGGCAGCTCTGATCTGTAGCATTCACCAGATCTCTGTGATATCACTACTCCCACAATGGCCAATGTCAAGCTACTAAACCACAGTCTTGAACACAGGGTTTGATATGTTGTAACCTATTGTTGAGTATTCCCATCACACAGAAATGATAGACATAAGTAATACCAAGAGCATAGTTAACAATAAAATATAATAAAATAATTAGGAAGTGATGAGTCTTAAGAATATATTACCTTTGTTTATAATTTATGTACCTTATATGTATATAATATAGTAAAATCATTAGAAAGTGATGGGTTTTAAGAATACATTACCTTTGTTTATAATTTATGTACTTCCATGCTTTTTTTAATTTTATTTTATTTTTGTTGTATTACATCCATCCCCTTTTATGTTTCTGTAACTTAAATTTTAACAACAGATGTGTTTAACAACTACTTTGCAAATTTTTAAAAATTTAATTACGAGCTCTCTTGAGTTTATACAAGCCAACTTCATCCCACCAGCAGATGTAAAAAATGAGGTCTCTGAATTCTCACATAAGCATTTATAAGGTAAACAGTAGCACCAGACAAGAATATTATCAGCATATCACTGAGGAAGCATATGTGCTTCAACCAGGAATTCCTGGTATAGGAAAGCTTTGTCTCTGATGAAGTCCTCAGCAGTATGTGCAATGTGAATAACAGCAATCATAGTCCACTTTCTACCTTTTTTTTTTTTTTTTCTCGCTTTCCTTGAAACAGATGGTTCGTTCAACTTTATTTAAGGAGTTCTATTTTTCCTAAAATGCAGCTGGAACCACATACTCATGAAAGTAGCATGTGGGGCTCATATTTTTCACTCTAATAAAATTATGAATGCAAAATGCCATAATATGATTTTTACACCTAGTTTGGGAGAATATATTAATTTTAAACATTTAAAAAGATTATTACCAGTGACAAAAATTCTGTATGTCAAGTCTGACATTATAACTTGATCAAATCCTGAAAATAGTAATAGCATAGGCCACTAAAATCAAACTGGTGAACAGAACAATGTTAATAGAGAGTACTCAGTGCTATCCGAGGTCTGTCCCGAAAGTACCGCCTGTGCAAACTGTTTTAATTATATTGACATTGACTACAAGGACTGACCTTGTAGTTCTCAGAAAAAGTTAATTGATTCATAAATGTCACTGTCTAAAAGATTTAAATTCTCACAAGTTAAATAATCAAATAGTTCTTGCACTTAAAAGTTCAAAATAAATTTTAACCCAGAATTTATCTATCACTGCCTTTTAAAAACTATATTGTTGGAAAAGAGTGTGTATGACATGGGGAATATAAATTGATTAGGACTGATGTTCTCCCATTCTGATATCTCTTCCAAACAAAAAATCTTAATGCTGTTTTTTTTTCCCCCTTTATTTTCTTTTTTCTTTTAAGAGGGAGACAAAGGAATTTCAGAGGATTTCTATCTGGATGTACAATAGTACATGACATCAGGGACGTCCAGTGTGGTGGGGGAAAATTGGGTGAATCTAGTTTCAATTCACTCTATGAAGAAAATGAACATCAAAATACTATGGCCCAGCACTCATATTTATTGATAATTTCCAATCTTTTTCTCCTCTTCCACATTTTGCATTAGGCATTCTTTAAGCTTTTATTCTCTCATTATCATTATTTTCTGTTTTTTCCTTTGTTGTTTCTTATTGATGTTCTGAGGAATCTGATAAAATCTGATAACTCATTGAAATAATTCCCGAATCTGTCTCACTCTCTCCACCCTGAGCTTCATATACATTTTTAACCTTTGCTGGGCACTTCTCCACAGATGCCCCATATCTAACCTATAACAAATCTTTATTTTTCTCCCCAATGTGTTCCTCCTCCTGAGTGAGCTCTTTCTGTCATCCAACTAGAAACTCACTGAGTGAGCTCTTTCTGTCATCCAACTAGAAACTCAGAATATTTGAGTTTGCTCTTCATTCTTCATCTCCCTCATCCAGTTTTCAAATACAGTTTCCACTCCCCCAGAATCTCTACAATGGGCCCTCTCGGCATGCCCACCAACAACACTCTGGCATTGCCCTCATCCTTTCAGTCCTGCGGATGGCTGGAATGGGCCCCCCACAGCATGGGATGCTCTTCAGTCTCTAACCTGTCTGCTTCAGGCTCCCCTTTGCTGCACCTGTAGCTCTAAAACCAAGTCTGGCCTCTGCTTTGGATAAAATGGTCCATCAGCTTCTTACCTCCAAAATTAGCCAGAGATACTACAGCCAGGGAATTAAGATCTTCTAGATCAGGTGCATGCGCATCTTCTCACCCTGCCCCCTGCCCCAGTATATTCATTATGGAAGAATATTGTCCTGCTCCATGAGACTGTGCTAGGTCACAAAGTGGCTACCATGAACTTCCCCACCCTTGTGCTGGAGTGCTATATAACCTTCCTCAGGGTGGAAGAGCTTTCTGCCCTCTGTCCCCATCAGGGTTCTATTCATCCTGCAATGCCCAACATTAATCCCACTTACCTCATGCAGCATTTCTAAATGCTCCCCATCCCTTCTTCTCTCACAATCCCACATGCTTACCTGTATTTCTGATTCTTGCCTGCATTCTCATTGTTCATTTTAAAGTTAGCAAATATATCACTATAAACCTGAAACATGGTTCTACATAAATAAGCCACTCAAAAATGCTGGAAAAACGTAAGCATCCTATAATGTGAATAATTATGAAGTGAACTATTCAATGGAACATGCACTCTATGGGTAAATATAATAAATAACTGATTAATAAAATATTTACCATGGTGTATAATTCCATTTTCTAACAATGCTTGTCCCAAGTGAACACCTTCTTCAGGCCTGTGAATCTCTCCAATTTCCAACAGCCATGACACAAATTCACTGGAACAGAAATTTCGTGAAAAGGTTAAGTAGTTCCCCCCATCCCCTGCCCCAGGAAGTCTTATCTATGCCATATTCATCAACCAGCTATGAAAGGAGTCTCAAAATATAAAAGAATATTTCCAGTGTCTTTCAGCATACATTTTCATATACATAAAACCCACAGTTATTTAAACGACACTCTTCTAGGAAACCTATACTCAAACATTCAGATTTAATTTAACCATATTTAATAGCTATTTAACTTATTAGGGCTTCTAATAAACACAATGGGAAAAAGTAGTTTCAATTATAAGGTTACTATCCACACAAAGGCAAATTTGAGACTAAAGAGTATACAACAGACCCTAAACACAGCAAAAGGACAGAACTAGACAGAGTAATAATGACTTAATATGAGATATAAACTCCTTTTTAAAATATTTCAATTATGGTTTACTTTCAATTATTCTTTTATATTGGTTTCAGGTGTACAGCACAGTGGTTAGGCAATCATAGTTAAGAAGATGTAAATTATAGTATAGGGAATACAGTCAATAATATTGCTATAACTATGTATGATGTCAGGTAGGTACTGGTGTTATCAGGGAAACACTTGGTTAAAGAGATAAACTGTTAAATGTGGTTTTGCAGGCACAAAGAACCAATAGGTTGGAAACTCCAAGAAGTCAAACAAAAACAAAACTGCGTGCCCCACAGAACAGACAGAATTCTGAAAATGTCCTCCCACCCTCTGTCAAGAATCCTACCCCTTGGTTTTTTAATCACACCCTGATGTAGGTAGTCCTATCAATAGATTTTGATCAATGAAACTTGGGAATTTAAAATATGGAAATTATCCCAGGGAGCCTGACCCAATCACTTGAACCCTCTGAGGCCTTGGAAACAGAGCCTTTTTTCAGGCTGGTGGCTCAAGAGGAAGTGAAGAAAATGGAAAGTATAAGAAAGATTCGGTATGCTACTGCTGCCTTTGAAGGTAAAGGAGCCATGTCACAAGGAATGCAGGCAGCTTCTAGCTGAGAGTGGCCCTGACCAGCAGCCAACAGAAAATGGAAACTCATTCTTATAACCATGAAGGACAGAATTCTGCCAAAAAACCTGAATGTGCTTAGAAGTGGATTCTTCCTCAGAGTCTCAAGGTAAGAGCTCCAGCCCAGCTCACACCTTGATTTTGGCCTTACGGGACCCTAAGCAGAAAACCCAATATTAGTCACCTAGATATCTGACATATGGAACCCCAAGCTAATAAATGGGTGCTGTTTCAGGCCACCAGGTATGTGGAGGATTTGTTTTGCATTAATAAACAATTAGTACACACCAAAGACAGAGACAATTTTTACTAATTTTTTTTTTCAAATGTTAAAATTACTTGGTATAGTCATCGTATCTAAATTGTCATCCATCAGAGCTGCCTGCCACACACAGCTTCTGTGACTGAGAAACCACAGAGAGTTAAGAGCTCTCATCTTTCACCCTTTTGGGTGGGGGAAGGAGCTCGCCCCTCACTTGACCCACTTTTTCAGATTCTTTATCTGTAGCCCTTCATCCTGAGCCCAGCTGTCAAAATTCTATATTCATTGGTTGCTTAGACTGTGTTTTTCCAGTTTTCTAGTCTTCTCGGACTTTCAGACCCTGTACTCACATCCTTGCCAAACTCTGGTCCTTAGAGGCAAACCTGCCTGCCTCCTCAGTTTCTGCATCACCCTTGAAACACAGTGTATCAGAAATCAATGAAGTCATAAATGAATGAATAAATGACTTAAGTTTCCTTGTCATGGTTCCCAGCTCTGCGATGATTCCTTCATCCCACTATGGTCCAGATAATGCTGATAGTAAAGAAATATTCAGCCCTGGTTGGTAGCACAGTGGATAGGGTGCCAGCCTGCAAACCCAAAAGTGGCTGATTCGATTCCCCAGCCAGGGCACATAACCAGGTTGCAAGCCAGGTCTCCAGCCAGGTCCGTAGCTGGAAGCAGGGGAAAGGCAACCATACATTGATGTCTCTCTCCCTCTCTGCCTCTCTGCCTCTCTGCCTCTCTCCCTACCCCTCTCTCTGAAAATAATAAAATCTTAAAGAAATATTCAAAAATGCTTAGGAGAATACATGAGATAGTGAAACAACACATGAGATAGTGAATTTTTTTTTAAAATGTGCACCCAGACTACCAACCCTACCTTCCAAGAAAGCACTTCGGGAACGTAGTCAGTTTTCTTTTTCTGTCTTTGATCAGATTTCCTTGTTTGCACATCATTTTATAAAGTTTCTCACCCTGTTCAGAGATCATTACCCAGGTGTCTTGCTCCATTCCTAACTTTAAACCTATCAAAAATGAAACAGAGAACAGATAATTGAAAAAGTCTCTTCATTCACTCATCATTAAACATTTATTGCATATCTACCATGTGCTGGGGCTATGGATACAGAACTCTGCATCATAGGGGCCTGGTTTTCAGGAAGCTCATGGGATACAGGGTGATAGTTGAGGCAAGATGGTACCAAGATGTATCAGGGCCAGTTGGTACCTTTGTGCCAGATGTGGCTCAAAGGTACATGGCCTGGCCAGTGGAGGCAGAACAACTGAATCTCACACTCTATGGACCCCTTCTTCATAGGACTCCATCAGCACAACTGGCCTGGGGGGTCCTAGAGACGGCCTCAGAGGACAAATTATGATAAAATAGAAGCACATTCAGAGTAGCTTCCTTATCTGAGAAATGATCAGAAAGGCTTTGCAGAAGGGCCCTGTTTGAATGCATAGGTAAGAACAAGATTTGCAGAGAGAGAACAAGGAGTCACAAGAGCTAACTGAGGTGAAGCAACAGGAAACCCTGCCTTAATTAAGGTGAGAACACAGGAGATGCGCTGGGGGGTTATGCTGTTTCAACTAGAAGGGAAGAAGGCAGGACAGTGAAGGAAAAGACATATTGCTGCTTTGGAAACTAAGCTCAGAGGACAAGCTGAAAGGGAGAGAATTTTAAAAAGAGGGAGGCTATTAGGGGAGAACTGCAAAAGTTCAGCCAAGTGCAAGTCCCTGCAGACAGTAATAGGAACAAAGCTGAGAATCATGTAAGAAGTGGTATTGGGGGGGAACACCACCAGGTTCATTGTAGGCCTGAAGGCAAGAGAGGAAATCAGGATGCCTTGCAGGCTTCAGACATGACCACTGAGTGGGGCTAGGGAGGCACAGAGGCAAATGTTTCAGGGAAGGAAAAGCCCAGCCACTGAGCACGTTGACTTTGGACACTGAGGTGGAGTCCTGGGGTCAGTAGCCTACATCAGTATGAAGCTCAGGCAAGAGGACAAGGCTAGATATAATGATCGGGAACCTGGCAATGTAGAAGTGGAAGTTATCTGGTGACCCAGGAAAGGAACTGTGTTTAGAGGAGACCAAAGTGGAATCCCGGGAACACTGACACAATCAACGAGACCTGCATGAAGAACCGTTGTAAAAGAAAATGAAACACTTGAAATATTTTAGTCCTCCAGCTACAAAATTTCTTACTAACATTTTATTTTTTGTAATGCAGAAGCCATTCACACATGTCAGTCATAGTGAATAATCCATTAAGAACGGAGCCTACTAGCATACACAGATTTACAGAATGAACTGTCTTTCTAACCTTCATTCTTTCTCCCCTCCTCTAGTCTTTCTGGCGTTCTTGGACATATCTGCATGCATAGTCATTCAGAAAATCATTAAGCCTCAACTTGATGAAAAATCCAATTTATCTTTTAAATAATTTGATATATTTAAATTAATTGCTAGACTCAGCAAAACTTAATTATACATTCATAATCTTTGTCTTCATCTGGTTCTTCATCCAATATCCATCAAAGGAGTATTTGGAAATTCTTACACCACTGTGTATAACAGATATCTTAATTAAGGTGCAAAATGGGTTCATTCTTCAAGAGAACATATCTAAAGATAGGGCTCTTCATGTTCTAAAATTTTATTACCAGTGAAATGTTTTATTCTTAGATCTCTGGGGAAAGAAACATTGTTGTGTTTCTTATCAATTGTTTAATAAAGAAACTAGTAGTTATACAAGCATTTCTATTTCCTAGCTGAATTACAGATATATGGTTACTTGCAGACAAACTTCACACAATTAAATATTGTTAGACCAAATACCTCCTACAAGTCTTGCTAAAAACATGCAGCAAATTTGAACAAGGCCATTTCATGGAAACAAGCTCCTTATTGGGTTTATTACATTCTATTCAATGGCATTGTAACATTTTTAAAAAGTTAAAAAATATTCAAAGTGCCTCAGTCAGTAATGAGGACACTAACATATCTGGTCTAGGAATTTTCAGTGTCCTTTTAGATAAACAGAGAAAAATTGTTGGAGGCCCCACAACACTGCATATTATTAAATCTTGTCTCTCTTAAAGGTAAACTTGGTGATGATGCTTTAGAAATGGTAAGAATAGAGTGCAAAGAAAACTGAAACAAGTTTTAAAACAAGTGAAACTATTTGCCATAGACTGAATGTTTATGCTCCTCCAAAATTCATATGTTGAAACCTAACCCCAGTGAGATGGCATTGGGAGGTGAAGCCTCCTGGGTGGTGATCAGATCATGAGAATGGAACCCTCATGAGTACGATTCGTGTCCTTATAAAAGAGACTCCAGAGAGTTCCCTCTCACTCCTTCCACCTGGTGAAGTTACAGCAAGAAGGCCTTGTAGGAGGAAGTGGCCTGTCCCAGAACACAGAATCTGTGGGTGTCATGGTCTTGTACTTCCCAGCCTCCAGAATGTGAAAAATAAATTTCTGTTCTTTATAAGCCACCCAGTCTATGGTAGTTTGTTATAGCAGCCTGACCAGGCTAAGATACTACTTAACAGATGCTGGTTGGTGGCACAGTGAATAGATGCCAGCCTGCGAACCCAAAGGTCGCTGGTTCAATTCCCAGCCAGGGCAACATAACCAGGTTGCAAGCCAGGTCTCCAGCCAGGTCCTTGGCTGGAGGCAGGTGAAAGGCAACCATACATTGATGTCTTTCTCTCTCTCTCTCTGCCTCTCTCCCTTCCGCTCTCTCTAAAAATAATAAATATAATCTTAAAAAATTAAAAAATAAAAAGACACTGACAGTCACATACAACTATTCTGCCAACTACATAAGGTTATTCTTGTCTTTTATTTTAGTAACTGTTGGAAGTTTTCAGAAAATATTTAACCATGGGGCTTACATTGCATAGAAAATTCAAGAAAATATTATATACTATTCTCACCTTCTCATAACTTTTACCCATTATCCGCCTTTCTGCTTAAGTTAGAATCTTTACAAAGTATGATAATGCCCAATTCATATACCCACTTTTTCGTCTTTCTCTTTCTTTCAAAATAGCTTCTAACCATTCATGTTTCTCTTCAGGTGTTTTGGCCATACACACAAACCATTTGTTTTTTGCTGTGTTATGTATCTTCCATCCATTAACCACAATGTGTCCGCTGCTATGGAAGTCCGCTGGAAATTAATGGACAAAGGTAAATAAGCAAATGTTATATATAATATGATATCAATGCAATCATTGAATTCACGAAAGTTCCAAAACCACTAAGTTCTTCAAATTATCTTTGCTTAAATGTTTACATATTGAATGTAGTCAGTGCTCAGTAATGGACCATTTCTAACATCACCCCTCATCAGCTCTCACTCACTTACATCTGACATAGGTTTCTAGAGGACAGCATTTTATGCCCTCCAAAGGCCCTGGATTCTTACATGTCTTTATCTAGCGCTCCAGTTTCCCATGAGCACAGTAACCAAACAGCCAATACAAAATTCACTTAGGTAACCAGGGTAGATGGTATAGATGTTAACAACCACATCATCTGAGGGAGAGGAAGGAAGTGAGACACTGGAGCTCTGCCCTCATGGGAAAAAAAAGGAAGAAAACAAAGAGATTGCTAAAGCAACAGTGTGAAATTTTGACAGTGCCTTCCCCTCTCTCACTTCCCCTTTAATCAAAATGTGAGCTTTGGGATATTCTCTTGAGCATTCAGGTTACTGAAGAAAAGAGAGCTGTTCACATTTTAGACAGGCAGCATTCTAAGTGTCACTAAACAGTCTCTTTAGAAAGCTTTAAAGTGAGTTACTGCAGCATTATGAAAGCTAATGTGCACATGCTGTCATGGAAAGACAGCCTGCTAGGTCGCACATGTGATCAGGGGAGTCTTTGCAACTGTATGAAGGTCTGCGGCACAGAAAGGGATTTGAAGCATGAGATTTCTCCTTTTCTGCTGACTGACTGCTCCATACCTTTACCCCATCTCCTCACCATGACCTGTTCCCAAGTTAAGTGCCCTGTCTCGGAAATCACCTGAATTTTGCACACCGCATGTCTTTTCCCAGTACCTGCAGCAACCACATTCACTATGTTAAGTACTGGATAATTTGATAGGATGCTAACAATATGATAGAGAAATGACACATAGGTGACAGATTAGAATCCTGACAGATTATAAGCATTCTCCTTTCTGAGATGCAGGGATGACAATAAAGGTATGTGCTGGGAACGCTTATCTGTGCCAAAGTCCATGTTTAAAATGGAATATTAAGAAAACATTTCTCTATATGGGAATCTAAGTAATTTACCAATGATTAATGTATTTTCTATTATCTTGTCTTTTCTCATAGAGTCATTGGGAAAAGAGTGATTCAATTAACTAAGCATTTACGTTATAAACTTTTTTCAATAGTAAATAATTTATTTTAACTTAATTTTACTTAATATTGGTAACTAACCATGATTTCATGAACTTAGTTTTAAAAAGCCTTACCTTCAAATCTACAGAGCAAAAGCTTACTATCTTTGTGAAATGAATTAAAATGAGCACTTAAAATTATACAAACCACCTCCATCCACTACTTTCTCATACAAGCAAATTGACAACCTGTTTATAATAGTAATAGTTGTATAGTTAAATCTAGTTTGCTACATTCTACACTGTATATAATTTAGAAACACAATGCCACATATATACTTATAACACATAGAATAACTTAAAGAAAATCAATTTATTCACTAAATACTCTCTGCATTCACACTGTCTAACCTAGGAACTGTCAATGAGTATGATATTCCTACTCAGCTATTTCTTTGTATCTTTGTGTTTAATATTAGTGTGTTTAGCCAAATATACAGTAGATTCCCTCTATGACAAGAGTCCTTCTTTTCCTTTCCCCTCTTTCTTCTGACCGCTCTACCTAACAAAGTATTCCTAAGCTCTAATGCACTGCACGTGAATTATTCAAGTGAGAAGCCTGCCCTACAAGGGACTTTACCATTGTCCTTTCATTGTAAATCTAATCACATACCTGTGCCATCATCCACATTCTCCACTTCCATCACCTCTGTGTTAATCCGGCCACGAAAAAGGTATCGATGTCCATCTGTAGATGTCTTGCTATTCTTCAACCGTCTTATAAAGTAATGAAATCACAAAATCATTATTACTCTACTTAATGAAAACAATATTGAAGCAATATAATTGAAGCAAATCTTTGAAAAACAGATACCAATGCAATCAATGATATCAAATGTTAGGCTCTTGATGTTTTTTACTTGCGTTCTCCTATTCGTAACAGCACTGGTTGCTTTATGAGATATAACTTATTTCCAGTTTTTTAAATAAACTAAAGCTCTGGGTTCAAGACAATATATAGGTGGGAGGGTAAATACTGTATGTACTTTTGCTCAATATAGGATATTAATGGCGCCAAATCAAACTCTGGCAGACATTAATTGGTTAAAATTTCATTTGATTTCTTTCACCTTCATTTCTCATTTTTCACTAAGTAGTTGGTACTTCCCTGGTAAGACTCAGTTCATATGCCCTCTGCAAAGAAATGAACTCTGCTGGTTCTTAAGCATTGTCTAATTGAAAATATTTTCCTATATTGTTTATATGGTATGATAACTGTGTACTTGTTGAGTAAGTCAATAGATTTGTAATTGTTCATAAAGGTTTTATTTATTTTCAAAATATTCCAAAACATTCCAAAATTTTGTGTATAATGGGTCTGGTACTGGCCTTTAATCTTTAAAAACATGTAGCACAAAGCAAAAGAAAAAAAATTCCAGGTTTACAGATGAACATTTATAATAATGAATTAGGCCATGATGTATGTTTGTAGATGAATCACTAAACATTCAGAAGAGATTGTTTTAAAAAGTTGGCCCAAAGGTTGTGGGTTATTATTAAGCTGTTTTAAAAGCTGAGTCTTCTCAATTTAATTTAAAAGGAAAGATTGTAAGGAATGGTTCAAGAGGATTACAGATTACCTAGCCACTCAAGAGATTTCAATTAACCTGAACTAGTCAAGGTGACTCATTGACACAGTCTGGCTAACAATGTAATATGCTGAAATCATTATTCATTTATTGTATAATATAGACACACCTAGCAAAAGTTAAGGTATAACTGTACACCAACTCCAGTGTTCCCTCTCTTCTCCTTTGTAGTTAGATACTTGCCATGGTGGGTGCAAGAGATATCACAAGGCATCTTCACAGTCCCTGACTTCTTGCTTTGGAAAAGAGTGTATATCCCCAATTATCTGTCTAAACCCTCATCAAAACTTATAGTCCTTCATCAATGCTAAAGAAAACTAACTCAACTGATTAATTCATCTAACCGAGGGTCTGTCTGCCCCAGGCCTTCACAATTTTGCACTCACATTCATCCTGACAGCAACCTCTAAATGCACCTTGTTAATAAGCCCAAATTAATGCTATAAATCAGGATTTGAGCAAGATAACTGTAAAAGTTAACATCATTGGACACCAAAGATAAAGAATATAGAGCCCATTAATATGCCAATTACTGTGTATTCTCTCAGGTAGGAAGTTGTATCATGGAAAAAAGGAATTTCCTATAAGTTCCCACATCCTACTTTGAAAAGCTTAATATCCTTGATGACAGTTTTAATCACAGGCAAATAAACAAGGCATGTAATCTATGATTGTGTCCTATTTTCCAAAGTATTAATTTTCTTTGTGATCCTGCAGTTAACTCTATATAAGCTTTTTATTTCTCTTGACCTGCAGATGATAAAAGTCAATATGAAATTCTAGTAAGTGTGTCAGTACCGTAAGTGTTAGTTCAAATAGATATTTGGTCTCTTCAGGAAATGGCTCTATTATATTTAAAAGATTAAAAAAGCAATTTTTTAATTGCTTTTGGAAATGATTTTACTCTATATTGTAATATTGAATACTTGAATATCTTGAGTCTATTATTTCCTTCCTATTTATGTGTTTGACTGATCATTAGGATGAGTGGACAGAAATGTTGACAATAGCAGAAACACTGGAAAGAACCCTCAAGTGCATGGACAGGAGGATAAATAAATTGTTATTAATTAAATTGTGTTATATTCAACCAATGGAGTATTATGTAGCAGTTAAGATAAACTATTTCTACACACATGGTTATAGTATAGTTTAAAAAGCATATTGTAACCAAAATATAAGTTGCATACAACTAAGTAATTGAGAATACTATCTCATATGTAAAGCTCATAAACAAATCAAACTAAGCAGGCATATTATATGCATCAAATACTACTTAATACATTATATTTAAATACTAGTTTCCTCTAAGATTAATAGTGTTAGAAATATGAAGAGCTGGAATGTCTAATTAGCACTTTTGTCTTTAATGAATGTAACTCTAAAATTAAAATAAATGCATCATGTCTTTGATTTTTGCAATTGCAACATTACAGAAGTTTAATCATACATTCTGAAGGATCATTACAGCTTAGACAGTACATAGTAAAGGAAGTAAAGTATACTAAAATGTAGGAAACAGATGGTGGACTCACACTACCATCATTAAGGAAGGGATAGACACACGGGTTATTTAGTTATTTCCATTTTTAGTTGTTAAGTATTTTGTCCATACTATACATGCATTAAGGATATTTGTTAAACCATAAGATTTTAATTTTATAAAACCTTGTTACTTAACTTAAGTATTGAAGCCCTGAGACCATAAATGATATTATCATTTGTATAGTCTACATTTTTCAAAATGAAGGCATATATATAAATGAGATCAACTTTATTAAAAAAAGATATCATTCTCAAAAGTATGCCTTTAGTAACTGTACATAGATGGACATGTTAATTAACTCAATGAGAAAAATCCTTTCATAATATATAATGTATATCAAATTATCATGTACACTCTAAATATTTCACAATTTTATTTCACAATTTTATTTCTCAAGTATGACTCAATAAAACTAAAAAAATAATCTTTTGAAAGTGAGCATGTATACCTAAAGCTAAAAATAATAATTATACCTAAATACTAGAATCACTTCACAGTGTTTAATGAGTTATATGCAAGTAAAATTAACATCCCTTTCTACATCTTCCTAAATTCTATTCCTATTCATCTCAATCTTGCTACCAAACACAACAAACTAAGAAGAGCACACTTAAAAAAATAAATGAGTTCATTTTCACATGTGGTAAAGAACAATTTTTTTGAAAGATGACAACAATTTAATAACCTTTTGGTTCAAATCCTAACTCATTTCCTGTTATCAGGGTACATGCTTCACCTCATGGAAACTAATATTTCCCAGATGCAGTTAAGAAGCACATAAAGGCTCAGGAAACTATTTTGCTTAATCAACCTTAAAAATTTTTCCCCCAAAAGTTTAAGAAAACATCCTATCAAAGAAGGATGTTTCCCACCTTCTAAAGAAAAAAAAAAAAAATCTATGCTTTGAAACAAATAATTACATCAATAACATTAATACATAACATTATTTAAACTAATGATGGCTAAGCTATACCAAGGACTTGCTTGAGTTTCATTCATTAAATCACTTATTCAACAAATATTTCTAGAGTATCTATTATATAACAGTTCTGCCCCAAACTCTGGGGAAATAGTAATGAAAAGCAGAAAGACCCTTGTTTTTATGAACTTTTTAATCTAATCTTATAAAGATGGCAGAAAATAAACAAATAAATAACAAAGGAACTATCAGCATGCACTTTACAGATACTGATCTTGCTGGGAGGATACCTTGGACAGGCTGGTCAGGGAAGATATTTCTGAGGAAGTGATATTTAAATAAGATCTAAAAGACATGAAGAACCTGGCCACACAACACTCATAGGGAAGAGCCGCTAGGGAGAAGAAAAAGCCAGTGCAACATGGAAGAAATGGAATTCTTGATTTCCTCCTGGGATGGAAAGTACAGCATAGGAAATATAGTCAATAATGATGTAATAACTATGTATGGTGCCAGCTGGGTGCTGGAAATATCAGGGGGAACACTCTGTACATTATGCGACTATCTAATCACTAGTCACCTGAAACGAATACAAAATACTACTGGATGTAAACTGTACTTGAAAAGAATTAAATGAAAATCCACCCCCACCACTTCTTTATCTCCTCTCTTAAAACTGCTCCTCTTCCAGCTTTCCCTATCCATTGGTTTCCCTGATTCCCAAACATAGGCATTAGCCTTCGGTCCTACATTTCTCTCATCCTCCCCCATCCAATCCATTAGAAAATCATGTTGATTCTGCATTTAAAACATACAAAAATCTTTCCACATCTCTTCTTCTACCCTAGCTAAGTCCACGAGTTCCTGCTCCCTGGGTAACAGTAACTGGGTCCAATTCTCACTCACTGCTCCACAGTTTGTGCTCTATGTTTCTTACAAAATGAAAATATGAAAGTGTTTTAAGAAGGAAGAATTGTTCAACTAAGCTAAATACTGCAGAGAAAACCAGTAAAACCTTACAGAGCAGAAAAGTGATCATTTACTTAGAAAACAGATGTCAGTGGTGACTTTGACCTGAGCAGCTTAGTGGAGAAGAGTGGGATGCTTACAATCTTCAAGTTTTATAACTGTTAGTGTTGGCAAAGTAAAAGGATGTTCATAGGACAGATGGCTCAGATGAAATGAAGTAGAATATTGTTGCTGGTAAAACAAACAAACAAACAAAAAACTGCAGGCTTTCAGGTTCAAAGACTGAGTGGATCACCCATCTGAGTTTTGAACACAACAAAAATGGTGACCAAGAAAACACAACAAGTGGTATGAAAGCTAAAGCAGTCCCTGAATTCACATGAGGTAAGGAGTTATCAAGTATTTTGTAACAGGAAATAGACCAAGAAAGCTACTAGATAGGAAGGACTTACAGCATGAGTTTCGCATGTGCTGGGATTCTCAAAGGAGGAGAAGGAAGCAGCCTTAGGAATTGAGAAAGACACACCTCTTGTCCTACAGGGTCTGAGGCAGATGGGTTAGGAACAACAATGAAAAAAACCTTTCCTCCAGAAGGGCCTGGGGAGATAGTGTCATGGAATGACAGTCACATGTCGGTTAGGTGTCATCAGAAGATAGAGAACAGTCATAGGATAGGCTGAGCGTGTGGTAGTTCACTGATGAGATCTGAGTTCCTGGGACCATCACAGAGGAAAAGGGACCTGCGAGATGGACAAATAGTTTCTGAAGTGGTACCTATTTATCCTCTTACCTGTGTTTTCTTTTGCAATACACCAACAGGTTATCAAAAAGAAAAAACACCCGTTCTTGAATATTCCCAGAAGAAATTTTCAATAAGACGCCACACATGAGCATTTCAGTGCACGTGTCAGTAATGTTGGACCCCTAAGTCAGAAAAAGAGAAAAAAGGAGATAATGTTTGACTATATAATAGAAACTTTCATGTGTAATTCTTTTTCTCATTAAAAATATACATGTTTTACTTGAAGATGCAATATATGGACAGAATAAAAGTTCAAACAATACAAATATTTATGCATAGAATGTAGGTCTCCTTCCCTTCAAGCCTTCTCATGGTTGGTCTCAGGTGATACAACTGCTGTTGAGTGATTCTGGGTCTCTTCTGGCTATTTTACATATGTACACATACGTTAGTATCTATGACACATGTAATCCATGTTCTTTAAAAAGAAAATGACTTCAAACTAGTTCATAACATTAAGTTCTTCAGAGTCCTTTGTTCCTCCTCTCTTTCCCTAGCATGGGAATAGAGCTCCATGGCCACATGGCAAGTGTAAGGAACTGTTCAAATTTTAGCAGGGCTCGATTTACAGGTCCAGAGGACAGAGAAGAAAAAGAAAAGAAATAAAAGGAAAATCTGTGTATTTAAAGAGAGCAACATTCCACAGAGCTTTTCACTGTACTTATTAAAAGTTGGCACAGACACACATATATTAAATAAGCCTGAGTGTCCATGGAAGTCATGATTAAGTGACAAGACTGATTCTTAACATAAGTACAAACCATTGGAAGTTCAGAGGAGCTGCAAGAAGGGCGGACCTGTGTCCCTGAATCACTCACAGGGGAAAACTGCCCACTGAGTAAAACCCAGGCATGGGATTGCTTTGGGAACAGAGCATAAATGTCTACTTTGAGCCATTGTAAATACAGTAGTCTATCTGTTTCTACAACCTAAACTTTCAAAACTACTGCACTGAGTTGGATTTTTTTACAAAAGATAATTTTCAGTAGAGATCTGCTAAGTGTGCTTTATCTGCAAGAATATTTCAGTTTTATGTCTGGTCTCTTTGCCCTGGCTGGGGTGGCTCAGTGGCACCAGCCAGCCTGCAAACCCAAAGGTCGCTGGTTTGATTCCCAGCCAGGGCACATAACCAGGTTGCAAGCCAGGTCTCCAGCCAGGTCCATAGCTGGAGGCAGGTGAAAGGCAACCATACATTGATGTTTCTTTGCCTTTCTTCCTCCCTCTTTGTCCTTTTCTCTGAAAATAATAAATAAAATCTTAAAAAAGAAAAAAAAGTTAAAAAAAAGTCTGGTCTCTTTGAGTCTGGGGATAAATTTCCAATTCTTTTTAAACTTAATGGCTTAATTTTTATTTTTAATATTTAGAACTCAGAATATTAACTTAAAATTTTATATTTCTACAATAATTAATACTTTTTCTGATCAATTATAAAAATTTAAGTTAAAATAAAAACTCAGGACCATAATAAGAAACTTCCTAAAGGTAAGTTAATTACTGTGCTAATTTAAATATGTATATTACAAATACAGTTTGAATTTCAGATATTTCCCTCTCTTCTTTCTTTTCATCATAAAGATATCTATATGGAAAGCTGCCTGACATTTACATAACTTCATATACCTTTTCATGTGATAATTAAGCAAAACTGTCATCAATATAAATCCCAATTCCAGTGGCAATGATTCCTCATTTAGAATGAATACCACCCTTACCTTGGGAAAAAAGCTAAGAAGAAATAGTATTTAAAATATAAAAAAGGAAGCATCACATTGATTGCTACACAAGGGACCTACACAACATTGTGGAAAGTGACTCTATTAATAGCAACTTTATAAAAGGTACAAAATACTTTACCTTAGACTATTTCTTATAGTAGCCCATAAAAGCCAAAGCAGAAAGATCATTTGTTATATTATGAAAGGGTTACTGCTACAAATACACTAGTTGCCTACTTCCCTTCACTTAAATTAAAAAAAAAAAAAAATCTACTTTTCTCTGTAGCAAAAAAGAAAAAAACCAAACAAACAAAAAAAACTTGTAGTTTTATTTTCAAAATATATAAAGCTTATGATATTTTGAAAATTATGTGCAGTTTTTCACTTACCAGAGCTTCTGGAGTTAGGGGGGAAAACCAAGCTACAAAATTCACAGGAGAAATCGAAATAAGATATGACTATAAGCATTACATTGCTGGGTAAGTGCCAGGAGCACTAAAGTCCATTATAAGGAGAAGGTCAGATGAATGAGCTAAGAAATCAAGCCAGAAAAATCATCAGAAGAGATCAAAGCTTCAAGGGACAACAGTTCTCAAATTTTAAAGTGTGAAAGACACATCTGATGGGCTAGTTGAAACTTCGCTTGAATCTACCCTCTGAGATAGAAACTCAGTAAACCTGGGCTAGGTCCCAGCCTATGCCGTAGGTCCTGATGCCTGTAGTTTTTCATCAACACTTCTAGCAGCACTGCTTCAGAGGCTTGATTACCTGAGCTCCAGTGACCAAATAAATGTTTAATGCCCCAACCATGCTAACGTGGAGAGAAAGAGGAGCACAGATCTCTGCCTGAGGCAGTCCCTGCTATTTCCCTGTGCCCAGGACAGAAGAGGCATGATCACGTGTTACACTCAGTTACACCTCCAGTGTGTTCCACTCTCATCACTGAATATTCAGTTAAATCTGCATAATGTGACTTTACCTGGATAGCATCTTATCTTCATTTTGAACATTGATGTTAATTCTTAAATATATTTTTCACAAATACATATTTAGTCATTGAACAAACATGTATAACAAATATTTATACCTAGATAAATACTTAAGTCAGGTTTTTAACATTTCTACAACATGCCAGGCAGTGTATTAAATATTTTCTCCTGGTATAAATCTCCAGTATCTGATCTTTCTATTCCTACAGTTTTAGGGGGAAAAAATTTTTTTATTGAATTAAATCAACTTTGTAAACTGTTTCATGGGTCACCAAGCATATGTCACAGGAAGCAGATTCTTGTCTTGTGAAAAAAATGTGACCATGAAAAAAGCACTGTGAAAATAATAAGCTACTTGAACAGTGAGTTCATATACCAGAGTCATAAACCAACATTTGAGAGGTAAGGTGTAAAAGAATTACTTTTAAAAGTAAGAGGGCTTTGCATAAATGATTAATTTTGAACTGCCCAAAAGTCATTATGTATAATGTAATATGTATGCATGCATATATAATGCAGATACTTTTTTTGTGGACTTTTTAATAAAGATTTTATTATTTTTAGAGAGTGGGGAAGAGAGGCAGAGAGGGAGAGGGACATCAATGTATGGTTGCCTTTCACCTGCCTCCAAATGTAGACCTGGCTGGAGACCTGGTTTGCAACCTGATTATGTGCCTGGCTGGGAATCAAACCAGCAACCTTTGAGTTCACAGGCTGGTACCTTATCCACTGTGCCACCAGCCAGGGCTATAATGCAGATAGTTTTAAATAATGTTTTTACCTTATATGATTCAGACCTCTGCTGTCCTTAGCAGTTCCTTAGAATATAACCAAAGTAATGTACTTTTATCACCTTGAATGAATGCTAAATTAATGATATAAAATCAGAGATTGTTTGCAATGAATTACATATATAGAATTAAATACAGTAGAACCCCAACTAAGACATCACATGGATAATTGTACTCCTGACTGTTTTCATTAGATCAGGAAAGGAAGGCAGACTGGCAGTTCACAGTAGGAAGTAATCATAAATAAATATTTGTGACCAGTGGTGAAAAACACTCACCAAGGCCCCTCTCATTCTAAAAGCTTCTCTCTTTCTATACCAAAGCTGTGCACCTATTTTATTCCTTTTCACACCACCATCCCAAGAGTGCAAAGGGTAAAATATGCTGAGAGAAGCTCACCTGTATATGGTCATGAGAAAAGGCAAATAGTATATGTATTGTAGAAGTACCTTTTCAATGATTGAACAAATGCTGTTCAATGTACCGTTTCAATGATTTTGAACAAACTGCAGGGTGTTCAATTCTAATAATAAGAAAGTGAATCATAAACCAGAACAGGAAGCCAAAGATGAGTAGAGAACATCAAAGTAGCAGAATAGTGAAACAAATATTGGACTCACAATAAAACCATGACAGAATCACTGTCATACACAAAAGAACCAAGAGTATTCAAAAAGAGTAAAAAGCCACGAACAATCAATACATCACTACAAAGTAATTATATCTGCATTTGATTACCATTCAGCCCACTATGTATCAGATACTCTTAGATGCTGGTGACCCAGTGCTCAAGCATGACCCCTGCTCCCAAGAATCAAGTACACTAGCGGAAGAAACAGAAATGTGAGCACAATTAAATGCAGTACGATCACTGCAAGATTAGAACATTAATAAAATGAGGGATGGTGTGAGTGAGCGGTGATGAGTATCAGGGATGACTGTGTGTGTTTATGATTATGTATGGTTATCATTAATTACAGAGTTCATTCCATGTTGTGGTTTCAGGCTTCAATCATTCTCCAGTAATTTTCTTTGTTGAATTTATAAAATGCCCCATATAAATATCACCTTCTGATATGGCTGAAATCAGCTTGAATGAGTAAAACAAACAACAACTTTAATCATAGACCCGGGCCTACAGAAGCCATTCTGGCACCACTGCTCACCAACAGCATCTGTTCTTGTTGTGTGTGCCTCATGCAATACCACGCAACAAAATAGTAACAGCAACAAGTCCCTGGCTGGTGGCACAATGAATAAAGTGCTGGCCTGAAAACCCAAAGGTCACTGGTTCAATTCCCAGCCAGGGCACATAACCAGATTGCAAGCCAGGTCTCCAGCCAGGTCTTCAGCCAGGTCTCTAGCCAGGTCTCCAGCCAGGTACATGGTTGGAAGCAGGTGAAAGGTAACCATACACTGATGTCTCTCTCCCTCTCTGCCTCTTTCCCTTCCCCTCTCTCTAAAAATAATAAAGTAAATCTTTTAAAAAATAGTAATCGTAACAGCAACAAAGTAATAACAATTCGGAATTCAGATCATTAAGGTGAATAATTTTTAAATCTAGAACTTGAAATATATAATCAACTGGTAATTCGTTATATGGTTAGGATACACAAAAAACTATTAAATTTCAAAACACCATTACAGAATATAATATAGAAGCATGATAAATTTCATGAGAGGACACCTATTAGGTGCCAAAGTCTACTTTCAGAGCATAAGAGCCAGAAAAGGCCATCAGAAGCATGTGTATTTATTGTATGGTTTCTTTCCTAATGTCCAACGTTTCTTAAATATTAAAATCATAATTTATGAAGAACTGCAATAATAAAACAAATCTCTCAAAAACTACAGTGAAAATAATACTGCTAAACCATATCTGCACTGTTTGAAAGGGTAAATCTTTTTTATGTTAAGAAGTTCTTTTAATATAAGTTACATTAGGGTTCACTGCTGATTCTTTGCAACTAGGAGGTGGCAGAAACCATTGTAATAGGAAACCATTCACTGATTATCTGACCCTATTATCAGCTCTCCCGGCCTAACACCAGGGACTATCTCATTCATCTTGTCAACTAAAGGGTGAATGTCAACATCAGAAAAACACAAACTGAGGGCAGAGAGGAAACCATAATCTGGGGAAAGATGAGAGATGAAAGAGGCTTTGAAACTTCCTCCCTGTGTGGCACTGACAGAAAAAGGCCTGACAGAGCTATGCCCATTCGCAGGGGAAGAAAATAATATGGGCAAGAAAGACAAGTAGATGGGTGTTTCATAAAAGAATAATTTCATATCAAAGGAGTTCCTTAAGAAAATTAATGAAGCATTTAAATATTCTTTAAAAAACATTTAATCCCTGGCTGGCGGAGCAGTGGATAGTTGTTGGCCTGCGAACTCAAAAGTCGCTGGTTCGATTCTTAGTCAGGGCACATAATCAGGTTGCAAGCCAGGCCTCCAGCCAGGTCCAAAGCTGGAGGCAAGTGAAAGGCAACCATATATTGATATTTCTCTCCCTTTCTGCCTCTCTCCCTTCCCCTATCTCTGGAAATAATAAATAAAATAAAACAAAAACTTTTAAACTACTATGAAAGTTAAATGTGCAATGAAGAATGTCACACTGTTTTATTATACAATTTTGTCATAAAATGTAGGCCCTCTCTAAAAAAGACAAAAAACAAAACAAAACAAAAAACCCCAGCATTTGATTCACTCTTGAGATTCAAATTATTAACAGAAATTATAACGTAAATTCTGTTATTAGATAAAACAAATTAATAATATAAATTTTCATTTTACTAAGATAATATCCCAATCAAACTTTCCCTCTCTACAACATATTACAAAAGTTTGATCTCCCATTTATGTGGATTCGCTTTCAATGGTCTTTTGCCAAAACCACTTACCCATAAATAACAAAGACTATTTATAAATTAATTCTACCTCAAGGTAGGCCCATTTTACCTACCAAATCACCTCACAGAGGTGACAAAAAGAAACAGGTCTCACCATAACCTTTGCAAGACTCACAGTCATAAAATAAGAGAACACGACTTGGAGTCAGCACAGCTGAACACAAACCTTAGTCAGTATAAGCAGCAGATTCTAAAAACCACCAGGAGGTGATTTTAAGATGGTCCTGCAGCATTGTATTTCTCTGGGTAGCAAAGTAATGAAGAGGTGTCAGATTTCTATTATTTCTTTTCACTTTCTAAAACACAATTATCTTGAACCTTAATTTTTTCCACACCTTCATATATTAATAATTCACCCTCTTATCTTTTATTGTGATTTCCCCCCATTTGAAAAATTAATTGCATCAAGGATGTAAAGCTGAATTACTAAATGATATGTTTATTGATACTCCTTTGTCAACATTGGTTAGTATCATCTCAAAAATCACAGTTATAGTTACGATACTATCAACCAACCAAAAAGCAAAATAAAACTAACAACAGTCCTGTTCTACAAAATGAATCAATGACTCTGGATTAAATAGGTAATAAACTAGGTTTCCAAGAATGTCGATTATTGCTCTATCATTAACTTAATAGAATATCTGTGGAATGTCTGGAAACATTGGCTAAGATATATGACTGAGATATAACAAATTACATTAATAAAAGGTAGAACTTCAAATATGAGTAATTAAAACAACTACCAATCTACTGTGGTAGCAATCACTATGTAAGTGCTGATAAAAAAAAATTTTTAATAGGCAAGTTTATCTGAGAGATTTCCACTGTAAAAGCCTTCATTTGATGAATGGGGAAATAAGGCCCTAGATAATTAAGTAACTTATTTGAGTAATAATCCCCCTAAAGTGTAAATAAGGCAAGTTCATGGCACATCTGATTCAGATGCCATTCAAGAGAATATTAGTTACTGGAACAAGAATGTCACATTGAAGGTGGCACTAAATGTCTGCAAGAGCTTCTGGAAGGATCTAGAAGATGAGCTGTTTTCCAGCATTAATTGAAAACTCCAAACCTCAAAAACTCTGAGAAACCCCCTGTCTCATAACTTCTGCCAATAGACCTGGCTCTGCCTTAACCCCAGGAGAGCCATTCTAAGCGTAGACAAAGCTGTCTGTAAACTGAACAATAACCTCTGTCAGCAATTCAAAAAAAGCTCTTTAACTGACCTTTCCCACTCCCTCCCAGGACCCCAGGGCAGGGATTCTTCCTGGATGACAGTATCCCTCTGTCCTGTGACCTTTGGAGTCTCATTAGATAGCAGCTGCTCCTGGTCTTCCCAGAAGGGACCAAGCAAACGGCTGGAAAAGTTTGCTTCACCTCTCTAAGGTGGTGGACTGAGATGATGGATCAGGTTCTTAATAAAAAGCTGTCTGCCCACTGGCTGTGCTGTGCTCCCAGTAGCAGTCCCCTCAAAGTCCCCAAAGTTCCAAATCACTGTAGAACTGAGACTTGTGCCACCATTTCCAAATCCCCTCAAGTAGAATTTGTGTCACACTCTTGAGACCCAACATTCATATTATCTCCTTCTGGAACTGAGGTCATAGCTGATTTCTTCTACCAGCTTCCCAGTGCCAATGTTCTTTTTTCCCCTTGCACCCCAATGCTGTTCACCGAGCAAGGCTGATGTGGGCGAGGCAGCCACAGGTCACAGAGGACACAGGATGGCCCCCAGGCATTCTTCCTTGGAGTGCCTAGTATGTACAGTCTAAGAAATATCAATACTTTTTTCTCAAAGATCTTTATTCATTATTTTCAGAGAGAGAGAAGAGCAGGGAGGGAGAAAGAAAGGGAGAGAGACATCAATGTATGGTTGCCTTTCACCTGCCTCAAGCTACGGACCTGGCTGGAGACCTGGCTGGAGACCTGGCTTACAACCTGGTTATTTGCCCTGACTGGGAATCGAACCAGTGACCCTTGGTTTGGCAGGCCAGTGCCTATCCACTGAGCCGCCAGCCAGGGCTTCAATACTTTTTAAACAATCATTCATTTCTGCAGTAGACTGGATTTGGGGGGTCTGTATAAGAAGGAAACAAAATTATTACAGATCCCATTTCCCTCCGGTCTGAACAGAGACTGGGAGGGTTTTGTTTTGGTAAAAGGCCCGGCAGGCATCATTGACAAATCCTTCCACTTAAAGCAAGTTCAGTTTTTCTGCCAATGTTTCAGTGACAACAGACAGCAAAAGCAAACTGGAGTCCATTTTTCTCATCCCAGCAGGACCCCCATTCCCCAGGAAAGGAATTATCATCCAGAATCAGCTGTTAAACACATAACCATTTTAACTGATTGGAATAAGTAGCACTCATGAATGGAGGTCACCCTGGACACTTGAAATGGAGGAAAAGCATTTTTAAAAATCCTTGGGGAAGAATGGGTAAGTAGGAGAATTGCCTGAGGTCAAAGTTGGAGATTTCCTTGCAAATATAAGTGGCTACAATTTTAGGTCTAAGTGGAAACCAACATATTGAAGATAAGAAACAAATTAGTCATCGTAATGCTCTAAAGATAAAAATCTACTTGGTCGTGGGTGATATATTTGGTTAGAAACACTTTAAAACTTCTTTACACTTTAAAAAGATTATAATAACTGCTTACTTTGTAAGAATAAAAATTTACCCCAGTCCAAATCTCACGCTCATCTAAATAAGACCACTGAAAGACAGGAAATTTCAGTTTGTTCTATATATAGCACTAAAGTAATACAGGGCTCCGACCCATGAAGTAAATGGGAATCAAAGTTACCATAGTTGAAAACACATTATGGATTCTGAATGTCACTCTTCATTGGCTTTTTTATAATTAAAAAAAAAAAAAAATCTTTCTTAAATAAAACCCATAAAATGCATCATCTTGAATGGATCTTAAACTCAAATCACAGCTACTTTATTCATTTTAGAAATGAAGAAGTTCAAATTGAGAGAGATTTAGTGGGCTTTCCATGAACTTTATCATCCAATACCTAAGTTACAGTCTGAAAATAATATCACAGCACACATATGGAGCCTTAGCCTTTTTCTGCACTCTCTCCAGGCTATGTACTTACTGACAAAAGTTAAGACAGGAAAAAGGATAACCACAATACACACATACTGAAATATCAAATCTTGTAACCCACGCAGCATGGACTGGCTCTCTTACAAAGTTCGAGGTTAAGCCAAGTAACTACCATTTTAAAGATATTTTAAAATAAAAATGACAGCACTTTTCAGCAATGCTTACAGCCCCCTATCACTCACTATCTAGGAAAATGAGCATTTACTGTTCCATCCAATGCCAGTCAATTGTACACACAGCATGAGAAATAGCAAAATGAGTTTAAGCTCAGTTGTTGAAAGCGTGACTGTACCTCCCAGCCTTCTATGTGAGACTGCCATTCCTCCAAAACTTCTAACTTCTCCATCTGTCTCTTGGCCTCGTTTATGTTGGAACAGACAGCTTTCATGGCTTGGAGGGCTTCCATCACTGCTGCATAGTCACTGTGTTTCCTTGGAGTCCGCTTCAGCAACTCCTGTTTATACACAAAAAACAAACCGCCCTTTGATCTTCAGTTTTCTGGTACAGCAGGTTCAGACTGACCAGGAAATGAAAACTGCACAGATCGTGAGAGCTACTTTGAGAAGTGACATCACTAACTCCACTAAGATTAAGATCAAAAGCAAAAGGTTGAATCAATTTTAAGTGCTATTACTCTGATACACATTTTTGCAGTCACTTTAATTTTTCCTGAAAAACTATTTTGTTCTTAAAAACTGAACCCGACTTCTCTTTTTAAATTGTCAAATATTTCACCTGTAGCATGTAAATTTTTTCCTAAGTTTGACTTTTGCTCCAACAGAAGTACACTTTATATGCTAGTTACATTCTCCTAAAACCCTGAACAGAATAATAACTCTTTAAATGAATATGTGCCATAATTTCAAAATTATTTGTGTGCTTATTTTCAAATAATTTTTGAAGAAACTAAATAAAATGTCTTAAAGCTTTTAAAGAATGTCTTCTACTCTAGCAAAATAAGTAACATAAATTCCATTATACTCCATCATTAAAAGAACAATTTATGCTATTTTCACCAATAACTCAGGTTCATTCTCTACTATGAATAAACTGCCATATGCCTTTCAATAGCTCTATTTTGTTTGTGTTTTTGTTTTTGGACAGGGTTTTTTTCACTTTTTTTCATGTTATTTTTTCCATTCCAAATATCAAAACTCAAGTGATCTTTAATCTTTTAAATATATGAAAAGGTCTCGTTAGTTGTTTAGAAGGACAAAATTAAACATTTTCACCCACCGTCTAGACGGTAGTGACCACATTGCTTTTTAATTAGTCATTTGTTTCCTTACTCCAGTTGCCGTCACCATGCAACTAACACAATTACAGAGATCCTGAGGCAAGTCTTCGAAAGAATTTCCTAATTCTTAACATACAGTAGGAAAATATGCAGTGGCTACATTCTCTGGAGGCCTGTTATTTTTGACAAACTTGCCATAAACTTTGACCCTTCAGAGCAAGCACTGAACTAACACACGTTAACATTACTCCCAAGACAAGGTTTCAAAAGTTAGGCTGTTTCAGGGTTCTTCAGGCATAGTCCTAGTAGTGGAATTGCTGGATCAAAAGGCAGTTCCATTTTTAGTTTTTTAAGGAAACTCTATATTGTTTTCCATAGTGGCTGCACCAGCCTGCATTCCCACCAATAGTGCACCAGGGGTTCCCTTTTCCCCACATCCTCACCATCACTTGTTTGTTGATTTGTTGATGATTGCTATTCTGACAGGTATGAGGTGGTATCTTATTGTGGTTTTAATTTGCATCTCTCTGATGGCTAGTGATATTGAGCATTCTTTCATATGCCTTTGGGCCCTTTATATGACTATACTCAAAGAACCCTGAAACACCAGTTCAGAAGAACCTATATACCCCTATTTTAATAACAGCACTATTTACAATAGCCAAGTGCCAGAAACAGCCTAAGTGCCCATCAGTGGATAATTGGATCAAAAAACTTTGATACATTTACACAATGGAATACTACACAGCAGAAAGAAAGAAGGAACTCCTACCCTTTGCAACAACATGGATGGAACTGGAGAGTATTATGTTTAGTGAAATAAGCCAGTCAGTGAAAGACAAATACCATATGATCTCACCCATTACAGGACAATAATGGACAAAACAAACAAACAAGTAAAATAGAATCAGATACATGAATACAATGAATAGACCTTCAGTGGGCAAGGGGGAGGGGGCAGAGGAGGCAAAGAAAGGGAGCAGTTTAGTCAAGGAACTAGTATGGAAGAAGCATGGACATGGACAACAAGTGGGATTGACTTTGGAGGGAACTGGGTGGGTGGGGAAGGAGACAGAGGGAGTAAAAAGGGGATGGATGTAATACAACAACAATAAAATTAAATTTAAAAAAGTTAGGCTGAATCACAAACACATACAGGAGATAGGCATCCTTTTCTAGAAATAATGAAGAGTTGAAATACTTGTAAATCATGTGAAGAAGTCAAGTCAGTTTGCAGGGTATGAGATTTGGATCCCTATGGAATTGGGCCCAATGGGTATCTGTGGAGTCCAGACATGCATTTAGATTATGTGAAATAATCAGAGAAATTACTAGAACAATCTTCTCTCAGTTACCTGCTATGCATCCTGTTCCGGTTGGCCAACCCCAAAATTTCAAACTCCACAAATAAGACCAACATATCTTTTCCTTCACACCTAGCCTAATCCTATACTGTTTTTCTCTAAGTAAATAAAGCCATTCAAAATCAAAGAGAACACCAGCATATTTTCTTAGCTGTTCAAAAATGAAAAGTATCAATACCAATATACCTACTACCCAAGTAAACATTTTTTCATGTTTCTTCCAAAAATGGGAAAGGATGTCATCTCTCCACTGCTTAAAAGTGCTCTGAGCCCTTTTATCCAAGTAAGGACTTGTCTAGGATTCTAGCCTTTGTTGAAATGTCAAACTCAAGTACCTGAGGTCATTCTCATCTCTTTTTTGTGTATTTTATTGATTATGCTATTACAGTTGTCCTAATTTCTTTTCCTTTTGCTCCCCTCTGCTCAATTACCCCCTATACTTCAGCAATCCCACCCCCCTTAGTTCATGTCCATGGGTCATAAAAGTTCTTTGGCTTCATCCTTTCCTGTACTATTCTTAACATGCCCTTGTCTATATTGAGCCTATCAATTATGCTTCTTAATCCCTGTACCATTTCCGAATTTCTCCTCCTTCCCCCTCCCAGCTGATAACCCTCTAGATGATCCCCATACCTATGCTTCTGTTTTTCTTCTGGTGGTTTGATTAGTTTATTTTTGTTTTTATTTTTTAGATTCTGTTGTTGATAGTTGTTAAGTTTTTTTAATTTTAATGTCCACAGTTTTGACCTTCTTTTTCTTAAGTGCCTTTAACATTTCATGTAATAATGACTTGGTAATGATGAACTTCTTTAGCTTACCATATCTGAAGAGCACTTTATCTGCCCTTTCATTCTAAATGATAGCTTTGCTGGATAGAGTAATCTTGGCTGTAGGTCCTTGCTTTTCATCACTTTGAATACTTGTTGCTGGTTCCTTCTTGCCTACAGTTTCTTTTGAGAAATCATCTGATAGTCTTATAGGAACCCCTTTGTAGGTAACTCTCTTCTTTTCTCTTGCTGCTTTTAAGATTCTTTCTTTATCTTTAACCTTTGGCATTTTAATTATAATGTGTCATGGTGTGGTCCTCTTTGGGTCTACCTTGTTTGGGACTCTCTGTGCTTCCTGGACTTGTACATCTATTTCTGTCACCAAATTAGGGAAGTTTTACTTCATTATTTTTTCACGTAAATTTTCAATTTCTTTCTCTTCCTCTTCTTCTAGCATCCCTATGATTCTGATGTTGGCACATTTAAAATTGTCACAGAGGTTCCACAGCCTCTGCTTGGTTTTTTCCAATTCTTGTTTCTTCATTTTGTACTGGTTGACTGTTTAATTCTTCCTTATGTTCCAAATCATTACTTTGAACCCTGGTTTCCTTCCCTTCACCATTGGTTTCATGTGGATTTTCCTTCGTTACACTTAGCTTAGCCTTCATTTCTTCCCTTCTGCATTTGCCATACTCAAGTATATCTGTCAAGTCTGTGAGCATCTTTATCAACAGTGTTTTGAACTCTGCATCAACTAGGTTAGCTATCTCCTCGTCGCTTAGTCCTCCCACTGGAACCTTGATCTGTCTCCTCTCTTGGGCCATATTTCTCTGTCTCCTCAACTCGACAGGCTCCTGTGACTGCCTCTGTGTCTTAGGTAGTTCTGTCGCACCTGTTAGGTTGTGATAGGCAGAGCCTTAGATATTCATCAGTGCTGGGCAACCTGTTTCACCACATTGTGGTACTCTATGTGGGGGAGGGATCTGAGAGGGAACAATGCCACCTGCTCCACTAAACAAATGGACTCTGCTGAGAGACAGGTAGTTTTTTCCACTGCTCCAACCCCCACAGGTTTGCACAGTCAGTTGCCATTGTCTCCACCTCTGCCACCACAGTTGCCACCAGTGCTGCCCTACCCTGTCCTTTCTACCTCAGCTCCTCCCCTCTTATCTGTCGGGATGAGTATTTCTTCTTTATTTCTTTGCTGGACTTGCCTTCAGTTTGATTTCCTGGATCATTTGATATATTTTTTAAAGTTTTGAGTACACGTATTCCTTCTAAGCTGTCAAAGGAGACACAGTATGTCTACTTATGCCTATATCTTGGCCAGAAGTTTGCACTTCTCTTAATATCACTACGCCTCTGACTTGCAAAACAAATGCCTGGGACTCCAAAATTGGGGCCAGAAGTAACTGCCGTGATGAGTTAACATACAAATCTGAGTCACCAAATTAGAGGTCCAAAAGGCCTCTCCCAAAGCTCCATCAGTTCTTCTGACCCTCCTGACTGTGTGAAAGCTCTGCAGAACTTGAAATCTCCAAGTTAGCTTCTCTATGGCTCTCCCAAGCAACTTCACGTGTTTTTTCACTAAAAAGAAATCCTTCTCAATGAAATTTGACATAGAAACCCTATTTATGCAGCTGACAAAAATCGTAGTAAAAAGTGCATTTTTAGTTCAAATTCATAGCATTTATTTCCCAGAAAGTGAATCAATAAGAATACCAGTTAATAGGTCCATAGCATTTCTGAGTATTTTAAAATTTGGATGCCAAGTAATAATTAATACATTAAAGTAAATCAGAATCAAATATGTATGAATAATAATGGTTTTAATTTATAAAGTATATACTAAGCTGAATGATTTACATTAAATAGTTCAACTAATTATTAGATATTTATATATATATATATATATATATATATATATATATATATATAAACATACATAGATATACATATACATACACATTACAGAGTGGAAGAAGGCCATACCTAAAATTCCCCACAGCCCCTGGATTAGAGGATGGGGGTTGGGACACAGGGGAGCACAGCTATTTTTCCTGAGAGGTACTTCGCATATCTATGGCAGGGGGCTCAGTTTCTTGGTTATGCAAATGAATGGTCTTTCCAAGGCACTAAGGAGAGGGGAGTGGTTTTGACTATAGGATGGTAATTAAAGAAAGATCTTGTGGGGCCTTCAAGAGATTTCACAAGAGGACGCAATTGGTCACCCTACCCACTGCATCATAGGCCACCATCCCTGGAGAGGAGAGAGCCATGTGGTCTGCAAGGAGGTAGAGGGAAAGCCATGCGTTCTGAAAGAAGGGAAAGAAGGCCATGCAGTCTAGGATAGTAAGAAAGCAGGCAGGCTGTTGCTTTCATTGTGCCTATATCCCCTTGGAAGCCACTGAGGACCCTGGTTTACAGACTTGGGCTCTATTTGGACCTTTGGAACTTGGGACATGCAGAGGAGACTCTTTTAGCACCTGGACTTCACCGTGATTCAGCACAACACAGTGCATGCTTTCCCGGACCGTTTTACAGAGGCTGATGACATTCTACCCCAGATCCTGAAGGGAGGAGCTGACAGATAAGGGATGGGGAACTTCTGGGCATACGTTCGGCTTACAGCCTTTGGAGAGCAAAGGAAGTGCTGGGCCTCGTGGGAGAACAGGGCTCTGAGCTGAAGTGTTCACAGGCATCCCCACCCCCAGCCAGGCTGGAATATTGTAAATAAAAACATGTTTTCCTCAACACTAATTGTTGGGTTTTACACCAAGGTGCCACATGAGCAAACCCCACTTTGCTCAGTAACATACATATACATGTTCTCTTAGGTATATGCTATAATTTCTTCACCATCATCATCATCATTCTTTCTGACACACGAGTAAAAGTCCAAGGCTATACATAAGAGATTAGTTTACGTGCTCAGTCATATAGCTGTAAGCAGAACACTGTGACCTTGAACTCAAAAGTCAAGTGCTTACCCATCACACCAAATTTGCCTATCCTGAGGTCATAGTTCCAAAGAATGGTTTCCAGAATTACTGTTCTAATCTATTCATAGGCCCTTGCAATACAAGCAGTATTAGTACTTTACAATATGTTTTTCATAATGGAAATCTTGGTCATTATAAAGAAACAATGTCCCACAGCCATTAGTGAAACATTTCCTACCTTTCAGAGGCAGGGTTTTCTTGACCCTGTCATTCTACACTCATCATTTACTGTCCCATGTGACCCACAACATTCCCTGTAATAACTTACAACCAGACTCTGAAATTATGTAACTTTGCCTTATACTTCATTAGCATCAAGAAGGCTCTGAATTATGTTACTCTGACCTTTGTTTCATTAACACCAAGGTCAAAGTAAATCAAAAAATACACTAACAGGGAATTTACTTGAGATAAAGAAGATAAAGTGCTATGTAAACTGGTCATAACATAGTTAATGGGATTCATCTTGAAACTAACACAGTTACTCAAAATGAAACTCAAGTTTGTTTTCTACAAAGAGCACCTTCTGTTTCTTTTCTGAAAAGGTTTGGTTCCCACTCCACATATAAATTAGTGACAAAATAGCATTTTTATTTGAATTTATTGGGGTGACATTGGTTAATAAAATTGTATAGGTTTCAGGTATACAATTTTACAATAATACATCATCTGTATATTGTATTGTGTGTTTACCACCCTCATCAAGTCTTTGTCTATCACCATTTATCCCCTCTTTACCTTTTCATACCTTCCTCCACCCCAGTGACTATGGATGCCATTTTTTTAGAATGTCAGACTGTTTAAAAGAAAAAACTTTTAAGACTGTAAGCAAAATATGCAGGTAAAAGGAAAATGCTACAATAAAGTAACTCATAAAATACCTTCAAAAGAAGAGGGTACTTGCATATTCTTTGAATTGGTGTTACTAAATATCCTTCCAGGGGATCATCTGTATTCTTCCGTCCTCCGAGTAGCATGCAGTTCTGGGTTGGAAACAGACATGATTAATTACATGTTTAAAACCTGAGGCTATAAAACTCTTCTATCATAAAATTTTCTGCTGAAAAGTTGTGAAAGTATGTCTCTATATAGCTTCTTTCTCTGAGAAGATCACATTCAGTCACAAATAACATTCACAAGAGAGAAAGAGAAATGCTTTTGCCTGTCATATTAGTTATAGAAGGCAAAATGTGTTTTTGGATGTATATCTTGAAAATTAATTCACAAATATTCTCCTGAGTCTAAAATCTAAGGAAAAAGATAGAAACAGAGATAGAGATGGAGAAATAGATCAATGAATGAAGGGATGGACAGATGGATGGATGGATGGATACATGGATAGAATGGTTGGGTGGGTGGGTGGATGGATGGATGGATTGAGGGATAGGTAAATAATAGACAGATACATAGATGTATCCTCCTTATAAAAAGAGGTAGTGTTGTTTTGTAGAAGAACAGGCCTAAAGACAACTGGGTTCCATGTATGCTCTGCCATGACCAGTGATGCAACTGGACTGAGATATGGAACAGTTTTTAACAAAAGCCAGAGTATCATTATTTTGGGGCCAGTTTCCCAATTCCCAGCTTTGACGTTACAACACAAAGAGGACCAGGAGACACGTGCACATGTACAACAGGAGAGGAGACCTGAGATTAGGGAACATAGATGGATCTTCTATAAAGGCAGCATGCATATCTACCACTGCAGAGGAGGAAGATAATGTATTCTGAGAGTGTAAAACAAACATCACTTAAAATACAGGCTGGACAAAGGCAGTCAGGTCCTCTGATGAAAGTGTGCAGGAATACAAGAGACCCATAGAGAATTGCCTCCCAAGACAAACTTCTAAATAAGCAATGGACCAAAGAAATTACAAAGGAAATGAGGCATTTTAAAAAAGTGAATGAAAATGAAAACACATGTCAAAAATGTATGGAATGCAATTAAAGCCCTACATAAGGCAAAACTAAAAGCTTTAAATACCTATAATTAGAAAAGATAAAAAGGTCTTTGAATATAATGGAATGTCCTCAACTCCACCCAATAAAGAACATTTACCAAAAACCCTATAGATAACCTCATACTTTATGATTAAAAAAAAAAAAAAAAACGGAATGATTTCCCCCAAAGATAAGAACCAAGGCAGGAGTGTCTATTCTTACTACTTCTATGCAAAAAAAAAAAAAAGACATCCACAATGGAAAGGAGGAAGTAAAAATTGTCGTTATTTTCAGATGATAATGATCTTATATGTAAAATATCCTAAAGAGTTTCTAAAATCTTCTAAAATTAATACATGAATTTAAATCACAGGATAGACTATAGAATATACAAGATACAAGAATATACAAAAGTCAATTAAATTTCTATGTACTAGAAATGAACAATCCAAAAATGAAATCATGACAATTCCCGTAAGAATCCTATCAAAAAGGGTAATGTAGTTAGGGATAAATTTATCAAAATAAGTATAAGAGGAATATAGATATCTACAAATGACAACAAAAGCATGGCCATAATGGAAAAAAATTAATAAATTGGACTTCAATACAATTTAAGACATTTGATCTTCAAAACACAGTATTTTAAAATGATAGAAAATATTTGCAAGTTATGTCTCATACGGGATCTGTATCCAAAACAAGGTGATAGCTCAACATAAGGTAAACATTAAAATTTAAATATGGGCCAAAGATATGAAAAAACATTGCATTTCACCAAAGAGAACATATGAATGGCTAATAAACACATGAAATCATGCTTAATATAATTGATCATTAGGGAAACACAAGTAAAAAATCACCTTGAGGTACTACTACATGCCCACTAGCATGGCTATAACTGGAACTTATAATACCATGTGTTAGCAAAGATATCGAGAAACAAAAGTCCTCATACAGTGCTTATAGACATGGCACAGCTACCTTGGCAGCCTCTTAAAAAATTAAACATTAACTTATTATGACCCAGAAATTCAACTCTCAGTAGCTACTCAAGAAAATGAAAATATATGTCCACATAAAGATTTGTACAATACATAAATATTCATAAAAGCATTATTTTTAATAGCTCAAACTAAACATTTCCTGACTTTGTTACACTAACAAATAACTCTCTGACATGAGTTTTCATACGTAGTACCATTAAGGTAGGTCCATCATTACCAGAGTCACTTGTTGACCCAATGTTTCTAATTGGCAACGGATAAACAAAAACAATAGATCCATACAATGGAATAGTATGCATGAATTAATACGAATGGAATGTAGAGATATACTATAACAAGGGTGAACCTCCAAATCCTTTTACTCAGTAAAAGAAGCCAGGCATGAAAAGTTTACATTCTGCGACTTCATTTATATCAAACCTCCAGAAAAGGTGAACCTGCAGAGACAGGAAGCAAATCAATGTTTGCCTTGAGGTACTGGTGGGAGTGGAGATGGGCTGTGAACAGGCATGAGGGACTTTGTGGGATAATGAAAATGTTCTCAAACTTGACCACGGGGATGGTTGTTCCACTCCATAATTCGATCGTTAGGAGCCTGTGGGATTCCCAAACAATACAGTATCATCCAGGAGAGGGCATTCTCAGTGTGTCTCCACATACTAACCTCTCCCAACTGCCACTTCCTACATTTATCAAAGGACAAGCTTCTTAGACCAAATATGTTAGAGGAGCTTCCCCATAAGTGGTTTCTACACCACGTTGCTTCTATTCCTTGGCATTCGGTGGGCCTATCAGCAAATAGCAGCATGTGCTATCACATAAATATTCTTACCAAAAGAAATGTCCGGATGGTTCTAATTTTGTTAAGTTCAAGAAGCAATTTCTGTGCCTTCTCGTGGTTACTGCAATATTCATCATAGATCCGGAACTTGTCTTTCTGTGAATTCAATGAGAATGAGTTAGAGTCATTTTATTAGCCATTTTGAAATATTAACCTGTGTGATGTTTATGAACAAACTTTATTAAAGTGTTTACTATATTTTAAGAGCTGTATTGCATGTATGTATAAATACATTTGTTTTCCCTGATCCATAAAGAACAACCTTGGAAAGGAGGCAAACACATGGATTATAGTCCCATATGATGTGTGCAATAATAAGTAAATGCACCAGTAGAAGCAACTTATAGAAAAGAGAGTCCTTAGCTTTGTTGAGGGCATTCAGATAGAGCTATAAAAGGAAAGTAATATCAGAGCAAGGTCCAGAGAGAGGAATCCATGATTCCCAGGCAGGGAGAGGGAAGAAAGTATTGTTGGTAGAGCGAATGGACATGCCAGTTTATACAGGACTTTAGAAACACAGTGCCCTGCAGTTCATAGGCATAAAGCTGGGCCATGTGTTTAAGAGAAACACTAACAAACTGAATATTCAGCAATTAGTGAATAAGTGAATCGGTGAAGAAGGCACTACATATAAGAGGTCATTTCAGAAAAATATAATGTTAGTATATAAAAATAAGAAAATGGTAGTTACATTTAAATAGATGTCATGTTGTAAAGAATTTACATCTTTACGTAACTCCAAAACACAAAACTAGGAACAATAGGTAGAAATTGCAAGGGAGAGTGATGGACAGTGATTGGCAGATCCGGGATTAATAGAAACATTTTCTAACAATTAGAGCTGTCACCAAATGTGATCAAGTAAAAACAAAATAAACAACTTTGATCCTTTTAAAACAGGAGGAATTTTGCCATCATTATCTCTAAGCCATCTGTGAGGTTTTCTCTAAATGACTGATTAATATTGATCAGAGTAGTGCCCATCAAAGAAGAAGACAGAAAATGCACTGATCAAATATTAGAACAGAAATGTGCCCCCTGAAAGTTTAAAGGCTTGCATTTAGAAAGACACACGGAACGCTATGTTACGTTGCCAGTAGGACACGTATTGAATTATTTTAAGAAATGGAATGAACCAGAATAAAACAAACTTAAGAAATCATTTAGCTAAATTCACGGATGACAGATTGATAGTGTGTTACAGAGGAAACGGATGTCAGGGGGGAAGGTTCCCAAGTGCAGCTCTGAACTGAGATAGCAACCATTCCAGCTGGTGGAGCATAGGATTCTCTCACGAAAGCAAGCGGTCTGAGTTAAGTGGACACAAACATGCACGGCTTCCAGCCGTACCCAGGGAAAACAAAGTTCGTCTTCCTCCACCCAAGAAGCCTCTCCTTTTAACATAATTATCTTTATGAAGTATTTTCTGATTACAACAATAATATATGCAGAGACTGTATATATTACAGTCTTACTACATATATAGATTTAGAAAGTACATAGAGTTACCTTTATAAAGGACTAAATAGAAATTCAAAATAAAAATGGATTTTGATGACAAAATACTCTTACATATATTCTAATAAAACATTCATTGTTTAGCATATTTTAATCCTCACCTCAGGACATGTTTATTGATTTTAGAGAGAGGGGAAAGGAGGGAGTGGGAGAGGGAGAGAAACATCAATGTGAGAGAGAAACACAGATCAGCTGCCTTTCCCACATGCCTCCGCCGGGTGCCAATCCCACAACTCAGGCATGTGCCCTGACAGGGAAGCAAACCCACTACCCTTCTTCTGTTTACAGAATGACACTTGAACTAAGTGGGCCACACTGGCCAGGGTTATATATATAGCATTTTGATAAATATGGATTCCAATTAGTATTCTGAAAATTAGCATCAGTGGAATGGTATCAATAGAACTTTTTTTTAGATAAATGGCTTTGAGTTCTGAAAACAATTTTCACCATACAGGTGAATTTTCACTTTGCAAATCGACTGCATAAATTTTTTTCAGCTATTTTTGTCCAAAGTAATGAAAATGACCGTACAATCATGAGGTGTAGCCCAAAATAGATAAGTATTGATTTTTCTGCCATACTGCTCAGCACACCCTTCTGAGAAGCCATCCTTGAGGAAAATTCAGACACAGTCTTGTGTGCCTGGGGTGATCGGGTGTGCGCACCTCCAGTTTATCACCAGTTGATTAACAAGAGAACATTTTGACTAATCAAAGGCTCCTCACACCATTGAAAGAATAAGAATTTTCTGCCTCAAAAGAGAAATGTTCTATGTTTGAGAGAAACATAAAAATCCATTCATTATGAAGAGCCTGCATGTTCATTAGAATTCAAAGCTACAGAGGATGCGAAGAACAAACTCGTTGGGAAAAAGAAAAGGCTGTTTATTCTTCGCTGAATAAAATGGATGATGTGAGGCACTCTCCTCTTTTCTGCCTCCAAATGGAAGATTTCATTGGCCTTAAAAGACCCCAAACTTTTGGAGTCAGATTTTACTTTTAATGTTGAATTCCCACATCCTACTAGGCCAAACGCCTAACCTTCCAATGTAGAGGGAAAGAGCTTTTAAAATAAACAGAAATTGATCCTACAAAGTGAAGAAAGCAGGTTCCCACTTCTTGCTGAGCATTAGGTTCAGGATGTAAGCACTCTTCCACAACTTTCAGGAATTCCTTGTGTACTGCAAGGATATCTTCAATGTTTGAGAACAGTATCTGTAAATAAATACATGTGTAAGTAAGTGCAATGGTGAAGCAATTAAAAGAAATCTATGCAAGGATAGTCTATGCTCATCCAAGCTGAAAACTTCAGTTGATGGCTATCCATTCCTCCCTCCCATCCTGTGGGCAGAGTACCAATTCTATCTGGACATCCTTTCTACTCCCACACAGCTTTAGGAACCAGGACCTATTCTTGGCTCTCCGGAAAGCCTGAGTGACTGCATCCAAGCATGGTTGTCCCACCCTGCTACCAAGAATGGGCTGCAGGTAAAACAGGGCAGGCAGACTGGCTGGCAGGCTTTTCGATCCTAAGAAGGATCCTGGAATGGACACCCTTCCCACCTCTGGAAAGGTGATTTTTCTGGACAGTTCCTGGGTCATTTTGCAGCTACCAGGGAGGGGGAAGACAGTCCAGGAGGAAGGGGTATAACCTGAGTGCAAGAGGGAGAGCCAGAGAGAACCTGGCAGTCTTATTAACCTCCCTGAGTCACCAGTCCTGAGCTACTCTTCTGTCTGGAGCTGCTACCATGAAAGCCCAAGTATCTTGAAGTCAATTTGAGAAATAGGTGTCTTTTGCAGCCAAAAAGCACACAAACTAAATGGTGGGAGAATTTTACAAGTTAGTATTGAATTTACAGGGAAAGAGAGTAAAGAGAGTCTATAGAATCCTTGGAAATGTTTTATTTTCAATTAAGTAAAACAGCAGGTTAGCATCAAAAATAAATATTAATGATGACGTACACAACCTAAATCGGTAACAATGACTATGGCACGATCCATTTTCATTTCCATTTTCATTCCCCCTTTTCCCCAAAGCTCTTCAAAATCACCCATCCCTGCAATTTAAAAAGAAATGCTTGTACATTTGTTCCTGAGTTGCAGGCTTCCTTTTCTGCACCAGTGGGTCACCCACATCAGTTGCTCTTTACTGATTAGAAATTGGAGGCTGCATCTGCCCACATCTGATCTTCATGAGTTGACTCTCGCAATCATCTCACACGCCGTTCAGCTCCCTGCCTCGCCGACACCGAGGTTCTTGGTTTTAGGTTAATTTTCTTTCTCTTTCCAAACTTTCTCAAGGCATTGGCAAAAAATCGGTTCTTTACTGTGTCTTCTTCTCCATCCTTTAATCCCCATTTCTTTTTCCAAACTCTGGTTTTCCTTTTTCTAATTATTACTCACACAAGTGATATCATTCACACAAGAACTTTTACTGGGACTGAAGACACATCCTGCAGATGAAAGTTTTATCTAGGGAAAACGTGCGTTTGGGCTGAGGGCCAATTATAGCATCTCACCTTCACTGTTTCCTCTGTGACGTTTTTGTCCACTTTTGATGCTGCCCACTGGTTCATTCGGTGTAAGAATGCCTGCATAGGACAAGAAAAGATATTATAAAGATTATATTAGATTAATAAAATAACTGTGTTGATCAAACCTAAATTAACCTTTTTTTTTTACAAAATACCAAAGTTTAAAAATCCAATAATTATTGAATATAATAGTTTTATTATAAAAGGGAGACTCCTTATGCATTGCTGCTCCTACTTGGGAATGATATTTCCTTTATAGTTTTGGGTCAGGGCCACAAGGGATCATGTATATAAATTAAATTTATCCACCGGAGACTTGAAGTTCTGTGGCAAACATTTAGAGTCAGCTGTTTCTTAAACTTCTAAGTCCTATGAAGCAGAAAAGACCAAAGTCTAATAAAAAGATGGAATTTCTAATGAAAAACAAAAGGGCCAGAGATTTTAAATTACCCCTTTTAGAATTGCGAGAGATTGAAAAAGGGTGGGAGAGGAAGAGAAAGTGGTTCTTCATGAAGAAATGGAAGGATATCCCTTCCCTTTCATCCCCTCCCCCGCCAGGTTTTAGGAAGCCAGAATTTAAATTTCTGGGATCAGCTCAGGGTTCTGCATAGCCCTATGGTACACAAATAAGTTCATCAGCATTTCAAAGACCTGGACTCTTCTTGATGATTGTTAAGCTTTGACCCATTGCTAAATAAGCTATTATTTTTGAAAAGGAAAAAGAGAGAGAGAGAAAGTAGAATGAGTTATTTATATTGGGCCTTAAAAAAAAAGTTTGGAAGGAAAAGGAGAAGAGACTTTCCATTCAGCTAAGTTAACCTGTGACCACAAAATGTTGTCTAATAACTACCCAATGCCCAGGTGAGACCATTCTTTCCCTTGTCTGCCTGAAGGGCTCTACCCACTACCTGCCATGTCAGGGTATAAGTGAAAAGGGCATCAATGCCCCAGCACACAGAGGAGCACCAGAGAATTTCTGGACACTGTATCAAACAAATTAATGTATACATGTTGGCATAATAAATAGATAAAAGATTAACAAAACCCAGGATTGCTCATGATGCTACAAAATGATCGCCCTGGGGAAATTGTTAGTAAGAATGGACAATGATACAGCATTTCTGAGAACAACCTGGCAGCAGATCGCAAGTTTTTAAATGGACATTCCCTTTCACTCAGCATGTTTAGCTCTCTAGAAATTTGTCCTGAGAAAATAGTCAGAAAAAAATTTCAGTGTCAGAAATAAAATAAATGGACACCAGTAAGGGAATCATGTAATGTATTTTCACACATTCAAATTTTAGAATACATCGTAAATGTATAATAATAAATGCAAAGCTTTAATATTATATATACATATGTATGTATAAAATGGTTGTCTCTAAGGTTTGTTGTGAAAAATTTTACGAAGTGGCATACTTGATATGTCCATACACATATGTGCATGCATACATATATACACATACACACAAGTCTATGTACTTATATACACATGTGTAATGTCAGTGTGTGTGCATCCTGAGAAAAAATATGTAGCATATACCAAAACACAGGCAGTGTTTACTTCTAGGTAGTATGAAAGCAACCTTTGGAAACTTTCTTATTTTTTGATTTTTGACTATGAGCATATTATAACTTTTGTAAAAAGAAAACAAAAACTATTTGAAAGAAACAAGACAAATGAGCCACAAGCTCTTATTCTTAACTTTAATTTCAGCACCCTTTTTATTCCCAATTCAACCAATTCATGCCTCTTATTCTATAACTGCAAAGCTACATTAGTACTAATAGCTTCACTAACATAAAATGATTCAGCTGAATTAAATAAAAATAATAACATATGAGCTGTTACCTTAAATTTTTATTTAAAAACCATGATCAATTTTTTACACTATTTTCTAAAATTACATTTGATTAGCAATGGAAACATGGGTTTTGGATTTCATGACTTTATATGCCCATTTAAATTATTATTAGTCTGTTTAATTTTAGTTTTGTTTTTCTTGAATATTGTTTCATGTACGCATACCAAAAATGCTCTTTAGTCCTTTCCATTTAGTCTTAAAATAACATGGGTGATTTAGATGCCTAGTTTACATTTCACTATTGACCACATAGTAAACAGGTAACCTAGCATGCAAGCAAAGTTTCAACTTTAAGTCTAGATTTATAAATCTTTTCTTTATAAACTGAACTCAGTCACATCCTGAAACCAATAATTCAAAGTAAGAAGGTAGTAAAAGTGAACCAAATATGAGTTAGAAGTAAATACAAATGAATAAAGTAAACTACATATTTCTCTGACTTTACCTTCTTATCTTCTGACAATATGGAACGTTTCACCTAACTGTATACAAAAGACAACCCAGAACTCACTAGTATTTCTGACCAAGCATCCATTTTTCCTAAGGGTCTCATTTTATACGCTAGTGAAGGCAGACTTTAGTTTGTTGAGAGTGCCAACTTATAAAAACTAGTTGACATATTTTACAAAATGTGTAAGTCTACCTTCCTGAAGACAGAGATAAATAACATTTTCAGAATCCTCCTTTAACAGCCAGTATCTGCAGGGCCCTTTCAGACTTTGGTAATTAAGGCATTCAATCTTTCTCATATCAATCCGGAAAGCATTAATACTCTAGTCATAAAACCATGGGAGGGAGTTAACATGCTATTTATCTCTGCATTCAGTCATTCTCGCCGGTCCAGAAGATCATCAGATTAGATCATCTTCATTTTAATACAAATGTACTGAAAATAAGTACTAGAAAATAGCTTTTAATGCCAGTGGTTCTCAAACTTTTTATTGTGTGTAAGACTTTGAAAGTTTCTTCTGGCTCTCCCCAGAAGGCCTGATTCAGCAGATTGGTTTAGGACCCAGAAATCTGCATATTATGCAAGCTCCTTTGAACGCAAATTGGCATTCTGATGCAATTGGTCTACAGACCACATTTTTAGGACCATTCCTTCATTCTCCCAAAGTCTGAAAAAAAAAAGAGAGAAGACAAAAGTCCCTAAAATAGATCCTTGGGGCACTCCAACATTTAGAGGTCAAGCAGGAGAACAACCAAAGAAGCCAATAAGATAGGAGCAAACCCAGACTAATGTGGTATCAACAAAAGCCAACAGTAGAGAGAGTTTTCAGAAAGAGGGACTGGTCAACTGCTTCAACAGTGCTGAGAAATCAAGTAACGTACAAGCAAATAACACAACTTGACAACCCAGAGGTCAGTCTTTGGTGATTCTGACCACAAGAGTTCCCAAAGGAATGGCTGGAGAAGAAAATGGAGGATGTGGAAATGGAGCCACTGCCATAGAACAAGCCTTTTTAAATTAGGCAATACTGTTTCAATTCATCCTTCAAATCACATATTATGTTCCTTTAGTATAGCTTCAGTGTAGCTTTTCTAACCTCTCTAGTCTACTGAATCTCACTCTTCCAGGAACACCTACTGACACCCAATTTTTTGAGTAGGAATGCTTACCTAACATTGAAAACAAGTAATAGCCATGCACATCATGAGGCTAATGTTAATCTGTCAAATTAAATACATATTAACAATAATTCATTAGGAAAAAACTCAATAATGTTTATGCTGTGAGCCAGGCACTGTTCTTGGCAGCATTTCCTAAATGTTTGCCTCAGAACTCCTTTATGCTCTTACAAATTATGGAGAACCACAAAGAGCTTTTATTTATATGTATTATAAAATATACGAAAGATATAATATACCAGCATTTAATATATTAGAAATTTAATATTTGTTACCCAATCATTTATAAATGTATTAAAATCAATAATACACCTATTATATGCTAACTATATTTTATATAATATATTCTGTGAAAAATAGATGTATTTTGCCAAAATAATTTAGTGAGAAGTGTGATAGGTTCATATAATTACAAAGTTCTTTAACATCTAAGTTAATTAAAAAAAAAAAAAAATATATATATATATATATAGCTGAATTCTCATGTGTTTCAATGCATTGTAATATGTTGCGTGGAAACATATATTTCTAATGATAGTTGGAAATTGAGAAATGTTTTCATTGCTATAACATTTTCAGATATTCTTCTGTAATAAAGACCAAAACTAAACGATAGTTTCTTAAAAGTTAATCATGATGTGGAATCTGAAGCCATATCAAAGAATTTTTCATACTCTGTTCCATTAAAATCCATTGACCTATCTTGCAATTTGAAGTGATCCTTTATCCATGTGTTATTTTGCAAATATTTTCACATTGATTAAAAATTACGCACATGTTTGAAATATTGACACATTTCATTATACATTATCCAAAAAAAATTCCTCATTAGTTAGTATCAGTAACCAACTCATTAGAAAAGTTTTTATCGGGAAATTGTCAACCTCAGTCACAGACATAAATTCTCCAAAATACTAAATTCACTTGCAAGCTTGAACTTATCACCAACAACAAATACTTTCAACTGTCTTCCTTGGAGTGACAGGTTTACTTCATTTTCTTTTGAGAAAGTATCTGCAAAATACCTCAGGACCCTGAAATTGAAGCCACAGTTTGCCTCCCAGTTGTTACATTGCCTCCCAGATGTTCCATAGCAGCTCAATCACACAAACTCTTTCCATGGAGACAATCCTAATACTTGAATAAGCAGCAAAAGTCCTTAGGTGTACTTCCCATTTTGTCACACAAAATATTAAAAAGACAAATGCTCAAGAGTCAAGATTTAATAAAATTAATAACTTTAACAGCTTTATAAAAAATTGGCATTTTCCTAACCCCTGCCCCAGTGACCATGAGTGGGTGATGGTGAAGTATACAGTGACCGCTAGTACAGTTTGGCGCCATGCCTTGATTCACACGATCATGGTAAAACAGCAACAGTTTTACACACTATTGCTTTTGCATCATCAGTGCAAATATCAACATTTTGTTGACCCCATAGCACCACCCACTCCTCTGTGCCTTGTGTTACATATTTACTTGTTCAGTAGTTTTCTACACTGGGACAGAAACTCAATGAAGACAGAGCCTGTCTGTCCACTGGGGTATCCCCAGTACCCACAGCATCGCCTGGCACTTTGTGAGCTCTCAGTACACTTCAGTGAAATAAGTGAAGAATTTTTTTTTTTTTAATAATTGATATATGCTGTTTTTCTTTTTAAGATTTTATTTATTATTTCCAGAGAGAGGGGAAGGGAAAGAGGCAGAGAGGGAGAGAAGAATCAATGTATGGTTGCCTTTCACCTGCCTCCAGCCACAGAACTGGCTGGAGACCTGGCTTGCAACCTGATTATGTGCCCTGGCTGGGGGAATCGAACCAGCAACCTTTGGGTTCGCAGGCCGGCACCTTATCCACTGTGTGAAGAATTTTTTTTACTAGGTTTTGTATCTAAAGACCACCAGACTGTGCAATATTAATTTCCCTAGTGTATTATCTTCCTATTCCCAAGTAGTGTATTATCTTCTTAAATATCTTCCCCAAAATCCAAATAGCAACTTAGGATATAAGGATATCAAATAATCTTTCTCTTCTCTATCACCACATACTGGCCTTTCTCAACATTGGGATGTTGGCACTAATGACATTGGGGACCAGCTAAATCTTGGTTGTGAGGCCTTCCTGTACATTGAGGAGAGTTAACAGTTCCACTACCAGATGCCAGTGGCAACTGCCACTCCTCGTTGCGACAATCAAAAATGTCTCCATACATTGCTCCCTGCCCACCTTCTCCCCAACAGTTGAGCACTACTGGCATATAAGTTCCAAAATACCTATAGCAATGCCAAATCAATTCATTAATTTGAGGTTAAAGACTTTTAAATTATCAACCTCTCTGGGCTACGTTATAAAAACGATGATTGCCCACGTTTAGCTATGTAGTCTCCTTGTTTCAATAAATGTGTCAGATTATGAATAAAAATTCAAGCTCATTTTTATGAGAATTATAATTAAGGAGAACTTGTGTTTAACTTTGCAGTTGTCACAATGAAAATCAATTACAAAATACTGGTAATTTGCGTGTCCACTCTCCACCAGACTTTAAGCTCCTTCAGAACATGAGCAGTATCTTTTCATCTTTAGAACTGGTACTAGATTGTTTCTAGACAGTCATAATAACATTCCATCCATACAAAACTCTAAAGCTTATAGAACAATAAACTATTTGTTCGTATTAACAGTTGAGTAGCCTTTAAGACTCAGCTTCATGGGTATATCACTCAACAAACCATTGAGAAATATATACCACACCGGATTGCTGTTAGATGTCTGAAGAGATCACAGTAAGACCTAAACAGTATATCAAAATTCCCAGTGAAAGCCCTTTGATTATTGATGTTTTCTTATTATCCAGAATCAAAGGGATTTGTTGTGTCTGAGTTATTAAGAGCCATTTAACATCTGCTCAATTTCCCATCAAAATATGGTTTAGTCTTTTTCAGAACAACTATTAAATCAAAGTGAACACCACCATCAATTTGGATACTAGGTGAAGATAACTGTTTATCATATCATCCAGATTTTTGAAACTTTCTTGAATTAAACGTTTCCAGGATTGATGATAATTAAAACATTATTAAGTGTCTTCTATTTGGCTTCAATATACTAAAAACCAGCATGATAGAACTGTGTTCTTCAGGCTTCAGTAGAAAGAATTCACCTTTGTCATCATGTGATCAGAGCATTCACTATGTAAAAGGTATAAGGTTTTAAAGATGTTTAATAGTTAGGTGGCTGGAAAGTCAATAGTGAAACTGGACAGAAGAGGGAAGAGAAGTAAGAACAATTCTCAATGCAATAATAGTGACCATAAAATTATTAAAAGTAAAGATTCAGAAATTTACTGAGATGAACACAATAAAATACTACAGTAAACTTTTCTGAAGGTACCTTTTTTAAGTATTTGCTATTTTTTCTCAAGATTTTGTTTAACATTTTTTGTAATTTTTTAAAGTTCACTCAAGGACTTTTCATTGTTTTTAGAAAGGGAAGAAAAGGGGGAGAAAGAAAGGGAAAGAAACATCAATGTGAAAGAAAAACATCAACTGGCTGCCTTTCATCTGTGCCCCAACCAGGGACAGAGCCGCAACCTAGGCATGTGCCTGCAGGGAAAGCAAACCTGTGACTTTTCAGTTTATCAGCTGACACTACAACCAACTGAGCCACTCTGGCAGAGGCTTGTTTAATATTTAAAAAAATTTTTTTTTGCACTTTCAATTCCCATGAATTCATCTCACAGCTTAGCCTATAAGAATAGGGATATTGTAACTGTCTTTCTTGGATAATTTCCATTGGCCTATGGCAATGAGTTGATCTAAAGCAGAGGTCAAAAGCAGTAGAAGTACTTTTAACACAACACAGTGTGGTTAAAACATTAACTTGTTCCCATTTTAAGAAATTATTGTACTCACATAAAAGTCAATATTTATAGCTTCTCTTCAAATGCTAGCAGAAAAATCAACACAGGACATTCTGTATTTCTGAATGGTAACAATGGGCTGAAGAAAAAAGAGCCACATGTTCCCTTCATTTTGCGACAGTCACCACTGTTCCCTATTCTCCCTTACACCAGGGCTAAATATTAATTAAACCTTCTCACACTAATGTTACCTTTTTTACACAAAGCCCATTTTATTCACATCCGTGACTTAGGTATCTTTAGAGCCATTTCAATTTTCAGCCATAGCCTTGAAGTTTCACCAGGCCCTTTTGGTTCTTACAGATTTGTAATACGGGTTATCCAGAATGCTAAGTTTTAAAATGGCATTTGATCTTAAAGTGTTTGCATGAAAAAGTTCTCCCAAGATAGGAAAAAAATATATATTTTTTTAAAAACTAAGAAAACTGGTGCCTACTTACGTAAACCCTAGTTTCCCAAGAAATTCAAAATTAGTTTAGATGTTAATACTTAGACAACAACTCTGGAAGCTGTGCACTCAACTAGTTTTCTCAAACACTAAAATGACTCTATATCCTTTAAACTATTAAATATTTCTTTTAATAAAGGGACTTTTGACACTAAACTCTTCTTGCTTTTATATTCCAAGTACCACTTGATTCATGATGATCTTGTGTTCCTTGTATTGTTTCAGATGGTTGATGCCTCTTTCCGGAATGGTCAGGGACACACCAAATTCCAGGGATAAATCACCTAAAGTATAAGGTTAAGGAGTGCCCAATTTCTCTAGTCAGTTGTTTTGAAACCTATCAAAATTAAGCCTCCCCAATACACCTAAAAACACTTCCCACATGCCTATACAGACACAGTATGTCTCCTACAGGTGGAACTCACTCCTGTGAGAAGCATGGATAAAGCCCAGGACTCTAAGTCTCAGCTTTTTTTAACCATTAAAATGAGATAATAATAATAATAATAATAGCTATCTCACAGAGAGGTGAAGAGAATTACACAGAGGTAGTTTTGGTTGGTACTTTGTACAGTGTTAATGCATAATTAGGACCAAATAAATGCTAACTGATATTTCTGCTATTATTGCTACAGCCACAGGCATAGTTCTATTACAATCAGTACTAAAGACTCCTGCCTATACCATTCTGATCCTCTAGTAAGAGGGAATCAATCCAACATACTCTAACTTCTGAAAAATTTCTTTGTTTCAAAACAAATAATCCACAGCTTTTTTCAGGTGGGGGGATCTACTATGTTTATGTAAATATATAAATGTATGCATATATATATATATATATAAGGAAAGGACTAAAATAGGTTTATAGTTGTATAAAATTAATAATTGATAAATAGCAATTCAAGAAAGAATAAAGTCTGTGTTCTGTGTATGCACAACTATAAACCTACTTTTTGCCTCACCCTGGATGTGCATCAGGGTATATATATATATATATATATATATATATATATATATATTCTACATTGTATTGGGTCTTTTCTGCATGGGATTCCAGGCTGGCCCCCAAATGTGGCACATGGTAATCTCTCTATTCATATGTTATAAACATTCCAGAAATATAAATATGAACAAATAGCAGAAGGTAGAAAAAATTAATTTAGGATAAAACTATAAATTGCTAGTAAAGATTGAAGCCTATCTCCATAATCATTAAGAGGACTTGGAGAACAAAGTATTAATAAAAACTGAACAATGTATGTGGACAATGGCCCTACCCTGGCTTTGACTTCAATGAACTGCAACTAGATTGGAACAAGAATCACACAGGCTAATCTGAGAACATTTCTACAGAAAAGTCAGGCACAGAAATGAAGACTAATATTCTTGAAGTTACCTTAGCTCTTCCCAATGCTACTAACTCTATATCATCAACAGAACCATTAAACAAATGTAAGAATATTAGGCTAGGTGGCAAAACTTAAAACTATTCTTTATATATTACAAATTATGATATTTGTAAAGAGCTTTTTATTGTGAAAGTAATCAACGTTTAATAAGTTGAGAATTGTAACAAAAATATATTTCAAATAGTTCACAATTTCTGGTGGCATTTCAGATAAAAATATGTTTGACAATGCTGGCGATCTTTATGAAATAAAATGGATTTCTAAAAGACAATTCATGAGCTTATATGGCCATACTCGTAAAGCATTTTCCTTAATAAGATATCTGGTAAATTGCTGTATGTTGAATATTATACAAATATTGACACAGAAATGCCAGGAGGCTATTGTGTCTCCAATATAATACTTCATATTGTGCTGCTCAGGAATTTACACGGATATCAGATAACTTAAAAACACAGCACAATCACAGAGAAGGCTAAGCGGAAAGTACAAAGCACATAATATAGATAATATTCTCAAGCACAAAATTTTCTCTGGCACAGGAAACTGGTCATTTCCCGAATTCAAAATGCAGAACACGATTCCTGCTGAACTCTGTATTCGACAATTCAGTTCCCACGAAAAGGAAATGTAAGCAGTGGGGGAAGGAAAAGTATTTAAAGTTAGAAAACATCACAGAGAAATGAATCGAGATGCCAGCATGAAGATTCAAAGATTTTGTCTCTGCCTGGCATCCACTGCTCTCTTTCTTCTCACACATTTTTCTCCCTGTGCAACCCCATGAGATACAGAAAACAGATTTTTAAATTCACTTCATGATACATACTTGTTTCAACAAATATTAGAGCTTTTTATTCAGAATTGTTATATCTACTGTACTGTGCCTTTAAAACCTGACTCCTGAAATTGTCCACTCTTACCCTTAAAATACATACAACTTTTCTATCAACATCCTATTGCCCCTCTGACTCTCCGTATCCACATCCCCCCTTTTCTCATGCTCAAATATTCAATATATCATCCAATCCTTAGTCTGTGGTCTCTGTTTCCTTTCCTTTTTCATTTTATTCAAACTCTATTCCTAAACGGAATTAATGGGTAGTAACAAAAACAATGTTGGGCTAATACAAACAGATCAATGGAACAGAAAACATCTTGAATAGGAGGGAATTTAGTATTTAAAACAGGTGGTACTTTAAATAGGTGAGAAAATAATTTGCAGGTGTGGAGACAATAGGCAGCTGAGTTTATGGGCTTTCCAAAAATATAATAGAAAACAAGAATGTAAAGCAGTTCAGAGCTTCAACTCTGAAGCCAGTCTGCCCAGGTTCAAATCCCAACTCTGCCAATTACTTGCCGTGGGACATCTCAAAAGTTACTACCTCTCTGAGGCAGAGTCTCTATATTTGCCAAATGAGAGAAATACAATAGCTGCTATTGCAGACTTGCTCTAAACTAAAGGTTAAATAAATTAATATATGTAAAGCAATGCTAGTTGCTTCAAGGACTAATATATAATTGTTTGCTATTATTATTATTTTTTCTATTTTATTTCACATCACCAAATATACTTGCCAGATGCTATTTTCACTACATAAGTGTACACTTCATTTCTGAAGCAAGATCTTGAAAAAAGAGAATCATTCTTTTTTGCAACATCCAGTTATAATCAACCCGTTCATTAGAGAAATAGGCATTGTGCATATATGGATGTGTAAAATATTTCAAAACTGTTTTTAAGCCAATCACCATTTTTATTTGTAATGTTCTCTGTAAAAATTAGGCCAAAAATACAAAAGAAGGCAAATATCTGAAAGCATTTCCGTACACATTCAAGAAGTATGATAAAAAAGAAATAAATTCAACTGCAAATCTGGGTTAACAATTATTATCAACAATCCTATTATTTAAAAAACTGAGAAAATAAAGTGTGAAATTTCATAAATACTTCTACATACTTCATAAATCAAAGAGGAGCCAGCAAAATCCTACTAATGAGTTCATTTCCATGGATATTGGCTTGCAGCTCTGTCAACAGATAAGTATTCATAAGGTAAGCTGGGTGCAGGTAAAGAAGAAAATTTCCCTTCCAGGGAAAAAACTATGATAACTAAAAAGTACTTCATGCATGTCTTCTGATCTGGGTTACATGAAATAAACAAACAAACAAAAAAGCTAATGTATGTTCAAACTGTATGGGTTTTATTATATAACCACAAAGACTCAACAGATTGGCTCAACTTCTGAAAAATGGCAATATCCCCTAATATCAATAGTTCTCAATATCAGAGGACCTGCATTACCCCAAGTCCTCCCAAAAAGCAGCCTTTTGGGTATGGGCATGAAATGGTCCCTGGGCTGAGTACAGATAACTAACATGCTTTAAGGCAATTATTTGCACTGCGTGGAGCTTGAAAATGTGAATAATATCAAGGAGAACCTGAATGGTAAACTAAAACCTAACAGAACAAGACCCAATGTTTGGCAGCCAGGGGGTCCAGAAGCCTGAAGCACCTCAGCAAGTAGATTTCAGGTAACAGTGAAAGATAGGAGTGTGTGGTGCAGTGTCATGGGGCTGAAAGTGACCCCAGTACATGCTACCTGAGGGGAAATGAGAAGAGGGAGAGTGGCATGTGACAGAGTAATTGTTACTGCCCTAGCCTCCTCCAGATTCAGTGGGATTTAGGTTCAGCCCCAGGCCTTGATAAAGAATTGGAACAAAAATCAGAAATAAGGTAGCATCCCAGTTTTATAGAACAACACACACAATGTACAGCCTGAAGCTCTGCTCATCGCTGGCTGAATGCTGGATTCAGGACAGCAAAACTAATTCCAGATGCTGCCTCCCCATGGCCAGGGATCCTCTTTCCCCTCCAGCTTAGTCGGGACCACCCCTGAGACACTGGGAGGCTGAGGACACAGAGCTCAGAGGCCCAGCAAGCTGTGAGTAGCTGCCTCTTCCCTGCCAACTGTAAAACTGCACAGTCTGATCAAAGAATAATGGCAGGCCCTGGATTTCAAAGTTCCACATTCAACATCATATCCTGAAAGTATGGAGAGTGGGTGTCCCATTGGAAACTAATGTCTATGTCCTGAAGAATCTGCACGATCTTACTTCCTATCACCAAATGAAAAAGAACAAAATCCTCAGAGGCATTGTGATGGTCAATGAGATGATGGGACAGGGATGCCACGCCAGGCTCTGTTGTAGGCGCTAGACAGATCATGATAAAAAATCTGATTTCCAGCCCTCGGGAGCTTGCGTTACAGAGCAGACATGCAAAAATAAAAGCACTTAATACAATTTCAAATTCAATTTCAGGAAGAGTGAAGACCTGACAGCTGGGGAGGAATTCTCTGAAAAGGAATCATTTAGAGAGAGATCTTAGGGAGCTGAGAGAAGAGGCATGTGACTACCTGGGCAGAAACAGCAGCAGATGCAAACAAAACAGGGGTGGGTGGTCCCAAAGGCAGGGCAGAGTGGATGATGGTCAAGGGAGGAAGAGGGGCGCAGGAGAAGTGGTTGACAGAAAAGGGCCTATCACAGAGGGGTCACAGTGAGGACTTGGCATTTCATTCCCAAGGTGATGGGAAGCCCTTGAAGGGCTGTAGGCAGAGGAGCGTGTCTAAAGCTCACTGCAGCTGCTGCACAGAGGACTGACCATGGAGAAGACCAACTCGGCTTCTACTGAGATAAGACAGGTCAAGGATGATGGCACTGGGTGTTGAGGTGGTGAGAAGTGGTCAGAATCTATGTATATTTTGAAGTGGATGCTGGCAGGGCTTACTGATGGATAGAATAGCATTTGGAAAAGAATGAGAGAAAGCCAGCATTGCCTGTTACCTTTTTTGGCCTCAACACTAAGTAAACACTGGTGCCGTTTATTGGTATGGGAAAGACCACCAAGGGCATGGGTTGGCAGAAAAATAACAAGAGTGCTTATCCTGTCAAGAAGCACAAATGCATAAATGGCAGGACAAATGCATGGGTAGCAGGTGGAAAGACACAGCTAATATCTAAGTTAGGCAACACAGGTTCACAGGCTATTACAAATTAAACATTTTAAATCTACATTTTACAGATGATGATTTTTCTACAGTAAACATGAGGGCAAAGAGGCAAGACACAAAAGATGTGAGGGCAGTAAAAGGGCATGGAAGGTGCTCATGATCTGTCCGTTGGCCACTCTCACTGCCTTCGGTTAAGGTCGCAGCCCTGAAATGCCCACCTTCTGGTGCCCTCGCCTTTCCTCATGTTTTTCCCACTGTGTGCCTGTGTCCTCACTGTGCCTCGCCCACTCTGGACTTAGTCAGCTTCCACTCCGTAACAGTCACTCAGGTGTCCTCCTCTCTCAGCAGCCCTGCACTACCTCTCCAGGCCAGGCTTGGCTCTGCCTTCTGGCTTCCAGAATGCCCTGAATGTTTTCTCATGGTTGCATCCCCTGCGCCATTTGCTTGTGTTGCATATACGCACTTCTTTCCCCCAATAGCCTGAAGCTCCCTGAAGACAAATGTGATAGTTGAATCATCTCTGCGCTCAAAACAACTAGCCAGCACTGTGCACATAGTAAGAATTTAATGTTTGAGGAATAATAAAATCTGAGTGCAAGTTAAGATTAAGGAAAGTTTGAGCTTCAGGGACCAAAACTAGCATCACCTTATAAAGAAGTGGAAGAACTAAAGAATGAAATCAGAGCACTATGGGGAGAGAAGATAGTGTAGGACCTTGTTGGTCATGTTGAGACCTTTGTTTTTTTACTCATTGGGAAAGGATTTGAGCTGAGAAGTATTATGACTTGGTGTATGTTTTTAAAAATAAGTATAGTAGCTTGTTGATAACAGAAAATGGGATTCAAGCTCAGAAACAGAAAAATTATACAGCCATTGCATCCCTCATTAGGTAAAATGAATTTTGTTAATATCCATGTCCATAATGAGAAATGTTTCACACACAGAGATGCACAAACATCACACAAACAATCTCAACTAATAAACATTTATCCAAAGAATCTCCATTTTTATGTCTCAAATTTATTTATAATGCCAGTTAAGGGATAGCTTCATAGCTATTCCTTCATTTTATGTTTCTCTTTTTCATTGAAATATTCCCTTCTGTTTTGCAGACTAAATTATGAAAGTCATAAAAAATATTACTAGTAAATAGTGTTAACAATTGCTTCCTTATTACATGCTACTTCATTAAATTAAGAATAAATGAGATGTGGCCATGCTTTATAGTTCTTTTTCTATTGCAAAGTAATGTCAATAAATAAAGACCTCCCAGTGTCAAAAGTTCAAACTTGAGGGGATAGTACTAGTTCAGATGTGACAAACATTATACATATATTTTACATTGGGACTGCTAATGTTTAAGAAAAATATCAAACATTACTTTAATCAAGAAATTACTTACATCAATAACTAAACTAAGTAGGATGTTTCATGTAAATTGACATCCTTTTATCAGGGGCAGGGAATATAAACAACTTTGATTTTTCAATACAGCTCAAGTCAGTAAGAATAGGCATAGCTGATTTGATATTTGCACACTAAATGGTTAAGTTAATGAAAGCAGGTATGAATGAATAGACAGGAAATAACCATTCATTGCCATGAGGCCAGAAAAGGCAAGGGAGATAACTACAGGATAATTATGGTTTCTGTTCAAACTTCCTATTTCTATTATAGTCATAGCAAAAATGAGAAAGGGTTCATTTTTTCACCAGCTACAGAAATTATCTCAATTAATGCATCAACAATCATATGAAGTTAAGTGTAATCTTAGCTCCATTTCAGTAATGGAGAAACTGAGCCTGGAAGTACAGTTAGTCCTCATCACCATCCATAGGTTCTTGCATGTAAGGGAAATCATGTACAACAAAACCAATCTGGCCATAGGCTAACGGACAGAAATAAGAGTTAAGTTTCTAAAGTATATTTTTTATCACAAAAATAGTACCAAACTTCTAAATGAAGACCTAAACACTTCTAATATTAAATGGTGAAATAAATGGGAGCTAAACATACATTTAAGAAAGATTTATAAAAATGAGTAATAAAATTTTCCAACCTGGTTATTCTACTTCAGGGTCATGGTGGCCAAGGCCTGTCCTGGCAGCTCAGGGTGCATGGCAGGACCCACCCCGAACAAGACACCCTTCCATCCCAGGCCACTCACACCATCCACACTCACAAAGACTGGGGCAATAAAGACACCCCAATGGACTTCACGTGACATCTTTGGGGTGTGGGAGGAGCCTGGAGGACCAGGAGAGAACGCAGGAATTGATAGGGGGGTGCAAACCCCAGAGGCAGTGGCCCCAGAGTCGGTTTTTTCTCATCAATGTTATAACAAAACAATGTTAAACAAAACCAACATTATTGGAGGATCTGCTGTGTAACCTCTTCAAGGTCAAACATCCAGGAGCTTGAAGGAGCCTGGATTCAATCCCTGCTGGACTCAGCACCAGTGTGCTACCCATTAACCGCTAACCACTTATTGGTTGATTAGACCCATACTTCCTCACAGGTGAGTTAGATGGGTCAGGTCAAGGGACATCATGCAGAGGCCAAAATAAAACAAAATTCCAGTCAGCTTCAAAATTTAATTTCCAAAGGTCCTACCCCTGCCTTAGAAAGGATGCCACTGTTTTCATATTTTTTAGTCAAGGAATTAAATAAGTTGCTTCTGGTTAAAGCTACTTGACTTGGATTGCACTGACTTTTTCCCTAACTGAATAAAAAATCACAGAATTTGAGTAACCTTATGAATCTGTAACAGAATGTTGCTTAGAGAAGAAAATTCTCCAGAAACCCTTTCCTCTTATCCTAATTACAGCATGCAAGTTAAGAAGACCACATGAAAGAACAGGGTACAATTGAGTACCTAGTTTTCAGCTAACAAGTTCCAGCTGATACCAGGGGCAGGGCAGGTCTTCATGGTCACATACCTCTCACTAGTCTGACTTAGCAAACGTATCTCATCTGCATGACCTTTTGCTATTTGGGGCAGTTAGATACTTAAAGGGTCACTCTTTTTAGTCGGAAATTACTATATGAAGAAACTACTACTTAGAGGAATATAAGAGGACTTATAAGGGCTCAGAATATAGTTAGGATAAGTCTCAAACCCTGAAATAGCCTTCAGGTATCTTTTAAGAAAAACATATTAATGAATCAATGAAAAGTAGCATAAAAATCTCCATTGAAGCTGACCTATGGAGTTAATAAAAACATACACTAAGCACTCATTCTCTGGAGAGCTCACTGTTCTCTGCATGATGTTAAAACATGAGTTCCTTAACTGGCACATTTTCCCTAAATTATCATAAATCCTAAGTTCTTAACTCAAAAAGCCATATAACTAGATTTAATCAGTTATCAAACTACGTATATTTACTACTTTCTCAAACTAATGGATTAAAAAAAATAAAACTGTTCTACCATGCAATTGGCATTATGATTTTAAATGCATTAGTGACATTTTCCAGATCTTTTAAAATTAGGAAATGCTACACACACTTTAAATAGAGTGGAATTGGATGAGGTAAAGACCTAAGAATATTCTCAATTTCCTAAGTTCACACATATCACAAACATATTACCAATAAGCTCACACATTCCAATAAGTTCATATATTACAAACAGTATGTAGAATGCTTCTGCTAGGACAAAGAGCCACTGGGACAGTTATATGAAGAAAATTACCTCTTCTCCACGCATTTTAAGTGAATATTTTAAGAAGCTTTACACAGAACTTCTGTGTTTCAGTTGGGATATAGAACGTTCCAAGATGCCATTGTTTTCACTCTAAGAAGCAGGACGAAATAGGTAACTGACAAAAATCATAATTTCCTAGGGAGCTAATGATGTGAAAAATCTAAATGAAATAAATTCCTGATAGTGGTAAGTGCTTCATAAGTGAAAAATGACCAGGTATCCTGATTGCAAACCTGGAGAAGCTCTAAAATGAATATGAATCTGTCATGGATCAGACTACAGAGAAATTAGCTCAGTTTCTAAAGAATATTTAAAGACTATACCTGAAAGTAGAATCCTAAGAGATCCCAGCCACAAGCCAAATTCAAAACCCACCAACTCTCCCACAAGCCTTCATCAAATGCAGAATGTGCTGAAGGGAAGTGTGCTCAAGATTGGAGACAAAAGCAAGAAACCTGAGAAAGGTCCCCAGTGGGGCACACAAGGCCTTTTAAAACACAATGCAGGGACCCACTGAAAGCTGAGGACCACAGAGAGAACTGAGATTAATCAACCAGTAACCCTCATGAAATGCGTAATATATGCTATAGCATCTGGCTGAATCTTGGGCTCAGGTTAGCGAGATGGAAAGAGAACTCCTGAGGTATAGAAAGTCAGGTGTGCTAAAGAAGCACTAAGAAAACTCAGGACTACAGAAAAAGTTATTTGCAGAGAAGGCAATTAGACTGTAAAACATAGAGATTTCCTGATCCTCACCAGGGCTTCAAACCCTGTGAAAAAGTGAATCTTGTTCCCATATTCAAATATTTGAAGTCAGTGGTAAACAAATGAGTAAAAGGTAAAACTTTTATTAAAACCATTAATAGGAGGGGGACAGAGCGGAGCAAAAAGGGGATGGATGTAATACAACAACAATAAAATTAAAAAAACATTAATAAAAGCTTTAAAAAGTATTATTTACAATTGCATCAAATTATCAGACAATTAGTAATAATCTAAGGACAGAAATGAAAATCTCTACATTGAAAATTACCAAACACTCCTGAAAGCTATAGAGAAGATCTGAATAAACAGAGATATCCCATGTTCATGGATTGGAATGCTCAATACTTGGAAGATATCACTCCTCTTAACATCGATCTATAGATTTATCACAAATTCAATCAAAATACCAGAAGGTTCTTTTGAAAATATTTGACAGCCATTTCAAAATTTTGATATGTAAATGAAGAGAATTGACAAAACAATCTAAGAAAGAGAAGCACAACAGTTAAAAAAACTTATTATGACTGATTTCAAGATTTATTATGAAGCTACAGTAATCAAGATAAGGTTTCACTTCATGGGCATAGGACAGACAAACAAATCTATGAAACAGAAGACAGTAAATAAATAACCTCAAATATATAAGTTAATTGATTTGTTTTATTAATAATATGCCCATTGGACTCAATGGAGAAAAAAATTTTATTAACAGATTTTGCCAGAAGAACTGTACATCCATCTGAAATAAATTAAATAAACTTCAACTCCTACTTCATTCCTTACATAAAAATCAGTCATAGTTTATCACAGACCTTAATGTATGTATAAGATAGAAATACAGAACTTGAAGAAAATAATAAAAATATATGATCTTGGGATAGGCAAATATTTCTAGGACCATAAAAAGTACTTATTATGAAATTAAAATGTAAAATAGCTTTTATCATGATTGAAGAGGTCTGCCTCTATCAAAACATCATTAATTAAGGAAATAAATAGTCAAGCCATAGACTTGGAAAAAAATATCTTTAATACATATATCTGTCATGGGAAACTTTGCAGAATATATAAACAATACAAATAAATCAATAAAAACAAAACACTACTCAAATTTTTAGATGGGTAAAAACTTGAACACAAAGAACATATATAGTTTATGTAAATAAGCACATGAGAAGCTACTTCAGATCATTAATACCAGTAAAGACAAATTAAAATGATAATAAGAGACCACTGACTATATACCATGAACTAAAATTATGAAGACTCAGACCACCAAGTGTTGGCAAGGATGTGAAACTGGAACACTCATGCATGGCTAGTGAGAATGTAAACTACTAAGTATAGCCACTTGTAAAAATAGTATCATATAAACTTAAACATACGTTTTCCAGATATACCCATGATCCCACTTCATAAAATTTATCCAGGAAAAATGAACATTTATGTGAACCTAAAGATTCATGTTCAAATATTCATGGCAGGTTTGTTTTATAATAGATTAAAACTAGAAACAACCTAGATATCTATCAAGTAGTGAATAGATAAATTATATTCTCACTATGTGCTTTAAACACATGTGGGCTTATCACAAACATTATCCATTAAATATTTTAAAATTATAATTGATGAATAAATATATACATATTACCTAATAAAACAAAAATTTTTACTTATGATGACAATTTGAACATTTTCTATGTAAATATAGTTTTTTCAAAAATATACAGGTTCAACATGATATATCTTAAGATAATGAAACAGTCATAGACAAACTAATTTTGTCTACTGTACAAAGATAACAATTTAAAATTTCATATTACATAGTTAAATACATAAAACTGGTTTTATTTATGACTAAAAATAATACTCTAAACTAAGCTAAAGTACCAATAATCAATTATACTTGAATCAGGAAATCAGTTTTACTCTGTAAATTATAGGAAAAATAAAAAATTAAATAAATAATAAAGGGCTTATAAGAAAATGTTTGCATTATACTAATCATACAAAAAGATCATTAAAAGCCATGTAAGCCCTGGCTGGTGTGGCTCAGTGGACAGGCACTGGCCTGCGAACGCAACGGTGGCTGGTTGGATTCCCAGCCAGGGCACAAAACCAGGTTGCAAGCCAGGTCTCCAGCCAGGTCCCCAGGTGAAGGCAGGTGAAAAGCAACCATACATTGATGTTTCTCTCCCTTTCTTCCTCCTTCCCTGGCCTTCTCTCTAAAAATAATATATATTTTTTTAATCTTTAAAAATAAAAAAGCCATGTAATTCTATTTCATGGCTTTATGAAAACTAACACACCTTCATTATCCATAAACATTTATTATGTTCCATTATGTAGGGAGGATGGTGATACACAGACTGCACCAAGTCTTTACAAATTCATCTGAAAGAAATGAAGAGGATAAAATTATGAAGGGGAGAAAAGAGCAAAGAAAATGAAATAAAGGATAAAAGGAAATAATTCTTCCCTTCAAAATGACTATAGTGTAGTTTTAGGATAAAATTATATGTATATCAAATGATATTAAAACTTTACAGACCTCTTAGCATAAAATGTCATCTAATATCTAACCTCTGTTTCCTCTCTAGGCATAGTTTTGGCTTTTCCAACCCCCTGAATAATAATACTCCCTGGCACATAGCAGAGGCTCAATAAACATGTGTGAATTCATTACCTGGACTTTGTGAGGAAGTAGTTCTCCTGAAATTTCTCTCAGCAAATCTAGTGCTTGAGAAAATTCTTGAGGACTAGAATGAAATCTCTTTCTCTGATTCTCCCACAAAATCTAGCCCAGGACTCTGCACAAAGGCAAGTTAAATTCACAGGATGTGAATATTTCTTTCTTCCAACGTACTTTTTTTAATTGAAGTTTCCCAACAATTGTTTAAGGCCCAATTATGTAAAAATAACTTATAATAATCTTTATTATCTTCTTCAAGTACAAAAGGATATTTCGTTCCAGATTGAACAAAACCAATAAGTTGACATCAAATATGGTAAAGAAGTACCTCTCTCTTCTTTACCAGAAAACTTACAATACTACATTCAGTAACAATACTAAGGCAACTCCAACAACTGAATTTTTGTTACAGCATCTGTGCTATGTGCAGTATCTGTCAAATGCAAACAATAGGACTCCCTGGGCTGGACGAATTTCAGGCTTTCACCTGTCAATTATGAGTAGTCATCTCAGCCAGCCCAGTAGGACACATTTATGAGAGAGTGAGTGCAATGTATGCAAGAAAATGAGGTCTGGCTTTCCATTAGATGCTGTTGCTTTAACTGATGGAATCACCCAGGACCAGATGACAGTAGAGAGCAATAATGTAGGTGCTATGCATCATTCCTATAGAACTTACTTTATCTTTTTAAATACTATCCCTCAGCCATTTATCTTCCTAAAGTCATCCTGTGCCCCCAATCACTTCTCCTTTCAGACAGCAGTGTTATTAATAATGAAATTGGTACACATCTGTCTATAAAGTTCAATCCAGCCTTCAGGACCTCCACAGCAAAGCCCAGTTTCCCCATGAAGATTTCCTCCAATCTTCTGGCCCATATATATTTTTTCTTAATAGACTGGCAATAGAGTTTATTTGATAAAATGATTATTTGGCATTTAAGCTCATATTTGAGTCTGCCCATGGTGCTTGGCATTGTATAAAGTACACAAGTAGGTATTGAAATGAAGTAATATTCTAAAATTTCAAAAAGTAGTTGTAAACCATAGTAGTTTTTCTAAGAAACTGAAATTATACACAAATTCCATCCTCAATCATCAAGTAAATACAAATGGATTCTATTATCTAGAAAGGGGACAGAGTCTAATAAAGTATGACACATGGTCAGACATACTCAGGAAATATAGCCAAAGCAAGGCATTCATTTGAAAAACTATTGGTATTTTTTAAAAGTATTCTTAGATGAACACCCATCTATAAATACTTATAAATCTAGAACTATTTTTAATAATTGTTTACTCACCATTAAAGAAAAATAAAATAATTTTGAAATCTGGTTACAAACTTATGTCAAAGATAGTTTTGAGAGGTTTAAGTTCTGAAATAAATAGTTTATAATCTTCAAATATCATTTTTAAAATAAACACTGAAGTTTGTTCATAACCTTAGAATTTACGATTAAAATGTGTTCAACGGACATTTTTCCTTAAGAATAACTAATTGCATTGCCCTGGGGACCAATTATGAATCCCCATACCCTCTGAAAAAATTTAGTTTTGTTCCTAAGAAAACAGTTCCTATTACATTCAGATGAATAACCCAAAATAATGAAACCTGAACCATTGCCATCGAGGCTACGGAAAAATAAGTTTTTGACTGCTTCTAAATCAAAGTGCTAATATTCAGATGCTATGTTATATTGCCATTAACAATGACATTTCTTGCAAATTACTGCCCTGCAGACATTGTATGGTTTCTATTCTTTTAAACTTGCTAAGATGTGTTTTATGGAATGGACTATAATGTGGTATATCTTAATGAATGCCCCATGTGACCTTGAGGAGAACAAATAATCTGTTGATGAATAAAGTAATATATCAAAAAAAGAGAGAAAATACCTAAACCATCAGATGCCATGTTAGAAAATTAAAGGAGAAACCTGTGTTATAAAAATTGTTTATAAAACAGTCTCAAATATGATTTTTTTTAAAAATCAGTATCTGATCAGCATTTAAGCAATTTTCCATAAAATTATAAAACACTCCATTTCTTCAAGTTCATAAATGTTTCTTGGACTACATGCTTGTTGAATAAATAAATACTAAGAAAATGTTAATTGCTCTTCTCAGCTAAGATTAATGCACAAGTACCAAAATTAAAATTTTATCCATAAAAACAGAGCAAATTCAGGATATTAGTTAAGTTTGCAGAGGTGGGGGTGGTTGTTTATTTTAACACCTGTGTCTATGACTTCATGATACTCTCATCCTTGCTGAACCACACAGATAGCAAGGAATCTAGGAGATGTCCTTTGTTGAGGTCCCTCTGGAAGAGCATCGAGGCTTGGAGCCCCATGCAGGCCAGGCGAAGCCTGTAACACCTGACTGGAAAACTGGGAAAACTGGGTGCATACAAGCCTCCATGACTTAGCCAGTGGGACCCAGTTGAAGTTGGGGCATGGAAACATACCTTAGCCCCTTTAAAGTCTGGCCTGTTCTCTCACCTTGATTAATCCTATATTGTATCAACAGCAGAGGTTTTTTTTAATTTGAGTGCAAATTCAATAAGAAAAATAAATAAATTTGAATGCACATCCTGACTTGAGTAAAATATCAGTGCTCTTTCACTTGTTGTTCCTTAACAATATCCATTTTCCTATAATTAGCATTGTTTAACGTTGATTGACAAGCTATATGCCTTCAGGTTTACTCCTTTCAATAAAAGGCCTTTGGGAACAGGGAATGGGGCTTTTGGCCTCCAGCCATTAGCCAACCTTCTCCCCCTAGCACAAGCTTCCTGGGAAGTATTTGTTTCATCCGCGGCACTGAGGAGTTGCTGCAGGCCAGGGGTCCCCTAAATTCTTGATTTAACCTCAGACTAAGTAATGTGACATTCTGTATCTGCAGCTTAGCTTTGGCCTCATTTAGAAGACCAGTCTATACCTGTTCTGGAGGAAGTAAGACAAAGAGGAAATGTAGTTCAATATCCACCCTGTGTATGGGAAAGACCAATCCCTCATCAAAAGAATCTCCAGGGGGAGGAAGAGTCAAAGAAGGGGAGCAGTTTAGACAAGATCCTAGTATGGAAGAACCATGGACAAGGACAAAAAGTGGGATTGACTTTGGGGGGGAGTGGGTGGGTGGGGAAGGGGACAGTGGGGCTGGATGTAATACAACAACAATAAAATAAAATAATAAAAGAATCTCCATGATCCCTTTTCAAAGAGCTTAATTCATTACTTGTACTATCTTTTTGGAAACTGTCTTTGACTAGGGCTTTCCTTAATAATCATGAAAAACAGTAAAGATAATGTAATTTGCCAAGAAGCTTGCTATGTTCAGAAGTAGAAAAAGATTTATGTTAAAAATTTCAGATGACCTCTTTTAAAAAATCAGAGGTCCTGGCTTCACTGTAGGCCACATACCTGCCAGGGAGCAGCTGACTCAAGTTAGGGGTGTGCCCCAGTTCCCACCACTCCCTAATGTTGTCTATGAACAGCTTTGCTCACTTCTGTTCCCTGCCTCACCACATGAGTATTTTATTTAAACCCCTTGGTATGAAGGTCAGTCATGTGAATTCTGGAGTCAGACTACCTGGATTTAAATCCTATTACTTACTAGTTCTTTCTGCTCTTATTTTCTCCTGGTAAAACTAGAATTATTACTACTTTGTAGAACTGTCGGGAAAGTAAATATAGTTCTGATATCAATCAAGCATACAGCCCAGTGAATCCATAAGTGTAATTATTAAGGAAGACACAGAACAGAAATGAAGCTAGGTTTAACTCCTTCTATTCCATCACATTACTGGGAAGTGTTGTAACCTCTTAGAGGGTTTCATCCTTAAGCCAAAACAATGGCCCACAGCCCCAGTAGCAAGATCTAGGGTAGACTGCAGGGCACCTTGAGTATGGTGACTCAAGGAAACCATGCCAGTTACGCCTGGCATTCTCCTCTCAAGGCCAAGGATGGTTCTTATACATTACAACCCTCTGGGGAACCTTTAAAAACCAAAAGGAAACAATGCCCAGGCCCTGCCCCAAGCCATATCAGAGCTATTGGAGGAGGGTGATCTAGATATACTTTTAAAGCTTCCCAAGTGATTCTAATGTATAGATAGGCTTGAAAACCACTGTAGATAGCGCCAGTCCTACTCAGTAACCCTAAGACTCTCAAATGTTCATTGCAGGCGTCCTTATGTTTACAAATGAGCAGTTTAGGAGGCTTTTAACCCCAGAAATTACTGGTTCATGTAGCAGACAATACTCATTTTGTTAGCTTGCCTTCATTTGGGGTGCATGAGTTATATACATTAATATGAGAAAAAGAGGAAGACAAATGTTTATGGAACATGACATTTCTTAAAATGTGTCCCTACAGAGATTATTTTAAATGACTATTTAGGTGCACTTCTACAGGCCTAGGGATAATAATTTTACATCTTCAACAAGTGACTGAATTTAGCAATACCACAGTAAGTAAAGAATGACAGATAGGTTATTTCCACTTAATACTGAGATAACCTGCTACAGTAAAGTCATAAGTTTTCTACTTAAAATTGCAAAATCACCAATAGTTTTGCATGAAACACAGAGCAACATCATTAAGAATTTGTTAATATATGGATAAACTGTGTGCTAATTTGGTTAAACAGCTCAGTACTGTATTGAGAATGGCAAAGTAAAAAAAAAAAAAAAAAAAAAAAACACTAGTCATTCAAATAGTTTTATCCTGAGAAAATAAAATGTTATTATATAGTAGTCTAAATAATTTAATGAGACCTAGAAATTTTTAATTCTTAGGATATTTAAATTGAGAAGTTTTAAAAATATATTTGAAGACCATTATTAAGCAAAATTTAGGTAGAGAGACTCCTAATTGAAGGGGAAAAAAATTTTTTTTAAGATTTTATTTCATTATTTTTAGAAAGAGGGGAAAGGAGAGAGGCAGAGAGGGAGAGAGATATCAATGTATGGTTGTGTTTCACCTGCTTCCAGCCACAGACCTGACTGGAGACCTGGTTTGCAACCTGATTATGTGCCCTGGCTGGGGAATCGAACCTGCGACCTTTGGGTTCGCAGGCCGGTGCCTTAACCACTGTGCTACCAGCCAGGGTGGGAAAATGATTTTAAGGCAATCATAATATTCTTTCTAGTCATGAAGTTATAATTCCACTTGTCTTTAAATGTAAATTTAGACTGGTTCCATTTATTATAGTGTAAATCATTTTCACCAAACATTAGCTTTCTTTTCTTATCTCGTTCCCCACATCCGTATCTCATTTATTAATGTTTCCTTTTACCAAACCATCACTAATCCAATGTCCATGAGGCGGTCTGATCACATGAGTGAACAAAGTGACAGTAGGTGTCCAGGATCCCAGACAAAGAGCACAAATTGTAGCCTGGAAATCTGATCCATATGCAGGATTGGTTTGCTTTCTCTGCATTAAAAATGTTGGCAAACTCAGATAAAGGTCCAGAATTTCAGCTTACTCTGGAAAAGCGGGAGCTCTGGGAACACTGGGGCCATGCTGCCTCTTTGCAACAGTTGGCAGCAGTTGAGTATCACTTCCCTTGGGTGGGACACCGGCTCCCTCCAGCTGGCCAGTTACCACCACCCACTTGTCAGATCTACATAACCTGCCTAGCTCCTGGAAGCTTCTGAGTTTCTAACTCCCCCAAAAGGAGAAACTAATCAAATAAGAGAGGATTAACTTAAGCCCAAACTGGGATGGGCTTCTGGAAGATGAAAGGTAAACAGTGGACAACACCCCTGGGCAGTCAGGAGATGCACAGTAGAATGGAAAGGAACAGGCAGAGAAACCTGTGCTCAAGTTGTGGGCTCTACCATTGTCAGTAGTGGGAACCTAGGGGGTGGCTCAATCTCTGAGAACAATCTCTTTCTGGAGGAGGCAGTGATGAATGCACTGTGCCAGGCACATGACCAGACTCAGGAGACTTGGGGAGAGGTAGCAGGGACATCATGGGACAATCAATGAGGAAAGGTGGCTTCAGATCCTATCTGTACCTCATCATCTCCAAGAGCCACAGTTTCTTCATCTGCAAAACTGAAATAATGACCTGAGGCTGCCAGGAGAGCACTGGCTGCAGAGGGCATTCACCTCCTCAACTTGTTGTCAATCCTACTGCTCTAAGTCTGGTCTTGCTCCCGTACCGGGTGAGGAAGGAGGAGGACAGTGGACCAGAATTGAGGGGAAGTGACTATACTCTGGAATGCAGCTAGAGGGGTCCTGGGTAGCTGCTGAGAAAAGGTGGAGTTTGAGCTGCACAGCCAGCGAAGGGCTCCCACAGGCAGGAGAATGTGGGGTAAAGGACATTTCGAGCAAAGAGAACCATTTGAGGCCAGACCCAGAGGCCGAAGCTGCCAGGCCTGTTTGAGGAGAGGTGGTCAGTCCAGCACCTGTGATAGAAGCACGGCATGAAGGTGAGGGATGGAAATGAGCAAGAAAATGTACCTGCAGAGGAATTATAGTTGCCTTTCAGGGCCAGGCTGTGACTTCATTCTGGACCCGTTCGGTAAGTGAAAACTGTTTCCAATGCACATAACTCTCCCCACCCAGAGATACCCATGGAATCCCTGCACAAGCACAGCGAGTTGGAGAGGAATGATAAAAAGAACCAAGCTCTAAGTGACCCTGAATTGATAGGTTTAGCATTGGTAGCCAAATGCCTTGCTAACTTAAGTTTCAGGGAGAGCTTGATAGGTTTTATATAGTTTCAGAAAGACTGAAGTATTGATAAAAAGAAAGCAAACAAACACATCAAATGGATTATCTTATTTCTTTAATCACCTTTAAGTTCGGTTTCAGTGAATTCTAAACCTCAGCACAAGACATTATCTCTCTTCCTCTGACAAGAGCTAAAAAGGGTCACATAGTTCACTTGACACAACCCAGCTTCCTGTGACTGATGCTCAGCCCCAGGTGGCTGGAACTGTGTCCTGAAACTTCCTAAAGTCTCTGGCACTACACTGGGGCCAGGAAAACAAAGGCAAAGGCCTGCAGAATGACAAAAGTGATACAGATATAAATGAATGACTTAACCCCGGTGAGAAGAATGCCCCATGAAAGTATAACAGAGATCAATCCAGCTATAGCATCTACTATAGTGGTTGAGAGTGGGGACTCTATCAAGACTTCTTTGGTTCGAATCCCACCTCTGCCACTTACTAGCTGGGTGATTCTGAGCAATTGCTTAATCTTTCTGTTCCTCAATTTCCCATCTCTAGAGGGAAAGGTTAGGGTTTCTACCTCATGGGGTTATTGTCAGAATGAAAAGTATACATACACCATGCACTTAGTACACTAATCACTTTCATTAGTATAGCCTGATTAGTAGCCTGATGAGCCCAAAAGAGATCCTAGAAAAATATGTTCATCTTTTCCCCATATTTCCTGTCTCCAGCCAAAAGAAACATTATGAAAATGAACTTTTCTCTCAATACTCTTTTGCCAACCAAGTGAAATTAACCTTGAACTTCCATCTCCCAAGTGACAGCTGGTCTGAGCTCTTTCCACCACCACATACGTTTTCCAATTCACCAAGCTTCCTGAAAGCCTCAAGTACAGCCCTGTTCCCAGCTATGTTCCCAGCTATGGACCTCACAGTTCCACCAACAGACTTAAAGAGACATCAGTCCGGATACCTCCATCAGCTACCACTGGCTGCTCTCCTAGGTGGTGCAGCTCCACCGCTCACAGGGAAATGTCTGACCCCAGGACCTGCCACCTGAGTGCCCTGCCCTGACATGGCTCTCAAATCAGCTGCTTCATCCTCCCTGCTCCTGAAACATCCAAATGCATTTGGCCATCCAAGGAGGAGTCCCCTTCCTACTTCCCTTTCAGCCTTCGACACCCAACAGCCTTCCTGAGGATTCCTTGCCTCTCATTTCAGGACTCAGAGGATGCACTCACTGCTTAACAGGAAGAGCTTTGGTGTTCCTGAGCACATCGCTATGTTCCCACCCCTGACGCTAAGGAAAATTAAGCCTCATCAGTGTACAAGTAAATCATCTCACAGCTCAAGTGCTCTGATCTCGGCATGTGGATCCCAAGTGAAGTACTTTTTTAATAACGCATCTGATTTTTAAAAAGATAACTTGGGTAATATCCATTGCAAATATGGTGGCATCAACATGAAGTATTATCGAAAGACTGCACATGTTCAAATTAAGGCACACATGGCCAACAGAATTAGTATTTATAACATTATGTCAAAAGATAGAAATAACCATCCTTAAATAGAGAACAATTAAATTTCCCATGAAGCCACTTCTTTACCAAAAACATCCTCCTTATTCTCCTCTCGCTCAATAGAAATCTGTTCATTAGCTTGACAGCAAAGCTGACCAAATGCTGATGAGTGTTCACGGGCTATTGTATTTGGCTTTGAAAACAAGTCATGATTAGGAAATCAACATGGGAAGCATAGTTTAACCATCCAAAAGCATTTTCTCTGCCTAGAAACTGGCAAGAACTTGGTGTAGTTTTTCTGCTTCTATGTCATGTCGCTCTGGTCACTGGAACATCGTGGTCGCTACAAAAGAGGGAAAAAAAAACAACTGCATTTAAGCAGCAGCACCAATTACAAATTTAGCCTGAAAGCTGCCGTGCAGGGACCTGTGTGACTGGGCTCAGTGCCTGCCGCCTGCCGGTTACTAGCCAAGGAGAGAACAGGCGGTAGGCGCCCCCACTCCCAGCCCCTGGCTTCCCCCTCACCCCACATTGCAGCTGGGGACCTTCAGCACTTCCTTTCCTGGGAAGTCTGGGAATGGACTGCTTTTATGAAATGAACATGACCCAGAAAATCATTCAGCACGATCAGCTTGTGCAGTTGAAAGAGCCCTCAGCTGGACTTCCCATCATCAAGTGTCCGAGCTCCTGTTTATTAAAGCACAGCTTGAACCAGCGGACATGGCGTCTTCCAGAACAGCAACACATTTTTGGCAACTACAGACCACCACACACCCGGCTTCCACTTCTACACAGGAAGTCGGAGAAATTAATTTCTTATAAACTACCAGAAGTAGTTACATAAATGAACAAATAGCAGTCATTATTTAAGCAGACTACACACAGATATGCAGACACGTACGCCTATCGCTGTGACCCAGCGACAAAGTACTCTGGATTCGAATCCCACATCTTGAAATCCAGTACCACTATCACCACTTTGTCATCATGTGTTTTGCTGTTCAATTCAAAACATACAGTTCTACACTTACTTTTTTATTTTTTGATTAGTATTTGTTTCCCTTATACCCGCTCCCCCTCATCAATTAGCACACTGTTGTCCATGTTTGTGAGTCCTTTTTGTTTTCTGCGCAATCCCTCCACCCCTAAACTCCCCCATAGCAGGCATCCTGCTCTCCATCTATGAATCTGTCTCTTCTTTGCTTCGTAGTTCAGTTTGTTCATTAGGTTCCACAAATGAGTGAAATCATACGGCATTTGTCTTTCACTGACTGGCTTATTTCACTTAGCATAATGTTCTCCAGATCCAATCATGCTGTTGAGTAGTATTCCATTGTGTAAATGTCCCAAAGCTGTTTTACACACTCATCTATTCATGAACACTTGGGCTGCTTCCTTATCTTGGTGATTGTAAATAACACTGCAACGAACATTGGGATGCTTATGTTTTTTTTGAATTAGTGTATGAGGTTTCTTTGGATATATTTCCGAAAGTGCAATAGCTGGGTCATAAGGCAGATCCGTTTTTAATTTTCTTGAGATATCTCCATTCTGCTTTCCACAGTGGCTGCAGTACAAAAGGGTTCCCCTTTCTCCACACCCTCACCACCACTTCTTGTTTGTTCATTTATTGATGATAGACATCTGACCAGTGTAAGGTGATATCTCATTGTGGTTTTAATTTGCATTTCTCTGATGATTAGTGACATTGATCATCTTTTCATATGTCTATTGGCCTGTGTGTCCTCTTTGGCGAAGTGTCTATTCAGGTCCTTTGCCCATTTTTTAAATTGGATTGTTTGGGGGATTTTTGGCTGTAGAGTTTTGTAACTTCTTTATAAATTCTGGGTATTAACCCCTGATCAGATATATCATTGGCAAATATGTTCTCACATTCAGCGGTTTGTCCTTTCATTTCGTTGATGGCTTCCTTTGCTGTGCAAAAACTTTTTAGTTTGACGTAGTTCCATTTGTTGTTTATTTTTATTGTGGTTCTCTTGCCTGAGGAGATATATCAGATAAAATATTTCTACAAGCAATGTTTGAGATTTTACTGCCTATGTTTTCTTCTAGGATTTTTATCGTTTCAGGTCTAAACTTTAGTCTTTCATATATTTTGAATTTATTCTTGTGTATGGAGTAAGAAGGTGGTCTAGTTTCATTTTTCTGCATGTTATCTGTCCATTTTTCCCAACACCGTTTATTGAATAAACTATTTTTAGTCCATTGTATGTGCTTGTTCCTCTGTTGAATATTAATTGACAATAAAGGTGTGGGTTTATTTCTAGGTTCTCTATTCTGGTTCATTGATCTATGTATGGATATTTATGCCAGTACCATGCTGTTTTGATTACTATGGTATATAGTATAGTTTGATATTAGGTAGCATAATTCTTCTAACCTGTTCTTCTTTCCCAGGATCACTGTTGCTATGTGTGGCCTTTTGTGGTTCCATATAAATTTTTGAACTATTTCTTCTATTCTGTGGAATATGTCACTGGAATCTTGATAAGAATTGCACTGAATCTACAGATTGTTTTGGGTATCATGGACATTTAAATAATGTTAATTCTTCCTATTCCCAAACACGGTATGTGCTTCCACTCATTTATATTTTCTTCAGTTTCTTTCTTTGGTGTCTTATAATTTTCCAAGTGCAGGTCTTTTACATTCTTGGTTATATTAATCCTAGGTATTTTATTCTTTTTGAAGCAGTCATGAATGTTTTTTTTTTTATTATTTCCCTTTCCAATAGTTCACTATTGTCATATAAAAATGCAACTGAGTTCTGGCTATTAATTTTGTATCCTGCTACTATGGTAAACTCATTTATCAGTTTCTAGTAGTTTCTCAATGGAATCTTTAGGGTTTTCTATGTACAGTATCACTACACTTATTTGTTAAATACTATGTGACACACATAGAATTAGCTTCTCAGGAATCAATGACAGATAAATCAGTCTTTGTTCTCATGGGTTTTTGACCCAGTAGGGGACAACAATATCTATAAAAATACTTGGATTAAAGTACATTGCATATAAATTTATTTTTAAAGTTCAGAAGTAGAACAGAAGATGAATTAATGTTTTTCTGAGGATGGAAAGAGTAATATAGGAAGGCTTTACTAAGAAGCTGATACCTTAGGAGTAAAGGTAGAGTAAAAGGAGTAAAGGGGTAGAAAGTTTTTAAGAGGACAGAGAAGAGTATTGGAGACAGGGTCTACAGCAGGAACAAAGATATGAGGATACAAATCTCCAGAGTTGGCCTGAGCACAGGGTGAAACTGATGTACACCTAGTATATGCTGGACACTGTGCTAAGCTCTTAACTGGTATTCACCTGATATTCACAACAATCTATGGCTTGGGCACTCATATCACCCCCATCTTACAGATGTGAAAGGTAAAGGAAACAGAACTTAAGAACTTCTTCTACGATCATAGAGCTTCAATTTGGACCAGGTGGATTCAGAGCCCACATTCCTAATAATTACTGAGGAGGCACACAGTACTATTTAATGGATTATCAAAGAGTAAACAAATGAAAAATCTAACTTGTATTTCTGGAGCATCCAGTAAAGAGTCTGGTAGAAGGGAGAGAGCATGAGGCAGATCCTGCTGGAAATTCCATAGGGGAGTGACCTGGGAGGGCATTCTCGGCCAGCTTCGCTGCATGGAACTCCCATGGACGTTCTAGGTGAGTGGACGCAGACATCTCTCTGTACAGAAGGTTCACTATCATGGAGGGTGGGGGCTTATTTGAGTCAATAAGGAAGGCACTAACCTCCAGTTAGGAGGCTATTACAATAACTCAGGTATGAGAGTTTTAGAATACAAAGTAAGTGATAGTGAGGATAGAGAGATGACAGATTCTCTGGAGCACTTGTACATTTAAGCACCTCTGAGCCAGCCTGGCTGGTCAGCACAGGGGAGAATGTGCACCCACGTGTCCATGGGTCAGCTAAAGGGAGCCTTTAGTCTTTGTCTCTGGGGTAAGAGTGACACAAAGGTCATAACTGTCAGTATGCCCATACCGAACACACTTCAGAATACGTTTTCATTAAGGTTTGTTTTTGAAGAACACAAAAATAAAATTTTCAGAATTAGCATATCTATTTGTTAAAAACCCTAGGGCTACAAGTAAATGTTCTGAAGATGCCTTACAGTATTATTCAAAGGGAATCAGGGGGGGAAAAGGACAAAAATTAAAGGTTATTAAGGTGGCTCAATTCAAACACAGATGAGTATATGCATACCAAAAGTGAGGTACTCCAGGAAATGCCACAAAGGCCAGCCAAAATACAGCTTTTGGTCCTTTGGAGAGAATGAGACAAGTACACAGTAACTATTTACTTACAGCAGGAAATAAGCAAATAAGGACATACTTTATAAAGTAGGCAGCATTTTAGATTGGCTTTGAGAGGTTGTGGGCATGACAAAAATATATACAGAGGGAAAAATACTGTAAGCTGTTCTCATACGTAAAAATGTAAGTCCACTCATGTGCTCACCAGCCTCTTACCAAATTCCTAAATGAAATGCACATTTTTTTTTAATATTTTCCCTGTAAAGAATGAAGATTCTACCCTGGCTGTTGTGGCTCAGTGGATAGGCACTAGCCTTCAAACCCAAAGGTCGCTGGTTCAATTCCCAGCCAGGGCACATAACCAGGTTGCAAGCCAGGTCTCCAGCCAGGTTCATGGCTAGAGGCAGGTGAAAGGAAACCATACATTGATGCTTCTCTTCCTTTCTTCCTCCCTCCCTGTCCTTCTCTCTGAAAATAATGAATAAAATATTTTTTAAAAAATAAATATTCTAATACTTTTCAATATCTCTTTTGCTAATAGCCACATTTACTTCTATCCTTTGCTACCTGAGGGGAGATTAAAGTGCCATAGTGCACAAAGCTTAACTTTTGAAACCATAATAAAAATTAAACTAAAACAGCAAACTTTGATTAAGTATCTAGTCTGTACTCTGTACCAAACACATTTAACCCTCACAATATCAATACTGTTTTTTGGGGTTTTTTTAAAGATTTTATTCATTATTTTTAGCACTAGCCTGCAAAAGCAAGGGTTGCTAGTTCAATTCCCAGTCAGGGCACATACCCAGGTTGCAAGCCAAATTTCCAACCTGGTCCCCAGCTACACACAGGTGAAAGACAAACATACAGTGTACATTGATGTTTCTCTCCCTTTCCTTCTCCCTCCCTGCCCTTCTCTCTAAAAATAATGAATATAAAATTTTTTTTTAAGTTTATCTTTTCTTCAATTCTTGCCAATTCCAGAAAGGGTTACAACTGCCCCCCAACACTCCTCCCAGATAACTGCAATATTCCAAGTTACAAGGAAGAGAGACATGTGAAGGATGGCAGAACTCTTCGTTTCTGATGGCAGGAACAGTAACTCAACTCATCCTCACTCCTCTCCTCTTCTCCTCATCCCCTGTGCTTTTAGCTCTAAGCAAATGGAATCTTACAGCTTTCCTGAATGACCCAAACTTTTCTCAGCTCAGCTGTGTGTTACCCTATTCCATTTGCACACACACATCTTTCCCTCCACTTATTCATTCAAATTTCCATGCTTTCTTTAAGCCTCAGTTACAAGTGTATATGCTCCCTAACACTTCACTCATTCCCCTAGGCAAAATGAGTTGCTCTGACCCTGCTTTGTTGGTGTATCTATTAGATATCACATTGTAAATATTTATCTACATATCTGGTATTCCAAGTAGACAGTGACCTCCTCCAGGGTAGAGCCATGTCTATGAAAATGAAAAGACCCAGAGTAGTATTTGCCCCAAGGAAAACACTCAAAAAATCTTCAGTGAATAAATAAACGAATGGGAAGATGCAAGAGCTATCACAGTATTAAAAAAGAAAACACACTAGCAATTAAAGAAACATGGATAAACCAAGATATACAATGCATGGATATGTTTGTAAACATATGTATTTTAAGCTTGGTAGTTAAAGAGATTCTTTCATCTTTTTATATATCCTAATTCTTCAGAGTTAGCAACCACACAAACTATAAAACCATGTGACATTAATTTGAATCTTCATGCCATTCATTTCTTTGTCCAAAAGCCACACTTTACCGAAAAAGAAAAAAAAAATGCTGGCATGTTAAACTTTTCCATATGAAATTCAAGTAAATATGCTAGAGTTGAAAATAATCAGACCTAGACCTAGCTTATTTGAAATGGTTTTATCATTGCAGATTTTTAGGTAAATAGTCCAAATGTGACAGCAAAGAACAAGAAAATTTCTGGAGTTGATTAGATGTGAAGACAAAAAAATATTATAATTTTAGTACTAATTAATTTGTATTACAATAAATGTTATGAGACAGCTCTAAACACATCACACATCGAAACAGAGAATATGTATTCTATTTTCAAGTTACACACAACAACATGATTTATTAGCTCCTTCCTAACAAGTGATTCACTGAAGCTTAAAACCCTTAGGTATGCTAATGGTACAGAGAAACCCTAGTTGTTCATTAGTATCCTTTTTTTATCATTACAAGAAACAAAGAGATTTTCTTTCTCACGCTAGTTGCAAAACAACAAACAATAGCTCTGGGCAAATGAAATATTTTCCAATAAGCAGTTATTAATTCAACTGAAATGTCTAATTAAAAGGATATTTCCTATTTTTTGCACTGAAAGACTGGAATGTAAACTCTATGATTAATTTAGAACTTTTTTAGAGAAGCCAAGCATATGTGCTTTATTTAAAACTTCTAAAAAACCAACCACCCTATATCTCCTGAATAACAATTCTAAACTTGAACCCTGCTCGCAAGGCATCATGATGAAAAAGAGAAAAATGTAAAACCTAGTCATTATGCTCTAAAATGACATATAGAATACTTAGATTTTAACAAGTACAAAATACCATAACACAATTCAAAAACTTTCCAATCATAAAACCATTCAAAAACCAGCAACAGAAAGGTATACATATGTTTACCAAAGCCATATCGAAGAATGTCAATAGCAGGACTGTCCATAATAGTCAACAATGGGAAGCCACCCCAATGTTCATGGACAGTAGAATGGATAAATTGTGATATGTTCATAGAATGGGATACTACATAGCAATGAGTAGGTTTGAGCTACAACTACAGATAAATTACACAAATATGATAAGGGAAAGAAAGATACAAGACAGAAAAGAGTACCGTATATAATGGATAAATCCATGACATAAAATTCAAAACCAGACAAAACTAATCAAGGGCACTGGATGTCCGAGGGTTGCTGCTCATGGATAGGCTGTTAGTGGCAGGAGATGAAAACAGCTTCCAAGGTGCTGGCAATCTTGTTTCTTGATTCAGGTGCAAGTTACACAATGGTGCACAATTTGTGAAATCTGTTGATGATTTGCATGCTTCTGTATGCTGTGTTTCAGCTATCCCTTGCTGCATAACTAAGTATGCCACAACTAAGTGGTTTAAATCAGCCATTTATTTTGCCATCATTTTGAGGGTTAAAAATTTGAGACTTCATCTTTGCTACATGTGGCATTCACTGCAGTAGCAAGAGGATCCGCTGCAACTCTTCATCACTCACATGTCTGGGACCTTGGTGAACCTTGCCCCCCTCCACTCTCTCCATGGTATTTCACACTTCGGGGCCTCCTCATATGGCCCAGGCTTCTCATGGTATGGCAATCTTAGAATAGCCACACTTCCTTTGTGGTGGCTGGCTTCAAGAGGGAGCATTCCAAAAGCATGTCTTCCAAAGAGACCCAGACAGAAGCTGCACGGCTTCGTATGACCCAGCCTCGGAAGTCATTGGTCAACAGCAATTTACAAGGCCAACCCAGGGTCAAATAAAAGGGTGCTACATAAAGTATGACCACAGGGAGGTTTTGTTCAATGAGAAGATAGTTCTGGAAATCAGCTGCAATAGTGTATTACTATTTAGTCAAAAAATAGTAATACACTATTGCATATATACATACATATATATATTGCATGTATATATGAAAAAATTTATACATTCATGACCTGGCTGGTGGCACAGTGGATAAGGCACCAGCCTGTGAACCCAAAGGTGGCTGGTTCGATTCCCAACCAGGGCAACATAACCAGGTTGCAAGCCAGGTCTCCAGCCAGATCCGTAGCTGGAGGCAGGTGAAAAGCAACCACACATTGATGTCTCTCTCCCTCTCTGCCTCTCTCCCGTCCCCTCTCTCTAAAAGTAATAAATAAAATCTTTTTTAAAATTATGCATTTATGTAGTCTAAAACCAGTCACTGAATCTCTAGTAAATACTAAGTATACTAGATGAATAGGATATGTTGAGAAGAGATAATTGCATGCTAAGAGGTAAATTTGGGCACTACTTCCCTGCCATCCCTTTCATGATAATACCCATTCAACTTTTAGCTCAATTCCATCGCTTTTATTTTCTCCTATATTTAGTAACAGCCCACTACACACTTGGAAATGTAATTGATAAAACATATATATAATTAATGTTTACTTATTTCACATTCACCATATTGCTCATTCATTTATTCATTCTCCAGGTTCACTATAGTACTAGAACTACATGAAGAATTAGTTATAGAACATAAAAATGTGCAAAGGGCAGTTTCTGCTTGCAGATCCTTGGAGAAAAACACAAAGAGTAAGATGTACAGGCAGAAAAGCACAGGCTTCACAGAGGTAACATGAATCAGACCCATTGATTCATTTATTCATAATAATAAAAAAAAAAAAAAACTGGGAGGCCCTGACCAGAGAAAACCATGAGTTCAAATTGGTTTTCAATAGGTCATGGTAAGCCATTACACACTTTTGATGCTGTCACAGAACCTGATGGCATAAGCCATATCCATACATTCCTTAGGAAATTTAATGTCTTAGCGGTACAGGAAGGATTTGGAGAATAAAGGCAGAAAATAGCTGAGGGAGAGAGATCCAGAGGGAGGTGCACAGGCCCAGTCGGGTGTAGGAGAAATCCACAGCAGGGAAGCATGGGTAGCTCATGCTGAGATACAGTAGGCAGGATACAACAGAGATCAAATGTGAGCACAAAACTGTCCATCTTTGCACCTATGTTTACAAGGCATTTAATATCCAACTATTTTTCTCCTTACATGAATAAGAGTGTAAAAGTAAAAGAGACCTAAGCAATAAATAAATCTGAAACACAATTTTTTAAGTGATATCATGATACTATCTCCAGGTTAGGAGACCTGTCACAATTATTCGCTACAATAAAGGTTAAATAATTTCTTTGTATTTGTTTTGGACAATCAGTCCCAAACAAATTCTCAGAATTTGTATGATTAATAGTAGGAATATTTTCTCACCCTCATACTTGGCCAACCATACTATTTTAATCCACCAAAAAAAGAAACAAGAAAAAAAATCAACTCCCTTTTAGTCATTCTTTTGTTATTCCAAAACTTAATAGAATAGAATATTTCTTGGTAGGATTTTAGCTTACTGATCTCAAGCCATGTTACAAAATATAATATGTATTAAAATATTGATTTTAGATTCTTAGATATAGCAAGAGATAACATATGAAATCTGTCCAGAAGTTATCCAGCCATGTGATATGAAAACTAGAGACATTAATTAAAGAAGACACAAGCTACAAGAAACACTGTACAAAGGACAATGATGCCTCAGTCCCCTTCAAGTAGGCACACTGGCACCTCAGACAGTTTTCCCAGCTGCCATCAACTACCCTGTCGAATTTTCAAAGATGGTTTTAGTTTTGGGAAAAGCCAGAAATTGCAGCTAAATCTGGGCTGTAGGAGGGCTGAATCAGCTGGGTGATTTGATGTTTGGTTAAAAGAAAATCGGCACAAGATGTGACGCGTGAGAAGCCACATTGTTGTGATGAAGCTGCCCATCGCCAGATGCCCATTAGCTGCAACCTTCTGAATCATCCAAGTAGTTTCCATGGAGGAATGTTCAACCTTAATGCAAAATTTGATGTAGACTCATTGCTCTATTTGCTCAGTCATTTTGAATGTGGTGGCCACACAGTACCCAGGCTCACTCAGTGGTGTCTACTGCCCCCACTGACTAGTAAGTACAGTGAAGTCATCATCATTCGCGCATGTGCATCCCAGTCAACGCTCCTTGGCTGCCTGGTTACATCAATGTCACACAAACCATTTTCATTATATTAACAATGGTTGGACTTTTTCCAGACAGACCTCGTACACTTATTCAAATTTATTTTTAGGATATGATAAAATGTTCATAAATTTGCACTTTCAAAATTAAATTTATTAGACAGTTTTAAAAACTTTACAGAATTTCATTTTTAAAAAGTTTTTTCAATCTACCAATCATGCTGTTGCTTCCTCACCAAGACATCAGCAAAGTCTTATTTCATGAGTTTTTAAGTCCAAAGTAGCACCACAAAAGCAGCACAGAGAAATGCGCTTTCAAACATGAGATTTCTATAAATTATTTTAAGAAAACTATTTATCAGAGTACATCAAAGCAATTTTTAGTAATAATTCACCTTTCTCCAATTTTCAATATAAGAGCAGAAAGGTAAATATAAATACAATTTTTATCATTCAGAGAACATTGTCTGGACTATTTACAGCATATATTACAATTAGTCAATAAGATCCTTAATACCCACTATGTAACAGACAAATGCTAGGTACTATGAAAAATATACAAAAAAAAAAAATGTGTAAAACTTTATAATAAGTGAAAGTATCTTGGAAGTTGGAACAACTGAAAAGGCTCTGCACTTGGCATCAATATCCTCAGCTTTCATTTTCTTCCTTTCTTTCTTTTTTTTTTTAAGGATTTTATTCATCATTTTTAGGGAGAGGGGAAGGAAGGGAGGAAGAGAGGGAGAGAAACATCAATGTTTGGTTGCCTTTCACCTGCCTCCACCCACAGACCTGGCTGGAGACCTGGCTTGCAACCTGGTTATGTGCCCTGACTGAGAATCGAACCAGTGACACGTGGGTTCTCAGGCTGGTGCTCAATCCACTGAGCCACACCAGTCAGGACTCCATTTCCTTTTTAACTCTCACTATCCATGTGTTCCAAGGCGCCTAATATACTTCTCTTCCCAACTGTAAAATGTCTGTCTTGCTTTATCATCAGGCACAAATATAATGCTTTGTTAACTGTGATGTCCATGCAAATAATTATTAGAAAAACCATAAAATATAGCAATGCAGGAAAGGAATACTGAAAAAACAAAATGTGTGTTAGGAATAATAAAATAAATAGGAGGTGATGAAAAGTGAAAGCAGTATGGGACAGATTAGGACGGGGTGTCATCACAAAAAGGGAGACTGGAGAATGCCAATGATAGAAAAAAAGGTAGAGAAAATGAGGCTAAGTATCTTCTTAGAAAAAAAGCAACAAAGTTCAATATCGCACCTGATGAGTTGGAAGTGAAAGTGACGCATCCAATGGAATGTCCTGTATGTGAAAGACATGACCTTAGGGGTCAAGAGCTTAACTGGAGCAATATATTTCAATTAAATTTTATTTATGTAAAAGTAGTTGTAAAAATGGGGAGGCAGGGTAACTGTGGTGGTGGCCATGAGGAGTGAAGAAACTTAGTGAAGAAACTAAAAATTGTGTAAAAAAAAAGGAATCAGAAACTAAGAATGAGAGCTGGAAGCAAAGAGAATAATTACAGAGTTTCCCCATGAACCCAAATGGGACACCTTACAAAGAGGAAATTTCAAAAAAGGTAACATTGATGAGCAATGTCAAATACTACATGGAAGCAAAGACAGATCTCACCTGGGACAGAGTTAAGAGAAATGGTTAAAAAAATGATCACTGGAAAATTTGAGGAGCCTTCCTTCTAGAAAGGGGTCAGGGAGCTAGGTTGGGGAGGGTTCAAAGGCGGCGTGTGAAGCAGTAAATACAAGTAAAGACAGCAATGTAGGAGAGCAGCCTGAAAACTCTGGGAGAGAATTTCCACAGCAGCTCCAAGTGCCAATGAGGTGCTGATGAGGCGTCTCTCCTATATTCCATATCTAAGGCCTCCCTAGTCTGATGGCAAAAGTAATCCTAAAGAGAGCAAGAAATTAAGTGACCACTTTTTTTTTCTTCTTTCCTATATAATAGTAATAGCCTAAATTCTGTGGAGATGGCTAACAGATTTGAATGCAGGACCTACCACACCCAGAAATCAAACTATCACTATTAGAGTCCAAAGCAAAGGTCTCTTACACTGGTGAAGTTTAATGATAACTTTAGGCATGAAAGAGGAAACAAAAATGAAACAAAACAAAACTGTTAAGGGTAGCCCATCCAATCTTAGTGGCTTCCTTGCTCTTCAAATCTCCCTTAGTATACAGATGCTTATATTCACAAATCGGCCCTTAGAAAATAACTCTGCATATCTAATCACAGCAAAACAAAACTTTGGAAAATATATTAGTCCCCTATGGGAATCATCTGAAGACTTTGAAATATTAATTTCTGCAACATCCTTATTTCCCAGGGTAGCATACTTCCTTTCCCACATCAAAAGTACTCCCCACTAATCACTATTGTCTTATTGCTCTGCTCAGATGCATGGAAAATGATTAACTGACTTCTATCGAAGTTAAATAAAAACCTTAGCAGTATCTTTTATACTACTGGTGTTTCTCATTACTATTGAGAAGTATTATTGGATATCCACGGAAAGACATCACCTTATAAATGCCATCTCCTACCCAATTTAATTTCTCTTTAGCTTCTTTTTCAATGCGTAGTTTTCTAAGTTACTTTTGTCAGGGTATTCTTTCTCATCATTCAGTTAATTATCAATATTATTTACTTTATTAAACTCTTAATATTTATAAATCTGACTCAAGTTTGTAGCTTGTGAGGAGCCCTTCAATACCTTTCCAATATATGGATAAAGTTTCCACAGTTTTTCTCAGCAAAGGGTTTTAAATATATGTTTCTAGCCCTGGCTGGTGATACAGTGGATAAGGCAGTAGTCTGTAAATCCAAAGGTCACTTCCCAGCCAGGGCACATAACCAGGTTGCAAGCCAGGTCTCCAGCCAGGTCTGTAGCTGGAGGCAGGTGAAAGGCAACCATACACTGATGTCCCTCTCCCTCTCTGCCTCTCTCCCCTTCCCTCTCTCTAAAAATAATAAATATATAAATTTTTTAAATTAAAAAAAATAAAAATATATTTCTATACCTTAATATGATATTGAGTGTCACTCACACAAATTCATTGCAAAACATTTTGAATGCCTACTATGTGCTAGGAATCATTACAGAGGTTGAGAAAGAACACTAAACTAATAGTCATGAATCCTTTCCCTTTCCCAATGAGCTCACTTTCTAGTGAGAGAAGAAACATACATAAACAAGCAAAATAATTAAGGTATGCCATATATCAGCAAGTGCTCTAGAGGAATTAAAGCAAAAGGTGAATGGGAGTGTTGGACTGAAAAGAGAAGGGTTGAAATTTTGAAATATGGTAGTCAGAGGAGGTCTCACTAAGACCTAATGGAAACAAAGGAGCTGACCATCAGGGTATCTGGGAGAAGAATGCTCCAAGCAAAGGTAACAACAGTGCAAAGGCCCTGAGGCGGGAGTGCACCTGGCATATCAGCAAAAAGAGGACTACAAGGCATCTAGTAGACACCCAGAAGGAGAGGCAAATATTCAAGGCTGAAATTCAGGGTAAATGTAAATGTGAGTAGAGAAAAGAAAGGGTCAGAGCAATGTATCCTGGGCCTCCAGGAAACATAGCATGTAGCTCCAACAGCTACATACCATGGAGAAGAGCTAACAGCAAGTGACACTGAGACAGGGGCAGCAGGAAAGTCAGAAGGGTGCACTGTCCTGGAAGAAAGTGAGGAAGAAGGTCAAACACTCCCTTAGGTCAAGTAAAATGAGGACTGAGAGACTGACCCTGAATAAAGCAACATGAATACTATTGGTGACTTTGAGAACAGCATGTTTGGTAGAGTGGTGGAATGAACACAAGTAGGGCTGAGTTCAAAAATTTTTTTAAAGAGAGTAAAGTTAATTTATCTGTATCATTAGCCTAAACCTTCTTTCTGTTCCAAGGGTAAATGAACTCTGCTTTCTTCCATGCGTGAACTTTTCCTTTGTCACGTACCTTCATGTAACCTTGAACCTGCCATCCATCTGGGTTTTCTCTATAATAATTAATAATAATAATAATAATCTCTGCATTCTCCTTTATTGCAAAGTACTATCTCCACCCCTTTTCCCCTGAACTGAGACAGCACAGGGAGATGAAGGAGCACTGGCTTGGGAGTAGACCTGTGCTTTCTCACAAACCAGTGAAGCCTTCTGAGATTCCTTTCATTTTCTCTAAGATTGGGAGGTTAAGCCTATGTCACAGGACTGTTGTAAGGGTAAATGATAATGAATGTAATAGATTCCCATCATACGGGAGCTAGTTGACATATATCAGTTACTTTCCCCATTTTTTTTTAAATTTACATTCTTTTTTTTTTTTTTAAGATTTTATTTCATTATTTTTAGAAAGAGGGGAAGGGAGAGAGGCAGAGAGGGAGAGGGACAGCAATGTATGATTGCATTTCACCTGCCTCCAGCCACAGACCTGACTGGAGACCTGGTTTGCAACCTGGTTAGGTGCCCTGGCTGGGGAATCGAACCTGCGACCTTTGGGTTCGCAGGCTGGTGCCTTATCCACTGTGCTACCAGCCAGGGCTTACTTTTCCCATTTTTCTAGTAAGCAGCGCAAGGACCAGAAGTCAGATCTCGCTGTACCTCTCCCACCACATAGTGGTAAGTAAATAAATACCTAGATAGATAGATAGGTAGATGGACAGATAAAAAAAAAGTACTTCTTTTTTCAGAGATTTATGTATCTGAAAAACTAGAATAAGGTATGGAAGGAGAGTATCAGAAAATCCCTATGCACATTTAACGGCAGAAAAAGCCTGTTCTGGACCATAACTGTGGTCATTCTGCCTCACTTCTGGTCATTTTGACCAAATTCAATAATGTCTTTCCTTCTATTGGTGATTCTTGACCTACTGAGTAAATGCACTCCAATTCTCAAGTCATTCTGTTTTCTTCTTTGTCATCTCATAGCTCTCACTTTTCAAGGAAGCAAGCACACCACTTAAACGACACTGATCAAATTGATCTCATCCTTGATTGATACGTAAGTTAATGCCATTTTACTCATTTCCTTGTATTTCTCAACCCTCCCTATGCATTTGAATCAGCTAAAGAGCTTTTCAAAATACTGTTTCCTGAGTCCCCCTTTCCCCTTACCCTGAAACTCTAATTAAATTGCTCTACAGTGAGGCCATCATCCTACTCCTCAGAGATTTAGTATTTTCAACATCTGTTGGGCTCCATGGGTTGCTCTCTTCCCCCTGTGCCTAACAGAGCCACTCCTACAATCTATTGCCTGTCTACAGCCAGTCTGCCAGATGACCCTTCCTGAATCAAGGCCCAATTCTGTGACTCCCTGTCTCAACACTGTCCCCTAGCTCTCCATTGGCTGCTGATAGTTCTAAGCTACTTCTGGTATTGGAGGCTACCCAGACCCTCAGACCCCAGGCCACGCTGATCACCCACCGCTATTCCTGCACATCAACCTTCAGGCTGACCCTTTTAATCACTGTTCCACCGCAGCAAAATCAAAGAATGAGAGCCTTTGCAACAATTCACATCAAAACTCAAACACCACAGGCCCTCCTTCTTCCTCACTAGAGCAACAATTTTCAACCTTTTTCATCTCATGGCACACATAAGCAAATTACTAAAATTCTGTGGCACATCAAAAATACACTTTTTGCAGATCTCACAAAAAATAGTTATAATTTTGATTAATTCACATTGGATTGAATGGCTATTGTTGTACCGGCTGTTGTCATGGTTTTATTTGACCATCTCTGACGAAAGACCAGTGTCCCTGGCTAAATAGTCACATTTTAACAATTCTTGCAGCACACCAGTTGAACATCACCAGAGTAATAGATGAAAGATCATCTGTTTCGCCCTGACCAATTGGTTGGAATGTCGTTCTGTAAACTGAAAAGTCACTGGTTTGATTCCCAGTCAAGGCACATGCCTAGGTTGCAGGTTCAGTCCCTGGTCAGGGCTTATACCGAGTGGTATCGATGTTTCTCTCTCACATTGATGTTTCTCTCTACCTCTCTCTCTCCCTTCCCATCTTTCTAAAATCAATAAGCATGTACTCTTGGTAAGGATAAAATGAAGGAAGGAAGGAAGGAAGGAAGGAAGGAAGGAAGGAAAGAAAAAAGGAAGGAAGGAAAGCAAGAGGGAGGATGGGAGGGAAAGGAGAATCTGTTTATATTAAGTAAATTAGTGTAAGAATCTAATTGCTAAATAGCTTCAGATAGTTTGGGCCCTGGGTCAGCAGGTGGAAGAAAGGACCCCTGTACCACCAGGCTCTGTCCTGACTCTCCAGGCTCTAGGTCTAGAAGGTTCTGAGTAGCTTCATGTATGACATCAATTGCATCACAATCTCAGAAGAAGAAAATGATTTTCTCATTTATTTCATATTTTTTACTCTTAAGTCAAAAGTGGGGTTAGCCCTTGATTTAAAAAAAAAAAAAAAAAAAAAACACAAAAATAAACAAAAACATGAGCTTGTAGCTATTCGTGTGAGAACAGTGTTTTTGGTATATTTTTCCAAACTGGAAGCCCAGCCCAATCTCTGTAGGAGGTTGGTGGGCCTGAGAACTAAGAGTAAATGTCAGCCTTTGTTTGTAAATTGATTCCATCAGAGACATAGAAGAGTGAAAATAGATTAGGGGTATTGTTATTTTTGCTGGGATAATGAATCCCATGTCGCTGAAAGCTGATGAACACTATAGTATTTTCCAGATGAATAGGAATAGCTCTCATTTGAGGTTTGGGGACTTGGGGGTCTTTTGTTCATTTTGTTTTCAGTTTGTGGTATTTTGAAGACTGATTTGTATCTGGACCTTACCCTGTTTTACATGAAATTTTGAGACTATGATTCCTAACAACAGATCTAATCTCATACTCCACAACTATTGCTCAAACATCACCAAGTTAATAAAAAAAAACCACTTCATTCTGTGGTTTCCCAAAATGAAGAAAGGTAACTGACTTCTCTCTTACTTATTCATACTTCCTGAATCTCTAACCTAATTACATCAACAGTATAAACCATCAAGGGGAAGACGTATTTAAGGTTCTGAATATTAGAATAAGTCGAGCTGTAGAAACTTGCGTTAAAGGCTGTTAAGATCAGAGTCAGGTTCAGATAATGGACCAAAGAGTTTCTGACTGTTTCTTTGTTTGGAGCAACGCATTTTACCTCTGTGCACCGGGTGCCCTAAGTGATCAGAAAGAAGACCCATGTGGCAGTAAAATGAACTTGCTGACCTTCAGACACATTGTCAGGAATGTGTTCAAGCTCTCCCTAAAGTCTCAGTATCTAGGAAAGACTAGACTTGATTTATTAAGGAAGGTCTTTGTGTCTCCTAGGTATTCTGATAAATTATACACTAACCAGAAAACATTCATAAGCTTTCCTACGTGGAAAATGGGCTATGGGAGGAACTATAAAGTAAATAGCTGAAATGATTATTCTAATCATCTCAGAAAATGAGTTTAATAAAAGCAGTTAAAATCTACCTCTCCTTGTTACACATATTGGTCCTAATCTTTATTATTATGGGATCATCCATCTCTCAGATTATGCCGAAAGTCCTTACTCTAAGCTACCTGGGAGCCCAGGAAAATGATCTCTGCCAGACAATCCTGACAGTGAAGGATGCAGGCCAGGACCAGACCAGGGTTCATGGGACAGGGCTCAGCAGCAGGAACTGCATTTCCCAAGAGTAAAAGACGACAGAGGGCCGTAGAAGCTGCATCCTTGGCTCTTGGTTCCCTGTCACAGAAAACTTCGCTGTCTTAATCCTTGACCCCATTTCCTTCCTCACTGCTCTGAAATGTCCAGATATGATCTTAGACCGACATCTAAACCCAGCGATCACCCCAGGGGCAGTCACCGTGCTCCTTGTTAATGAGCACTATCAGCACTCTGTGCCCCACACCACCACCACCTGGACAAGTGCAAAGGTCCTGGGCAGAGCGAAGCAGAACATCCCAGAGTTAAAAGGAAGTTCTGTATCTGACTTGCCTCCTAGACACTGTATCTTGCCTCATTTCAGGTGACAAACCTACTTGCCTTAAGGCTCACTGCATATGTTCTGCACATAGTCTTGTGGTCAGTTCAGTGCGATGCAGTTAGCAGGGCTGATATATCCCACACCACATTCTTAAAACCAGTGCCACTGATAACGGAGAGATAAGAGCACCAGCTTTTTTTTTTAACTTTGAAACAATCAGGCCGACAAGTCACAAATAGCACAAAGAAGTGAATGGAAACGATTTCAACTTTCTGTGGTAATTGTGTTTGCACTTCCTCTTAACTTTTATGATGTATTAGCCATAGAAAGGTCTCTAAAGAGAAACGGAAGAGGAAAACACAGAACCTTATCAAAAAAATACAGGCAGCTAAATCCCTTCCCTTCAGTGAGTACTAAGCCTATTTCCTCCCCTTTGTGCTACGAATTCAGGGAACTAAAGAATGAAGTTCCATAAAGGGCTGCTTGAAAATATCATTTAAAGAACCAACTAACTCTAAGCAAAAATTGTGCCCCGGCATCCAAGCTTCCAGACTCTATGAACAGCAAGGCTTCCAGGATGCTGAAGGGAAAGGGAATATTTTCCACAGTCCTGAAGTGACCTTTCCCCTCCCTCACTGTCTCTACCAACAGCTCCCAAAGGCACTTCACAGGCTATGAAGGGGCTGCATCCAGCTGTCCACAGGTCTCAAGAGAATCACTTCCACAGGGGCCTCAGGGGGACAATACGAAGGAAGTGCTGCCCTTTCCATTCCCTCTCAGGAAAAGGCCTTAAAGGACTGAAACATAAGAAAGTGCTTCATACCTTAGCTTTGAACTCACACTTGGGACTATCTAAAGGAACAGTTACAAAAGTGGTTTTAGATTAAAACTGGCCGGGCATTCAGGATCTGCATCCCCTCATTGCCACCTGCCCCCCACCCCCCAGCTGGGCAGCTCAGTCCCTGATGCTAAAGGACAGATGCTACTTGTCCAGCAGAAGCTGACATGAAGCTGGCATCAGTGGTGCCCACTGATGATGGTGACAACCTTGGCTTCCCACTAAACATAAAGCTGCCATGACTGGAACCAACAGGCAAACACTCTACAAAAGAAGCTCCTCAATGGTATAAACATGTAACAGAGTGAGGCAGTGGGTTTTCAGTTTGCAGAGCCAGAAAAATATGCCCGTTATGTTTAAGTCAAAGTACTGATAAATGACCGCTAAAGAATTTACTAGCAAAAACCTTACAGTTTAGTCACCATGCTTTTGCTAATCTGTTCAATTAACTTTATTAGCAATGTACCTCCAGGTTTAATTTGATTTATAAATTAGAATTATACTGGAGGGTTAGACAAGAGATCTGCTTCCTCTTGGATAGTGCCTCTTACTATTAACAGTAAAATGAAAAATGTTATTTCAAATATTTTTAGAGACAGAAAAAAGTGTGACAGAAAGGAGTCAATTCCTGCCTTTTCCTCCCATAATGTGTCAAAACAAAGATTTTTATTCTGTTTCTCCTTCATTCATTTTTCTTGCTATTTAGGCTAACTAGTATATCATACATTTGACTCTTTCGTATTTTATCTCCTGGTTTAGAATGGGAGCTCCCTAAAAGCAAAGGTTTTTAATTCACATAATCTCTCATTCTAGAACAGTGATTGGCACATAGTAGGTGCTCAACAAATATACTTCTGGAACATTAAGAATCAAAGTATCTGGACCTTATGGTTTTGAAAACAATTATTGTTAAAGATAAACTGTAGTGCTCAGAATACTACATTGTTATTTTAAATAACCCAACTCATAAATTATAATGTGCTGAAAATAAGATTTTTGACAAAATTACATAAGCTGATTTGGGAAATGAATTAAAAACCGCTCTGATTCCATTTTGTAGTAATTTTTTACAAATTAGTTTTAGTTCTGTCTTTATTTTAAAATTACTAAAAATGTTACTTAACATGTTACACACTAAAGAAAACTCTAGAATATCACAGAGGAGTTGAAACATTGAGTCCTGGCAGGCTGGAAAAGAAATACATGTACAGAAGATATATGATGTAGCATGAACCGCTATATATTTTGCTCTTTAAAGCTAGTTAGCAGGCTTTTAACTTATTTTTTTTTAAAGATTTTATTCATTATTTTTACAGAGAGGAAAGAAGAGAAGAACATCAATGCATGGGTTGTCTTTCACCTGCCTCCAGCTGGGGACCTAGCTGGAGACCTGGCTTGCAACCTGGGCATGTGCTCTGACTGGGAATTGAACCAGCAACCCATAGGTTCACAGGCTAGTGCACAATCCACTGAGCCACACCAGCCAGGGTTAGTTAGCAGACTTTTAAAAAATTTATTCAAATATCCTGGCTAACTACCTGGATGACTCATTAACATTTGCATATATTTTCATAATGCCATTAAAGTTTAATCTGACCCAAATCTTCAACTATATAAATGTGTATGTTTAAAATTAAGAATCCATCTTGGCTGGTATGGCTCAGTGCATTGAGCACTGGCCTGCTAACTAAAGGATCGCCAGTTCAATTCCCAGTCAGGGCCTGGGTTGGGTTGCAGGTCAGGTCCCCAGTTGGGGGTAACCAAGAAGCAACCATGCATTGATGTTTATCTTTCTCTCTCTCCCTTCCCCTTCCTTTAATAGTAAAAAAAAAAAAAAAAAAAAAAAAAAAAAAAAATTTAATCTTTAAAAATAAAATAAAATAAAATAAAGAATCCATTCAAGTACCAACTAAACCCTCAGATTTTCTTACAATCTAACTTACCATGTTTCTATAATTAAGCCAATGTTAAGTACAAAGTTAAAAAAAACTTTAAATACCACTGTATATTTGCTACCCTCAAAAATGTCATCATACTGAGAAGGCCCAATTATATCTGAGAATTATTACATCACTGAAAAACACAAAACAGAAATATCAACTTCTCATTTTTCAATTGAAAGCCACACTTAGGTATCCACAGCGTGACGCCTTTTGTCCTCAAAGAATATATACAGTTGTACTAACTGTCCTTGCTAGAAACTGAGACTACCCCTTTCTATACAGCATGCCTATTTATTAGGATTCCTCCCATGACTGACAGAATCCCAGTGATTCTGCCTCATCTAACTGATCAAAAGAATCAGGCCTGACAACAGAATCCCAGGAATAACAATCATTTCAATTATGGTCACTTCATTTGTGTTTAAATTACATTACTATCTCCAACCAACATAATTTCCACGATATCCATCGAATGCAGAGCAGTACACACATTTTGGAGAGTAGAAGGTACGTGTGTGTATGTGTGTGTGTGTGTGTGTATGTGTGTGTAAAATTACTCCTTGCCTCAAATATCTTATGATTTAAGCATGTATAGGATAAAAATGAGCTATATTTAACATCTAAAACTTAGAGTTCAAATCTGCTATGAAATACTAAATAAGTACAAAGAGACCCAAAATAACCCTAAAAGAATTAAGGTGAGCTAAAAGTAGTCTTGAATATGATGTACATTAACAGATAACCAACAGGATGGCTAAAGCTGCCTAGTTTTAAAAGGTTCATAGTAGGTCATTATTTTTGAGAGGGAAACTCCTGACTTCTGGATAATTTTTGGCTCCTGAGTACTTGGCTGGCTCTGACCTATCAGTATCCATTGCTCTCTTTTCTGGATGGTTCGCCTGAAATGAACTACTGTTCCTTCCTGACTTTTAGCTTCTGTGTACTTCCAGAGTCAAGCTCTATGTCTGGACTCCAATATCTGCCTTCGTTTTCCTAGTCCTGATTAATCACGTTTTTCTCACAATCTATAAATACCCAGGCCAGAAAATTACCTGCTGAATCCTAGAATAGCTGCACAATCTATTCAGAATCCCCACCCTCCCACTTAGTAACTGACCCACATGATCTCAGGTGTGAGTTACAATGATGTATGTATAACTTGAAGATAGTTGTGAGTTATACACAAATATGTAGCTCCTGACATATACAAACACATAATGATTGATTATTTCAATATTATCCTGGGATAATATTGGAGACTTCAGAAAAACCAAAAAGTTATACAAAATCTTTAAATCCCCCAAATTCTTCCTGTAGGAAAGCCAATTGGGGCAGGGGGGACTTTTGGGTGCTCTTACAAACATACGTGAAAAGATAAATATGAAAAGGATTTCTACGTAATATATTATTTTAAGGGAAAACAACCCAATTAATAATTTAAGTATAATAGATTCTTACCGTAAAGGAATGAAAGACTTAATATAAATGATTTTCTGAGGACACAGCCTAAAGTGTCTCTGGGGCCCAAAATATGGCAGAGACTACTGTAGACTATACTTTGCCCATCCGTATTAATTCTCCGATTCTTTACTTTATTATAGAATTCCCCAAGCTGCTCACATGACTTCCCAACTGCACAGTATACTTTCCACTCTCCTTCGCAGCTCGTTCAGCCAAGTTACAAAGTTCGGACCAAGAGGATGAGAGTGAAAGTGATGTGTGAAATTTGTCTCACATCCCCCAGGACTGGAATGGGAAAAGGGCCCTGAAATGCCAGCTTCAACCACACAGACAAGAACACTCTAGTATATTGGTTCCCCAACCTTCTTAGCACAATGGAACCACCTGGCTATCACTCCTACAGAGTCAAATTTCATTGGTCCTGTGGGATGGTGGAGCAACAGATAGAAGGAAGGAGAGCCTCTGACTGACCTGATGGAGATGAGCTGCTTACTATCCTGGAACAGTGTTGGGCAACACTATCAAAAAAATTAAACCACCAGAGCTCTAAGGAAGAATGCAAAATAAGCCATGTTGATTGCATACAGTTGTCATATTCACAAACAATCCTTCCATGTCATTTAAACAACTAATAATTGGTCTTAGTGAAGCAGGTAAACAAATATGCTTATCAATATACATGAGAAACACAAAAATTCGGATATTCAAAAGAAAGAATATATAAGTATAGGTAAAAAAAATATATTGTACTCTAAAGAAAAAACCCTAAAGTACACAAATAGCAAAAAGAGAGAGAGAGGTTTTAGCATAATCCAGGGAAATCATTGGTAAGCTAGAGAAGATTAATTGAATAAACACTAAAAATAAATTTAAAAGATTAAGACTATCTGGTTAGATAAGACAAAGGTAGAAAAAAATATATTAAAGTTTGCCAGTGCATTAATAATTTGCATAAATCAATGAGAACTTGGAAACAAAATGTGAAATCCCAAAAAGATGACTATAGGACTGAGTTAAATAAATACTGGTTTATTTACAGGCCCATCTTTGGTAGGTTACAGGACAGACCACTTTAATAAGGAAACGGACCCCTTCTATTTTGTTGCTTGGTCATCCTCAACATGTAACTTTCATTTCATGGTTCAGAGTGGCTGCTCCAGTACCTGCCACCACAACCTCACAGCCTGGGAGGAAGGGAGAGTACATACTCCTTTGCCATAAGAACACACATTAACACTTCTGTTCATGCCCACACCTAATTGCAAGGGAGGCCAGGAAACATAATCTTAAGCTGAATAATTACGTAATAAGCTAAACTTTCTCACTACAGAAGAGAATATTGGATAGTGGGGGCAGTTAAAAGTCCCCGCCAGAGGTCTCATTATTAAAAGGTACACAAAAATCGAGATAAAATTGTGTCTAGAATATTCAAAAATGTTGTCAATGTAAAATATATAAATACTAAAAATATTTCTATAAAAAGTATCAATACATATTAAAGTGATACAAAGTCAAAATAACCAAAATGTATAGTCTACAAAAAAATAAAAATCCTCTTTTCTCTTATAGGTTTACTTCTTGGAAAATAATGAATTATTAAAGTCATCTTGGAATATGCAAGTATGGAACTAACATTTAGGTAAAATAATGCCTTTCCATAACTCCTCCCCTACTGCTATTAACAGAAATACAACTTTGGAATGGGAGATGTCATTTCTGGGCTCCTAAGATTTCTTTCCTTGGAGAAAACAAGAAAGACAAAACTAGAATCCAAGGAAGCAAAGCCAAGTTGAGGCATTTCAAGGCATCAAAGGAAAACATCAACATTACTTGCACAATCACTAAAAATGTGTCACCATCTATAAAGTTTCTCCTACTGGCCAGAAGACAACTTGCAGAGGTAATTAAAGTAACAAAAGTGGCAAAGCAAAGCCAAACATAGATATCAACTGTTATTTGACTATGAGAAACAAAGTTTTCAGATGTATAAAAATGTTTACCCATTCATATTCTATATTGCTATATTTTTGCAATAAACCCAGAGAATATTTTTGTATCAGTATTCTAAAGTTAAGCAGCTGGAGACATTTCTTAAGTATTATACCACTTAACCTTTGCAAATGAAGGGCTTGCATTTTAATGGAAAATATTAATTTTGCATTAATGACAGAACACAATGTCCTTGGCTTAGATTTTCTCCCACAAAACAGGTCCTTTTTTGTACATTATACTTAGCTATATAGCAAGGCTAGAATACAACAAATGTATTCAAGAAACCAAAGTCTGAAATCATCTACACTAACTAGAAATGTTTAAAAAGTCATTACTGCAATTTAATGTATCAATTTTCTTAAAATTACAATCACTGAATTCCTGGATCAAAGGAAAAGTTTATAAAAATGGGAAAAAATAGAAAAAAAGTTTTTATTAGATGTCAGGATTTGATTTGATTATGTTCATTACTATTGGAAAAGTGACCCAATAATACTTTTAAGCAAAGAAAAATTTACTAGGTTGTCTTTCCTGTATTTTTGATTATTTACATATGTCATAAATCAAAGAAGTCTTAATTTCAATATAGCTAAGGGAATTTTAATAAGTTGAGAATAAAAGCTCATTTATTATGAAAAGTAAATATTATATATATGACTTTCAAAGAATTAATATAAACAAAAAGAACTATTTCTAGGTCAAACAAAACAAACATAATAATATTTTATTAAGAATTAAAATACAACACCAGGAAAAGAGTAAAAGAAGACTCAATAGAATGTTTAAAGACCAGCACTGAGAAAAATGTAATCACAAGAAAACAATGTCAGATAAATCAATGTTTCTTTTTATAACATATGTACTGTGTTTGTTGTGTGCATTAAATGCAATATAGAAATTCTGCAAAATTTTTATCATGGTTAAAAATGATTACATCATTATTTTCAAGGTTTGAACCTAATAATAATAAATCAGGAGAGCTTACTTCTCTATTTTGACTTCTAAATTTTTACTGCATCTAAGAAAGTCACATTTAAAAGAATCATTCAAAGATATTATTTTATACAGACATCCAACAAACCTCAGATGTCTGTTCAGTTCCCTTTACTATTCTTGAAAGTGTATGTTCCAAATTTTGGTTACTATTTTAAGGCACCACACTCTTAACCAATACAAACAACAAAACAAAAAGCAGAACACAAGGAAAACAAGAGTTCAACTCCACAGAGAAATAAAGGCCACCGTCGCTCCAAGACTACCCTCCCTGCATTCCTGAAGGCCCCTCTGGACTTCTCAGGGCCTCCATTTATCTATTAAACCCTCCTGCATGCATCTAGGACCAGAAAAGGAAGGGGTCAGGAGAAGGCTAGGCAACCTGAGCAAGTTCCAGACTCAGTCTGTGGTGTAGGAAAGACAGAGGACAGAGAGATAAACTCAGAGTTTGGAAAAGAAGAGAGAAAGAAAACACTTGCTACCTACCAGGACTTCACCTTCAGGAGCTGATATCTCATGAGTCTTCCAAATATGAAGCTAGGCATAAAGAGGCTATGTAATTTTCCCCAAGTCACAGGTTGTATATTTCATGCCAGAACTTTAACCCAGATCATCAGATTCCCTAAACCCACTCTTTCTACCATGTACTTCACCCTACTGTCCCAGTGCGGAGGGCAGAGTGCTGGTGGGTGTTCACAAGGAGGTACACAGGCCACCCCAGCAGCTCTAGAAGCTCTAGAAGCTCTAGATGATAGAAGCAGCAGAACTTCAAAAAAAAAAAAAAAATACAAGAGATAGCTTGCTGAGCCCTACTTCTGCAATGACATTTTGCAGTGGGTATATTCCATGGCAAGATGGCTCAGTGAATCTTGCCATGGTTTGCCAAAAGATGCACCTGACTTCTGCCATGCTCCCTAGTTCCCTTTTTGCCATTTCCTCTCCTCTGCCAAATGCATCTTCCTCAAACATCCTGGACAAAATCATCCCCTGACAGCACTCATCTATGTCTTCCCTTGCATCTACCAGCAAGCTTCTTGGTGGTTTCTCCATCTTCCTCACTGTCCCAGCTCCTGCTCCTGCCTCACCCCATTCTTGGTCAGGCTCACACCCACCACTGAAGCTAAACCCCCTGATACTCTTAATTGCCAAAAGTTCCATTGTCACACTACCTACTTCTCTAAAGTTGACACTGTAAAGAAAACTTTCTTCTGGAAACGAAATCCTTCCTTGTCTTTCAAGAAACCACTATGTCCTGGTTCTTTGTTTCAGCCTTTGATGGCTCAGTCCTAGTCACCACAGGCGTTCTCCTCTTCCTCTAACCTTTCAACATTGGGCCGACATCCTACCCTTGGTTTGTATGTTTTCTTCCTCAAATTGTTCCCCTTCTGTCATCTGATCCACTTGATAGCTTCAACACAGATGGCTAATTTCTGGTTCCCTACCTTTTGCCCAGGTTCTTTCCAAAGTTTTACCTTACTCTCTTCAAAAGTTAGCAGGATTTGCAGCTCAACGTATCCAAAACCAAATAGAGTTTTCTCCTCTTCCCAGTGCTGTTCTATTCCTTGCATCCCATTTCTCGCTAATGACACTGCCCATCTTATCTTCAAACTACCATCTTGTGTTCTCCTGTTCTAACCACCTCCACTTCTGGGTGAACACCAATACGGAAGTTCCTATCCAAGAAACTTGGGTGTTTGTCTTTTTTTTTTTTTTTTTGCAACTTGGTTTGGTTTGATTTAATATCTTCTTCATTGATTCTGCCTTAAACCAGACATTTCACATTTCTTACCTGGGCCATCTTAATAGCAGAAACTACTAACGGGTAACCAGACTCCAGTCTTTGTTCCTCAGTACCATTGACAGAATTACCTTGCTAAGAAACAAAGCTAAACACAATAGGTACTATTTTTCCATTAGCATCATCAATTAGAATAAGATATACTTATGCCAGTGAAACCGTAGCCTAAAGACACATTCCTCTGTGTACGGAGTAGGCTCTGACCATAGGATTAATACTTCAAAAATCAAAATTACGAATGGCCCTGGCTGGTGGTGCAGTTGATAGGTGCTGGCCTGTGAACCCAAAAGTCACTGATTTGATTCCCAGCCAGGGCACATAACCAGGTTGCAAGCCAGATCTCCAGCCAGCTCCGTAGCTGGAGGCAGGTGAAATGCAACCATACATTGGAGTTTCCCTCTGTCTCTGCTTCTCTCCCTTCCCCTCTGTCTGGAAATAATAAATTAATTAAAAAAAAAAAAAAGAATTACAAATGAATCCCAGTTAATTCATGGTATATTTACTGCAAGAGTCAAGACATCTTAAGGGCAGCTTCCTGATGCCATACTCATATGCACACTCCAGGATAATGACTAGAAAACAAAGAACCCAATCAAATCATCCCAGGAGTAGTAGTGCCCAGCCTGGGGATCAAACAGAGCTACTAGAGGGCTTAAGATAAAAATAGAGCAGAGACTGTAGATCCTGGAAGCAAGATCACTTTGGTAAGAAAGAAATCTGTATTACATAAACTAAGCTATGTTTACATCTCATGCTGATTCTAGGAGTATTGGCATATGCTCTCCTTCAGCAAATGATAACAGCACTCTTTGAAGGTTATTACCTGACCCAAATTAGGGGAGCAAGGACAGGTCTTCTCTATTGCTTGGGTGGGCTGTTGAAGAGGCAGCACGTGCTGAGGGCCAGTGAGGTGGTGGAAATAGGAAATGAGGACAAGGAATCTGAAGGTGACACTTGGAGACACAGATTCAGGGCATCTTGGCCTGGCAAATTCTTCCCATGGGAGACCCCTTCCCAGTGCCAACCTTGGCACTTGAAATTCTAAAATGTGTTTATTACTTTTCAAAAAAGAGCAAATCTATCCTCACAATTGATATCCCATTGCCTTTAGCTGAAGTCAGAATTTTAAAGAATGACACCCTACTCAAACTGAACTGAACTGAACCTCATCTCCTGTCAATACCCAAAAAGCATACGGAACTTTTTTATCTCCTTTAATGAAGACTATTTCAATGCCCATAGCATGCCAGGTCATGCCAGTTCACCCAGCATGCCATACCAAGGTCACACTGAACATCCTACTTTCAGGGGATAGGGAATTCTCTTCTCAGTCTAGTGTGTTCCTCCTCAGCCTTCAGGAACCAGCTTTAATATCACCGCTTCCCCAGATTGAGGGAGCACCATGATGTTTCCCTGCCTCATTGCTTATCATTCTATTGTTGCACCTCCCACATGACGTTGGGATTATTTGTACACTAAGAGTTAGGGCAGCAACATGAATTGCAGGGGGGCACAATACAGCCAATAACGTAAGCCTTCACAGAATATGCTGAATCGATCTTTGCCTGGAAAACTTAGATCATGACCGAAGGAAGTTGTTTTTAGACTCATTCCACTGTTTTGTTTGCTTTTGCTTGATTTGCCTTGTTTGTTTTCTTGAGCACCTGCTATTTACAAAATGCTGTATTTAGGCCAAGAAAAGCATATGTGAGAAGTAAAGGCATTGTCCCTATTCTCTTGGAGTTTACCGTCTAGTTAAGTGGCCTTTCTCATTGTTTTAGCCAAAACACAAATCAGAAGATGGAGGGGCTATGCTAGAAGCCAGGGTGGAGAGTGTGAATCCACACAGTTCAGCTCCCCCAGCCCCCTTGTGAGGACCCTTGAAGCCAATGTACAGAATTCTGGTGCCCTAGGGAGCATCATTTGAAAGAGCTACAAGACACATATAGTAGGCCAAAGAAGATAATAAATGTGCGATTGTTTTGGGTAAATTATAAAGCACCATACTAACTACAGTTGTTATGTAGATATAAAGTGTTCCCACTACCTTCAAGCCCACTGAGCCCTTACAGAGGAGGGTGGGAAGGAGTACATTCACCAAAGGAAGGAAGCACAGGAGAGGACAAGAACAAGAGGCTCAGAGACATTGAGAAAAGATAGAGAATATACTAGAGACAGCAATTATACACCGAGGATGACCAGCACCTGTGACCCTGTATGACCAGTGCAGCATCAGAGGAAATAACAGTGACCATTTACGGAGCCCTTCTGTGAGCCTGCCTCTGACTGAGCCCAGGGCACGCATCTCACCCTCACAGTGACCTGAGACATTCCCTGTTTCCCCATTTCACAGAGGAGCAAAATGGAGCTTGGAAAGCTTAGGAATGCATCCAAAGTAATGTGGGATATCTGATGTCAAAGCCTGGACAAAAGGTAACAAATGTCAGTATTTTCAGTTCATGGCAAGACATGTAGCTTTGTCTTAAAATGCCTCCAGGGTTCGAATTTGCCAGGAACAATCTGTTCCCCGTTGTCATTATTAATGGTACTCTCACTCTCAAAAGTGTCCCAGCTTAGACAAAAATGAATATGGTCATTCTGCCCCAATGCCACTAGCTACAGTGAAACATGTCTATGCAGTTTTCAAGGCCCAGCACAAAACAAAAAATAAGAGGCTTTTGTTCAAAAAGCAGAGAAAAAAGGGCTATTAAAGGTGCTGATTATGAAGTTTTTTCTTCTTTTCATGTATCCACTCTGCTCACACTCCATCGTCCCACTGGGCTTCACTTGCAAAAGACAAGCTCAAAGACAGAATTTGCTTAGTCATTCATTCATTCATTCATTCATTCATTCATTCATTCAACAGGTACTGAATACCTACAATGACTCACGCATGGTACAAAATTCTGGAGAAACACAGATGAATAAAATGTAGCCTTCAAGAAGCTTACATCCTAACAGAATGAGACAAAGGTAAACAAATGCTTAAGCTTTCTTTGGTACTAAAGAAGAAGTAAGCATAGCGAAGAGTAGGTACACAGCAGTGAGCATCTTAACCTTGAGGGAAGCAGCATGGAGAGAAGGATTCACAAAAGGTTTCTTCAGGACCTGAACTGGGCCTTGAAAGCCCAATGGAAATCCAGGTAGCTAAGGACTAGGGAGGAGCAAAAGAGAAGGCTGGAGAAAGCATGGGGCCCACAGGAAGATAGAGCCACTCTCAGTGATTGCAGCAATTTAAGACTAGTCCTTTGCTCAGTAAAGAAGTGTGTTCCTGGGTGGTAACTAGATTTCTCTATAAAATATAAAGAGAGACTACATAAATATAGTCTATGTACAGGGGAAAAGTCTATGTTCATGGACTATCTGGGGATGAAGTTGATAAAAGATGCTCTCTCCTTCAGAGGTGAAGGGCTGGAAAAGAGAAGAAAAAGGAATAAGAACTAAAAGATCTTAGCAAAATGAGCCCTGGCTGGTGGCTCAGTGGATTAGCACCAGTCTGCGAACCCAAAGGTGGCTGGTTTGATTTCCAGTCAGGGCACATAACCAGGTTGCAAGCCAGGTCTCCAGCCAGGTCCATAGCTGGAGGCAGGTGAAAGGCAACCATACATTAATGCTTTTCTCCCTCTCTGCCTCTCTCCCTTACCCTCTCTCTAAAAGTAACAAATAAAATATTTTTAAAAAAATCTTAGCAAAATGAAAAGGGAACCAAACATATGGGAAAACATATTTCCCAATGATGCCTCAGACAAGGGTGTGGTCTCCAAAATATATAAAGAACTTTTTCGATTCAACACTAGGAAAATGAACAACTCAATTAAAAAATGGACAAAAGACCTGAACAGATACTTCTCTAAGGAGGACATACAAAGGGCCCATGGACATATGAAAAGATGCTCAGCATCACTAGCCATCAGAAAGATGCAAATTAAAATCACAATGAGATACCACCTCACACATGTCAGAATGGCCATCATTGACAAATCAACAAACAACAAGTTCTGGTAAGAAAGTGGAGAAGAGGGAACCCTAGTGCATTATTGGTAGAAAAGTAACCACTGTGCAAAAGAGTAGGGAATTTCCTCAAAAAACTAAAAATGGAACTTCCTTTTGACCCAGTGATCCCACTGCTGGGATTATACCCCAAGAATCCTGAAACACTAATGCAAAAGAACCTATGAACCCCAATGTTCAGGCCAGCATTATTTACCATAGCCAAGTGCTGGAAAAAGCCTAAGTGCCCATCAGTAAATGAATGGACGAAAGAACTGTGGTACATTTACACAATTTACACAGCAGAAAGAAAGAACTCCTATGCTTTGCAACAGTATAGATGGACCTAGAGAGTATTATGCTAAGTGAAATAAGCCAGGCAATGAAAGACAAATACCACATGATCTCACCTATAAGTGGAACCTAATGAACAAAACAAAGGAGCAAAATAGAACCAGAGACATGGAAACTTGGAAACTGGAACAAACTGACAGCAACCAGAGGGGAGAGGGAGAGGGATAATAGGGGAAAGAAGGGGAAGGGTTTAGTCAAGGAACCAGTATAAAGGATCCATGGGTAAGGACAACTGGGTGGGGATTGACTATGGGAGTAGGATGGGGCAGGGAAGCAGGAGAGCAATGGGGGAAAAATTTGGACCACTGTATTGAACAGCAATATAATTTTTAAAATGAAAAAATCATAAATAAATACATACAGTAAAAAGTTAAAAAAGGAAATCTTAGTAAGAAAAGTTATCCCCTCAGGCCATACAATCACTTAATCAGGAACAATAATACCATTGTGTTGACCTATTTATGGGCCCACAATATGTTCTTGGTAAAACTATGTATTTTATTCCTTTGTAATAAAGATAAGAGTTACCTTTCACTCGTGTTAATGGCTTGAGGCAATGACACAAATCTAAATGACTAAGATAACAATTATTTACATTTGACTTAAAAATGCACTATCAAGTGTTTGCAAGAAATGTACCGCAGTACTTATGTAATACCACAGCTAATTTTTAAAAATAATGTTTATTGTTTTTTTGCACTTCTAATTATTCCATTAGATGGACTTCTAGAAGATGAATTACCAGGCCAAAGCGTTTAAGTATTTTTAAAGCCCTTGGTACATATTAGCTGAGGCTTAAATTAAAACTAAATTGACTATATCAACAGAAGGTGAACAAATAAAATACATGGAAATTAAATGTTACTACAAATAATACTCAAAAAAGAAAATATAGTAGTGTATTATAAGTAGATCTTAAGGTTTGAATAATTATAAAACCATACAGAAAAAAAGGTAAACTTTTGTTAAGGATGACTATCAGGCCAGTAAGTGTGTGTGTGTGTGTGTGGTTGTGAATACAGTTATGCACAGATAGTGGACAAAAGGAAACATCCATAATTTCTGAATTAGATAAGAATGAAATTATAAAATAATCTACTTATAAACAGGAAAATACAGTTTATTTTATGCCTCCCATAATCTCTTACCTAACTCTATATAGCAATAAGTTTGCAGTTTTACTAATCAGATTTTAATATTAGAGGGAAAAATGGTATTTTAAATAAAGATCAACAACTTGATTTTTAAGGTAACTTAGGTTAGATATTTCTCAAAGTAGGACTCTGCACAGTATCTTTTTCATAAAGTTCAGAAAGGAGCACCTAATATAATTTAAAAAGTGACTCAAATTTTTATAAGTCAAAGGACTTTGTAATCACCAAAGTTCCATGAAAGCCAAATTTGAGGACATCAAAAGTCAAATCTCCTTTTTAAAAATTCATTTTATTTTGACATTGTTGCATGGAAGTGTGCAATATTATTTATTACCAATTACCAACTACTCATATATTTCTAAAGAATGTGGCCTCTGGGGCTTATGTTAATTGATTTTAACTTGAAAAATTAACCAGAAGCCAACCTGTGTGTCTTAAATCCCTTGAGACATTGTTCTTTCTGCCACAGCTAAGAAGTTAATTTCCTCTATTGTAATCATAAGCAGAAAGTTTACATCTTTCAGAAAACTAAGCAGGAAGCTTGGCCTATGAAACATTTTCCTTTGGACCAAGGGTTACCCAACAGGGTGGTGTAAAAGGAAGGTTGGAAGGTTAGAAGGTTCGGGCGAGACTGCAAAGCCTACAGACAGCTCCTGAATCTGAACGATGCTCTCCTGGGCATCTGGGTGGGGAGCAGCCAACCCTCAAATCCTTTGTCTTTGCAGCAGAGAGTAGAAAAAATTCAACTTTTGAGGGATGTCTCAGAAGTTTCTTTCACTCAATTTTGCCCCTCCTGGTCCTACAATGAATGAACCGTTTACAAAGGCAACTTCCAGTGAGCCAAGCTGAAACTTGGAAACAAAGTTTCTGCCAGTTCTGGGAAATCTTGAAGTTGTTTGACCTGAGTTTTATTACACGCCTCTCCTGGGCTCAGTGGGAACAGGGGACCCAGGACCTGAACGGGGCCTGATTTAAACCAGGGCTGGGGGAGGAGCCTGTGTAGCTAGGATGGGGTAACTACATGTGGCTTTAATATCAAACAGCTGCTAGAGATCGTAACCCCGCTCCTCTTTCTGTGCCTACCCTCCATCAGAAGCCTGCTTTACAGATTATTCTAACTAAAGGGACTTCACTGCCGTGGAATCTGAATAATGAACCCAGGATTTTTTTTTTTTTTTTTTTTTTAACTACATGTGCTTGAATGTAGCAGACTGATTTTTTTTATCAGCAAGCCAACGTCTTGAACACAAAATCCTCCGGGGTGAAAGAGAAGGGCGGGGGGAGGGGGGAGGAGGACTAGGAGAAAAGAAAACACACAGTGCAGCGGAGCAGGCCAGGCAGGGGGTAAAGATGGGCACAGCCCGGATTCCCTGAACTGGCTCCTTCTCCCATTCCAGCTAACTTTCCAAACTAGCAGCTCTCCAAGGCCCTGGCAACTCCGTGCGTCCCGGACAATAAAATAGCCCCGCGGGGGGTCAGCGCCCCCTTGAACACAGAGTTGGAGCGTGGCTTCAGGTGCCGGCGATGCTGAGACCCGTCCCTGTCCCTGCGCAGACAATGCCTCCCGCGCCCCGCCAGCCCCCCGCCGCCGTCGCGCGGGGACACTCACAGACACCAGGAACTCCAGCGTTCCCACGTAGTCCCGCTCGGTCTTCTGGAGCTCGCTGAGCACGCACACGCGCAGGCGAAGCTGCTTCTCCAGGTCCTTGGCGCTCTCGGCGCGGCCATCCGCGCGGCTCTCGTCGCTCATGGTGGTCGAGGGGACGCTGGGCTGGCGGCTTTGCTGCGTACTGTCCCCGTCCGCGCGGACAGAGAAGCAAGTTGTTGCCTCCGAAAAGTCCGCGGAGGGACCGGCGACTTTACATGCTGGGTAGAGGCTGGCACTGGGGCGCAGGGACCAGCGGGGGCGCTCGCTGGAACTCCAGCGCAGGAGCGGCGGGCGCTGCGGAGGGAACTCCCCGGAGACCGAGCTCGGGCCAGCGACCTGCGCGCCTGGCCCCGCCGCTCCGGCCTCACACGGCCCTGGCTGGAAAGGAGGCGGCTCTGGCAGCCACAGCAGTGACTTGGACATTAATCAAATGCTTTGTATCCATGTGACTCCGACCCTTTACCCTTTGCCAAATCTCAGGAAAAAGGAAACACAACCCTAGGGAAGTGAGTTGCGTGCCAGCTAACTAAACACACACACACACACACACACACACGCACACGCACACGCCCTCCTGAGATGGTACTGATGAGAGATTCCCATTTAGGAGAACATACTCCAAGACACAGTTCCAGGGTTGCCCCTGCGTGTCCCGCCTATTGTTTAGCTTTAATGTGTTTTGTACAAATCCTAAAGGCAGAGAAACAAGTCCCTACGCTTGCATAACTGGATGGGAACAAAAACAACCATAGTATTGACCCTCTGGTCTTTGGGGAAAAAAAAAAGCACACACATTGATTTTGGGTTTTACTCAGATACAAAACAGGTTTGCTTTCTGCCACCCGCATCCCAAACAAGAATATTCTACGGGGCTGATAGTCTCCTGCCTACCCTGAGACAGTCAGTTAGCATAATAAATAGACACTATGGGAAAGTGACCACTCTGGCCTATACATTAAGCACCAGATACAATAAGCAACATCATTGCACTGTGTTTTGAAGGGAGATTTTTAGCAAGCCTGTAACTTTTTCTCAACATCTAGATAGTATGTAAATCCAATCTGATGCAAGAATGTTTGTGTCAGTTTTGCTTCTAAGTGCTGCTATAATTTAAGACAGTGTCGCTAATTAAAAAAGACAAAATTGTAATTGAATATTCATCAAAAGACAGTTAGCTTCCTAGGATTTGAAAATGGGAACAGAGAGCATGTCTTGATTTTAATGTTTATGTTTATTGCCTTTTCTCACTCGGAAACAGATCTGGAACCTAAAGAGCATTGAATATTTTCAATTAATTTAACAAGCATGCACAAAGACTCCATAGAATATTTTTGTCTTGATACTATTCATGTGTGTTTTTCAGAGTCATTCTTCCTACTTACAACAACTTTAAATAGTCCTCAATAATGACATTTAAATAAACTGAAGAGTGAATTGTTTTGATGCAAGAAAGTGGTACATTAATTTGTTCCAATAGTTGAAAATATTAACAAAACTCTAAAAAATAAAGATGATTTCCAGTTGTGGCCATTAAAATAATTATCAGCTTCCCAGATGATGGCTTTTGAGAGCACAGTTTGTGATGAATCACTATACCCTTCTGTACTGAAATGAACCCGGCGGAATTGTCCTTTTCTTCTTATGCCAAAGACTTAGTTGGAATGATGTGTGAGGAGCTGATAGACAAGATGTGATTTTCCTCTCTCTTTTGCATGTGGCTAGTTAGAGGTAGCCATGAGCAAAGGACAAATAAATAAATGGCTTCACCGTATTCACATATTTGGTTCTGTTTTGCTTGTTGTTAGTTTTGTTCATTATTGTCCTGTAATGGGTGAGATCATATGGTATTTGTCCTTCACTGACTGGCTTATTTCACTAAGCATAATACTTTCCAGTTCCATCCATGTTGTTGCAAAGGGTACAAGTTCCTTCTTTCTTTCTGCTGTATAGCATTCCATTGTGTAAATGTACCACAGTGTTTGGATCCAATCATCCACTGATGGGCGCTTAGACTGTTTCCAGCACTTGGCTATTGTAAATAGTGCTGCTATGAACATAGGTGTACATAGGTTCTTATGAATTGGTATTTCAGGATTCTTTGGATATAATCCAAGTAGTGGAATCTCTGGATCAAAAGGCAGTTCCATTTTTAGTTTTTTAAGGAAAGGCCTTCAGTGGTCAGGGGGGAGGGGATTGGGGGGAGGGGGGTGGCAGAGGCAAAGAAGGGGAGCAGCTTAGACAAGAACCTAGTAGAAAGGAACCATGGACATGGACAACAGGTGGGATTGACTTTGGGGGGGAATGGGTAGGTCGGGGGAGACAGAGGGGAGCAAAATGGGGATGGATGTAATACAACAACAATAAAATTTTTAAAAAAAGAAAAAGTAATCCTTTTTAAAAAAAAATAAAAAAAATAAATGGCTTCACACTCTGTGGTAGAAGAACAAAGGGCAAAGCACATGAAAGAGTGGACCTCATAGCACCTAGTAAACAATAAACAAAAGAAACAAATAGAAAATACTGGAAACAAAGTATCCAATAATGAATGGGAACATCATATATGATTGAACCTTCCACAGTGTACTAAAGGCAGCAAGGAATGAATACAGTTCCCCCTCCCTAGGTCTGCACCCTCTTTTACTGTAAAAAATAAGTAAATAAATCATGCTTTTCATCAGGAGTTCTTTCAGATAGCATGATACTTCTCACCAATTGTCCCCAATTCAGAACGGTTCATGCAATTTTTTTCTATTAAAAAAAATTATGCACAACTGACCTGAACCTCAGTCTCACCTCAAAAAGCAATACATTGAAGTTGAATCATCAGTGGGTTTTTACCCATCCAAAGCATGCACCTTGGTTCTGTACACACATGCCGAGGACCTCTTTGTGTGTTACATAGTGCTAGGGCCTGGGATCATGGAGACCTTGATCTCTGGGCAAATATTTTTAAGGTGGGTCATATGCCATTATATGACAATCCTCTAAGATCTTGTTGTAATGAACATTCTTGGGCCCCATCCCACATTTATTGAATGAGAATCTCAAAGATGTAAACTCTAAACTAATCTGACAAGGCCTTCAGATTATTCTTAGACACACTAACACCTGAGAGCCACCATACTAAAGAATGGTGGAACAGTGTCATAAGTATAAGTAATTCCATTAAAGACAAATTACAATGACTACTTTGCAAAAAAAAAAAAGCAAGAAACTTAGCCAAAAAAAATATTCATTTATAGTGCACAGGTTTAGACTTCTCTCAGAAGTGCCCAGTTAAAAATTATTAATACTTTCTGCCCACTCTTCTCTGCAGTGTACTCCTCAATGTCATTTGTAATTAATGAACAGCTTCAGAACGCCCAAGAGTGCCTTCTGCCAGGCAACTTCAGTGTCTTCCGTCGCCCAGGCTGGAGTTCTTAATTCCTCATCAAAGACAGAAGAGCATAAGAAAACAGGGCTGGAGTATCTGGAAACCTTCACTTCGAGGTGTTTGAGGTAAATAAGGTCTTTCATAAACTCTGAATGCGTTGTGTCCCCTCCCCACTTCCTCCATTGAAATTTCAGGGCCTGTCTGCCAGGACAAGGAAAGCACCGACAAAAAAGATGGACAGGATCCAGTGTTGTTCCTGAAATACTAACGAGGTTGAAACATCCAATAAAAAGGAGATGGAAGAAAAGAACATAGAAGAGGCTGCTAAGTAGGAAACTAGCTCAGCCCATAAATTTATTTCATATACATGAAGTTGTCATAGTTAGAATCCATGACCATATGGCTTAAAGAAGCAAAGTGCAAGGCAGAGCACCGATTTCCTTTTGGTCAGGTGGAGAGATGGGCTCCTGGACTGAATGAAAAATCCAATGCTGTCCCTTTGTGAGAAGGCAGCTTCCTGGATCATGTTTCAAATGGAGATCATTTTAGCATTTCTGACCTTTCAATACCAGATAGAGTAATAAATCAAATTTGATGCTGACATTTATTAAGATAACAGCACTGGAAAAAAATAGGAAGGTTCTTTGCATGTCCATCTAGTTAAATAGAAATTTCTAAGAGTCAGACTATTTTTTATTCACAAGTATTTCCTTCACTACTCTGGTCGATGACAAATGATTCTAAATTATATTAGTATAAAGATATTACAGATACATTGAGCTATATAATGCACAATTAAGAGTCTTGGACAAGAAGCAATTCTAGAAAAACTTATCAATTCAATTATACTTTAGTCATAACTACATATAGCATGTAATGAAATATTTCTATCATACCAATTTGAAGATTTTAGGATATGTATTGCCTAAAAGGGCAAAATATAGTTTCCAAACTTACCTCATTTGATAAATTTGGGATGTTTTAAGTTCCAATACAATGATTATGGCATATACAAGTAAACCAATGTTTGGATAGGGTTATTTTAGCAAGACTCTGAAGTTCTTCAAGATGTGGTCATTTCCACACTGGCTTGATTAACCCCAATCATTCTCATAGCCATAGTTTAATGTGTAATAGATAATCACTTTCTTTATTATGAGAATTTAACCCACAATCATCCCTATAAAATAGCCAGCTTTTGTCTGTGATTAGTCTCAGAAGAGACTTGATACATCCTTGCATTGTACCATTTGCTTAGCCTTCCTTTCCCATCATCTCCTTAAAAAATTCTCTCCAACTTCCTGTACCTCAAGCTATATTTTATTTATCCCCTCCCTGGTTGCCTTGTTTCCTATATTCATACTCTCTGCTATGTTCTCCAGGATTATCTTTCTCCTGTACATATATTATATATTATATCATTCTAACATACATAAAATATATATTACTATCTAATTATCTATACATAATATATATTATATATCAAATATATACTCATATATCATTCTCTAACCTGGTTTCCTCCGAAAGCAGAGTGTGAGACAAGAACTAAAGTGAAGATAATATATATGGTAATATGATCCTACAAAGCAGGAGTAAAGGAAAGGAATAGTAAAACAGAGAAAACCAAAACAAGAATGTGTATCAGAGTTAGCTGCTCTTATGGGAAACTGGATGCTCTATCTTATAGGACCTTCTGAGAAGCCTTATGAAATACATCTCAAAACTACCCACCTGGAGGAAGAAAGAGGGAAGTATTTATTCATCATTTCCTATTCTCAATTGGTCAGGGAGTGTCTCATAGGGCATTGCTTAATCCCTATCCATCCACATTGCTCATGCACGGGTGCCTAGAGGTTTCACAGGTAAGATTTGAGTCAAGAAGCTAGAAGAGTGAGCCACTCTTAAGACTGTTCCTGTATCATATTGGTCAGATATGCTTCCATGACCCTCAGAAATGAGAGAAGAGGTCAAGAGAGCCTTTCCTTCAACACATGGGATTCTGATCCTGTTTCAGACACTTAAGATAAAGGCAAATGTCATTGTTGACCAACCACTCTGGCTACGTTCCGTGCTCCTCCCCACCTTGCAAATACACCTCAGCCACACTGCAGTATTTTCAGAATTCTTACAATGCCAGCCCCGTGTTATAGCCTCTGCTCCCTAATATAACACTGATTAGACTTCATCACAATTGCCAGATCAATTGATGGAACTCACTATCAGACCATGATGTCTGAAGAAAAAGATTATGTCATTCGTGTGACCCCAAGTCTCTCAATAATCTGGCATGTAATTGTTGTTGAATGAATATTTGCTGATTAAATATATGAATGAATAATTAGGAAAATAAAATATACTGAAACTTTACTGGTCTCCCTGCACTTAATCATTCTATCTTTAAATGAAGACAAGTTTCAGTTTAGACTTGACTTTTTATTTCTCTGCTAACTTTTCTTCAATAGAAGAAGCCAGGAAAGATATCCTTTTATTTTCCCAGAGAAAAATATTCTATGAGTAAAGGACCTTCACTGTGGATTGTGAGTCTGTGTACAGGACAGGAAGAAACTATAAATCTTATATTCATATTGTTCTATTCTCAGAGAAGTATCACTTATCTCACCTGAAATGTGCCAATAACATAATCAAATCCACCTACACTACTCCCAAATCAATCATGTTAAAACAAAAGAAGTGAAAGAAATATAATAAATTCAGAAAAGAAATTACAATTATCAAACTACACAGGTAAGTTTACTGAAAACAGTTATGTAATGTATCAGGCCACCAATGGTAGTGGAGAATAATTACCTTTTTGTTGGAATACTTCTGGACTCACATACATATACAATAATAGAACATTGTGAAATAGATTTACGTATCTACTTTTAAAAATTGTTAGACCTATCTTTTTTTTTTTTTTTTTTTAGCAGTTTTAGGTTTACAGAAAAATTCAGTGGAATGCATAGAGAGTTTCTATAAACCACCTGACAGACTACCCCCATCTCTAGTTTCCCTGTTTTTAGCATCAATGTACTATATTGATTACATTTAATAAGCCAATATGCATACATTATTATAACAAAAGTGCACAGTTCACACTAGGGTCTATTCCTTGTTTTTCACATTCTATGGGTTTTTAACAAATGTATCACATATCTACCTCACAATATCATACAGCATCATTTCACTGCCCTAAAAATCCATCTCCTTATCTCTCCCTCCCTCCAATATCCTGGAAATCACTGGTATTTTTGCCATCTTCATAGTTTTGCCTTTTACAGAATGTCATATAGTTGGAATCATACAGCATATAAGCTTTTCAGATTGGCTTTTTTCACTTAGCAATATGTGTTTAAGTTTCCTCCAGGCCTTTTAATGGTTTGATAGTTTATTTAGTTTTGTCACTAAAAAAAAATGTATTGTTTTGGTGCATCAGTTTGTTTAGCAACTTACCTATTGAAGGACATTTTGGATGATTCCAAATTTGGCAAATATGAATAAAACTGCTATAAACATTTGCGTGCATGCTTTTGTGTGGGCATTAGGTTTCAACTTATTTTGAATAAATACCAAGGAGTATGATTGCTGGATCATTTAATCAGAGTCTATTTAGCTTTGTAACAAATTGCCAAACTGTCTTCCAAAGCAGTTGTTACCTTTCCTATTCCCACCGGTAATGAGAGATAGTTCCTTTTGCACCACATCCTCTCCAGCTTTTCATTTTGTCAGTATTTTGGATTTTGCTACATAAACAGTATCTAGTGGCATCTTGTTGTTGTTTGAATTTGCAATTCCCTATGACTTATATTAAACATCTTCCCAGTGCTTATTTGCCATCTGTACATTTTCTCTGGTGAGGTGCTTGTTAAGGTCTTTGGCCCATTTTTTAATTAGGTTGTTGGTTTTCTGATTACTGAGTTTCAAGGGTTCTGTATGTATTTTGTTAATAGTTCTTGGTTGTCATTTTATGTTCTTGACATTGCCATTTTGCAGAGCAGAAGGTTTTCAGTTTAATAAAAAGTTAATTTGTCAGTTTTTCTTTCATGTATCACGTTTTTGTGTTGTATCTAAAATGTTGTATCTAAAAATGTGTGGATTTATCATCACCTAGAGATTTGCCTAAGTTATCTTCTCAGAGGTTTATAGTTTTGCATTTTACACTTAGGTCTATAATCCATGTGTTAATTTTGTGAAAGGTATAAGGTTTGTGTTTGGATCTTTTGAGTTTTTGCATATGGATGTACAGTTGTTCTAGCACAATTTGTTAGGGGAAAGAACTACCTTTTAAATTTAATCTTAATTAAATTGCCTTTGCTTCCTATTCAAAAAATAAATCAGTTGATTATACTTGTGCAAGTCTATTCTGTGTTTTCTATCCCAGTACCTTGATCTATTTATCTCTTCTTTCATTTGTACACATTATATTGATTATTCTAAATGTGTCATAAGTCTTGAAGTTAGGTGTTATCAGTCCTCCAACTTTGTTATTTTTCTTCAATTATTAAGTCAGCAATTCTGAGTGTTCTGCCTCTCCATATCAATTTTAGAAGAAGTTTTTACTGTGTACAAATGAACTTACTGGGATTTCTGTAAGAATTATGTTGAAACTATAGATAAAGTTGGAAAAAACAGCTACCTTTATAATATTGAGTTCTATCCATGTTCATAGAATATCTCTTCATTTATGTAGATCTTTACTGATTTTTTATTAAGGTTTTTAAATGTCTCATATATTGTACATATTTTGTTATGTTTTTATCTAAGTTTAATTATTTTTGTGTGCTAATAGTCATTTTTTTTTCAACTTCCAATTTTTCATTGCTGGTATAAAAGAAAGCAATTTACTTTTATATTAACCTAGCATCCTATCATCTTGCCATAATTATGTATTAGTTTCAGGGGAGTTTTGTTGTTATTATTTTAGCATTCTATATAAACAATTATGTTATTTGTAAACAAAGACATTTTAATTTTTTTCTTCCAATGTATATACTTTTTTTTTTTCATGTCTTATTGCATTAGCTAGAACTTTCAGTACATTGCAGAATTTGTGTGGTGATAGCAGATCTTCTTTCCCTAATCATGGTGGAAAAGCATGTAGGTATGTAACTATGATGTTAGCTGTAGGTTTTTCATAGGTATTCTTTATCAAATTGAAAAAGACTGATAGTTATCATTTTAATTCTTATATTGACAATCTTTGTAAAAATAAATAACATTCAAGTTACTCTTTTTTCTAGAATATTTAGTAAATGCCTCTTGACTACACACTATAAAAAAAATTAAAAATAAAAAAATGAGGGGGACAGAGGGGAGAAAAAAAAGGGATGGATGTAACACAACAACAATAAAATTTAAAAAAAAAAGAAGAAGAGAAAGAGGGAGGGAAATAAAGCCCTAGCTCTCTTAGTGGCTTTTATAATAAAGGTTGATGAATGACTAAAAATAAAAAAAAAAAAAAAAATGAGACTACTGCCCTGGCTGGTGGCTCAGTGGGTAGGCACCAACCTGCAAACCCAAAGGTCACTGGTTCAATTCTCCAGCCAGGGCACATAGCCAGGTTACAAGCCAGGTCTCCAGCCAGGTCTGTAGCTGGAGGCAGGTGAAAGGCAACCATATATTGATATTTCTATCCCTTTCTTCCTCCCTCCCTACCCTTTTCTCTGAAAAGAATGAATAAAATCTTTAAAAAAAGAACAATGTTACTGAACAGCAAATGGGATCCAGCTACCCACCTCCATCCTCTAAGCAAAATTCCAGAGGCAAAGGTTCGCTGATAAAGGAAAAGCCCTACACAATTTAGCAATTTTCGAATAATAGCTTTCCACATGCATTAATCACTTAAGCCTACAATTAAGGCTAAACTCTTTAATGCCTGAGTTCTCCTATCATTCCCCTTGTTAGTTTTTAGTTATCTTATTTCTACAGGGTTAATTCACAAACTAAAACAACATAGGATGCAAAAGCTACACGATTTTAGAAAAATAGCAGGTGTTCTGCCCTCTAGAACACCCAAAGAACCCTGCCATCCTCTGCCATCCTAGCCCAATCCTAGATGTGTTCAAAGTTGTTTCTCCCACCCAAAATTCATTCAAAATACCATCCTTTGGGAAACACAGGCTGCTGCAGTACAGTCATCCAGGCATCCTCAAGGAAGAGCCTGAGAGCCAGTCTCTGCCCTCTTTTTAATTTATATCTTCTAGCCCACATTCCCTGCACTTCAGACTTTCAACTTCTCAGCCAGTCCAGCCCTAGACTGTTTACCATTGCCTTGGGCAACCTCCTCCTAGGCCCCTGTTTACTCCTCCCTAGTGATCTGATCAGATCTCTATCAACAATTCAGCCTTTTTTCCCATCTCACTACCTTCTACCTTTTGAGCTTAATCTTTAGTTTTGGATTGTCAAATATTTACCTTTTGTAACCAGATTTAAGTCACCTATGTTACTTCCTAAAAGCTTAAAATCAATAAATGGAGTATATACTATCTGACTACCTCAATAATGCTTACTACAGAAATAAATAATATGCTAAAATTGTATTTCATTCTCTTTCGGTCCAAAGTCACAATACTCATGGCACTCAAGGGACCACTTTTAGGTTAAATGGTTCCTGTTTCCTAATGCACCATCAATTACTGAAACAGAGGTATGACATCTCTTGAGTATCTTCATAGTTGAACCACAACTTTATTACATAGTTTGTTAACTTTTTGTTTTTGTTTTTTCTTTTTGGTGGAAATCATATTTTCTGTGGAAATAAGAAATTATATTCTTTCTTCACAAAGTCACTAACATTATCTAGCCCTTGAGGCACTATCTGTTGTTTTATTTTGTTTTTATTCTGTTCTTTATTCTTGGAACCTGTTGATCTCATTTCTGAACTGGACTGATTGCTAAGGACCTCTTAGAAAACTGTCATTCTGAAATTGTTTTTCTAAGTCCTCCTAGTGAATTCCACCATCTCTTCTATCAGAAATCTGTTCTCTGTATATATTAATTTTCTAGGGCTGCTATAACAAGATACTCTGGAGACCAGAAGTCCCACATCAAAGCATCAGCAAGGTTGGATTCTTCTGATGTCTGTGAGAAAGAATCTGTTCATGCCTCTTTTCTGTTGTCTGGTATTTTCACTCATTCCTTAGCTTGAAGATGATGGTATTTTTCTTATGTCTTCACATGGTTTTTACTCTATGTGTGTCAGTCTCTGTGTGTAAATTCCTCCTTTTCAAAAGGACACAATCATATTGGTCACCTTCATGGCCTCATCTTAACTTGATAATCAGCAAAGTCCTTATTTCCAAATAATGTCACCTGCTTAGAACTGTAGTATCTTTGGGGGCCATGATTCAACTGGCATCACTTGATATCTATACTCATTTTGCTGAATTATATCTTAAAAGACTTTCTTAGAAAGGGCTTATGAGATGTATATTTTCTGAGTCCTGGTTTACTATGGCTCATTAATAGCTTGACTGTGTAAGAATACTAGGTTCAGAATTATTGCCCATTTGAAGTTTGAATGCATTGTCATTTTTTTCCAACCATTTTTGTTGGTGATTAGAAAAAAATTTGTATTATTTCCTTAATATTTTGTCCCCTCTGTGATTCTGTGCCTATTTTTCTGGAACTTGTATTAGCCAAGTTGGATCTCTTAGAATTATTCTCTGTTTGTATCTATCTCAGGTGTTCAATTTCTTTGTTTTGTTGGTGTTGCCTCTTTGTTTGGTTCAATCTTTGTTGGCTTTTTTCTCTATGTTGTAAGAGACTTATTCACTTTATACTCTAATCTTTCTTAAGTTTTTCATTTGGCATATGATTGTACATGTAATATTCTAATTTGTTTTCTGATTTTTCTTTTCTCACAGCATTCTGCTCTTATACTATTACAAGGACACCATTTTTGGGAATCTTTCACTGAAGTTTCTTTGTTTCTAGTAGAGATGGGTTTTTTCTGCCTTTTTAAAACTTTGTGTTATTGTTATTTAATCTTATCCTTTCTTTATCCTATTTAGTCTTAATCTTGTCCATTCATAATGTTGATTGTCTTTGGATATCCCTCTATTTAAAAAAGGGGAGTGGGATAATTTCTCTCTGTAGCAGGGATGTGTTTCCTATACTGTTGTATGTGGGTCTTTTTTCCTTCTTGGTCTCTCTCATCAATAGAAACATTGATTGAGCACTTTGTGTTGTGCCCAAGTCTTATCTAAATGAAATGAAACCTTCAATGGAAATAGGCAGGTGGCAAGTCACTAGTTAGGAAGGTTTCAATTGCCAAAATGGGAGAACTTTTACACTGAGGTGCTGGCACCAAAAGTTCTAATTCTGCCTATGCACATACATATATATTATTAGAAAGAAAAAAAAAAAAAAACAACCCATGGGTATTTTGAGTCTGAAATTAATGATTGGTTCCTACACCAATCATTGGGATCACAAAAAAGGGAAACAGACATAGGCATGTTGGAAAGAAAGCATAGCTTGCTCCACACATAGACTTCTCAATTGAGCCGCTAGACCCCTCCGTCACCCCTCTCTCCACCAACCCTTTTACTTCAGCTTTTCCCCCTTACTCTGCTCTGCCTTGCTCCCTTTTTCTTGCCAAAACCTTCCATCTTCTTTTTCTCTTTCAGAAATTTGTTGAAACCTGATGTTTATGTTTCTTTTCATGGCAATGGTATTCTCTTTTACTGTTATTTAACTGTGGTGGCAGCGGGGGGGTGTGTGTGAAGAGATAAAGAAAAATACATCCTCAGCCCATTATCTTGAACCATCTTTCCCTAGAAGTTTCAAATTTGATATAATACAGTTATCAGCAGGATATTTAAATGAAAGGGTTAGAATAATCCCAAGAGAAAAAAATCAGTAGTGTCTTCATATTTTGATTGACAGGTATACATACACTAAAATAAGCATAACAAAGCCGTGGCTGGTGTGGCTCAGTGGATAGGTTCAGGCCTGTGAACCCAAAGGTTGCTGGTTCAATTCCCAGCCAGGGCACATAACCAGATTGCAAACCAGATCTCCAGCCAGGTATGGAGGCAGGTGAAAGGCAACCATACATTGATGTTTCTCTTCTTCTCTGTTTCCCTCCCTTTCCTGCTCCCTAAAATTAATAAATAAACTCTTTAAAATATATATAAAATAAAATAAGCATAACCTACTGAGATGTGGTAGAACAGAAAGCCAGTTCTGAAGAGAAAGTTATGAAAACAGGAATATACAAAAGAAAGGACATTACATGATAGTTCTTTAAAGATAATACCAGACAATGGATTATGCAACATAAGTAACTTGCCCTGCATAACTAGCCTTACTTAACATCGTGGGTAGATAATGTTCCTTAACGAATTACAATCCTTTGTGTTCACATCAGGTAGCAAGCTTACAATTCTGCTGCTCCCCTCAAGAGATGGAGTTTATTTATTTTCTCTAGCTTAAATGTTAGCTGGCCTTGTTAGTTGTCCTTACCAGCAGAATATGATGGAAGTGATAATATAAGCCTTTAAAGGTCTTTAACTTCCACTTGTGCCTTATTAAAAACCTAAGACCAGCATGTTAGACAAATACCCAGGGTAACCTATTGCAGAATAATAAACCTATGCCCAGACACTCCAACCAACAGTCATTATCAACTGTCAGGCATGAGGGTGTTACCATCTGGGACCTTCCAGTCACAAGTGAACTGCTATGTAATTGCAACCACATGAATAACCTTAGGCAAGACCAGAAAAAGAAGCACGTGGTTGACTCACAAAATTAAGAGAAATAATAAATCATTGGTGATTTAAGACACTAAGTTTTGGAGCAATTTTTGTTTTCTTGAGCAATAGATTAACTGAAACAACATCAATAACATTTAACAGAAGTTCTTAACAGTGTGTCTAAGTGGACCATTTTAATGGCATGTGCCCATCTCTTCAACAATCACTATGGCTAAAGTAATTCTGTTTACTCATTAGCTTGGGGCTGAGTGAGTTTTATCTTGAACTAGCTGTTGTGACGATTGGCTAGCTTCCATTCCTAGAAGTGAGGGTGAGTTCAATCCCACCCAAGTCGATAAGGAAGGAGTGAAATGATGCTAGAAAGGCAATTGCAATGACCATGACAGGTGGAGGGAAGGTTGCACATAACCATGGAAAAGTCTCTGCCATGACCATTATTCATGCCCTGCTTCTCCTGAAGCCATCAATGTCAGCACGGGAACTACTTGCATCCTTGCCCAGTCTACCACCAATTGTCAGAACTGCCACCGCTGAGTCCGCTGCACCGCTGCCATTACTCTAAGCCTATTGCTGCCAACATTATGAAACGACTCCACATCCTAGGTGATCATGGCTTTCGAAGTGGGCAGCAAATGCTGCTAAAGTGTTGGACTGTAGTCCAGCCTAAACTGAGCTAAGAACAATGTGGGGAGGGGGTAAAAGTCTAGTTGAAAAGACAGAAGAGATGAGACAGAAATAAGGGACAAATTGGGGGAGGGAAGAGGAATACCTGGTTCCACCTAAATTGCTAAGGTAAAGGACCCATGGACAGGATGGGAAAGGCCACACATTTCTTCCCTTGTAATGGCAACAGATTTGGAGGAGCCAGAACAGCTCTGACTGTAGCATCAGCAATAGAAGAGAGAAATGTTAATTACTAGTTAGGATCCAGGGTTTTAGGAAGTATCCTGAGTTCTGGAACACCCACCACAGCTGCTACCGCAGTCATGAGTGGGCCTGTCTTGCGAGTCACACATCTGCATCTCTGAAGAGCGGCTCCTTGACTTCAGGATGTCCTCATTCCCTAACATCCATGCATTCCCTCAACAGTTGCCAGAGATGATTTTCTCACTTTAACAACTGCTAACCCCTAAGAGACTGTATACTCCAACTTCCTAGGTTTGGCTGCAACAAAAGTACAAAAGTACTCAGGAGCTAAGCCTGGCTAACTGCTGGGCAGTTAGTCTCAGGGCGGAGGGGGAATGAAAAAGAAAAAGAGAAAGGAAATGCTATCCATAAACAAGTAAAAACTATGCATATCCTGGCCAGGTTTCTCCGAGCTCTGACATTCTCAACTCACACATCTGTATGTGTGCAAGTCATATTTTCTTTTTTTTTTTTAAATATGGTGCCGACACTTGGATCTTTATATAATTTTATGTTTTAGAATTTTAAATTCAGACCATTGATTTTTTTTCTAGAAGTCTCCTTGTTTGTATTAAGACTACAGTTAAATTTAATAGCAAAACCTGTTAAAGAGAATACAATAAAGGAAAACTATTCATTCATCACTGTTATGACTATGGTGCAAGTTCTTTAAAAAGAAAAAAAAAAGCCTGTTATGTTGTAATCCAATCTAACAGTATCTAACATTTAATAATAGAATTCAGCCCACTTACAGTGTGTCAAAGTGACCAAGGAAGATTTATATTAGGAAGAGAAGGGAATTCATTGTAAAAATACCCCCAATGAACCTAATTCACAAATTAGCACACTAAGGAAAAAATTTTTTTCATCTTTTCAATATATATTCTGAAATTTCCGGTATACCCTCTCTCTCCCTTCTTTTCTCTCTTTCTGGAATTATTGAATATATATCCTCAGGTGAGGATTAAAAAAGAAAGAAAGAAAGAAAAAAGTAAGCTGCTTGAAGCCTTTTTCTGGGTTTTTCACTAAAGTAGAGATGAAAAAGCATATTTGGGAAGTCCAGATGATTCTTATTTTTCCAAAATTGAATAGCTTAGCACATCTATCCCATAGTTAAGAAAGAATAATGTTCTTGACACCCAAAGTTGCCATTTTTTAAAGTTTTATTTACCATTCTCAGAGAGAGGAAAAAGAAGAGAGGCAGAGAGGGAGAGAGACACCAATGTATGGTTGCCTTTTACCTGCTTCCAGCTATGGACCTGGCTGGAGACCTGGCTCGCAACCTCATTATGTGCCCTGGCTGGGGAATCAAACCAGTGACTTTTGGGTTCACAGGCTGGCGCCTTATCCACTGTGCCACCAGCCAGGGCTGCAAACTTGCCATTTTTATACTTACCTTTTTTTTCTGGATCAGCTTCACCATTGCCATAATCTCTATCATTGAGGCTGCAACCACACCCACACCCCCACCATTTGTTATGTGTACCTGTCTTCTCCTCAATTTCACACATGCTGTGCAATCCCACCTTCTAGATAAGGTCCCCAAGTTGTGCTCCCCCCTCCCCAATCTGATTCACCCTCTGAGCCTTCCTTTGCACAAATGTAAGCCTGCCACTGTGGTTGGCTCAAGAGACCTTGCCTGACTTGCATTACCTAGTACAGTCTTCTTTGACTCATACTTCATCTGTGATGAGCAAATACCATTGGCCTCTGGAGGGTTTAACTCCACATGAATATGCCAGAAAGATAAAAGAACATGACCATGGGTTTTTTCTTAAGTCAAAATCAAATTTGCTAATGGCAATACTAAAACCACTAAAGACAAAAATGGGACAGGTCAAGCAACCTAGAAACTAAATTTGAGACCCAAATCATAAGAGACTTTGTGGCCAAAGATGTATTAATACCTGTATACATACATATAGGACACATGCTATAAAGTGTCAAGGTTTTAGTAAAATAAACAACATACCACAAAAATGTTATATTTTGAAATAAAATTATTCTTATATGTAAATACATAAACATAGTTATTGTTTTTTTAATTGTTCAAAAAATTCTCCATTTGCTGCAATAATAGATTCGATTTGACTTCAGAATCTTGAGCATGCTTTAATTAACTTTTCTTTATCCATGGACATCATCATGTTTCCAATCTTAGCTTTAACAGCCTCTTTATTGGAATGAGGCTGTTTATTAACTTCGCTCTCACAAATGCTACATGCATAATAGTCTAAAAGATTTGCATCTGGTGAAATAGGCAGCCAGATTACCTTTGACCAGAATTCAGGAACGTTGACACTTAGAGATTCTTGCACCTTTTTGGCATTATGTGCTGGTACACCATCTTGTTGGAAGATAAAAAGACGTCCATTTGTGACTTGCTTCATCCATGGTACAACCACTTTTCTCAAAACGTCAAGGTAAACATCCTGGATCTTTAGTGATGATTTCCTGGATTCTGTGTACAATATCTGGATTTGTGCAATTCTTGCGTACCTTCTGTGTTTTCCCTGTTGGTGTGGCAGCATCAGGATCAGCATCATACACCTTCTTCACATTGTCAGCTGTACTTAAAGGGATGTTATTGAAATCCTCAATTTCCTTAGCAGTTCGCCCCTGCACGCAGCCCTGAAATTATGGTTGCTCTAACATAGTATTCCTTCAACATGGTGGTTGCTCTCAGAATTTAATACTTTATATCTGAAACAATTATGTTAAATCATAACCTTAGAAATGTAGTTTTTCAAAATTAGTAAGAAGCACATGAAATGAAATGCAACATTATTGCCAATTTATTGTGTGCACCCTATACATACATACATACATATATACATACTTATTCACATATTTACAAACATGATAGATAACTCATTCAGGCTAGATTGATGATATCAGCTCAACCATTTGCAATTAGTGATTATGTTTTAAGGATCTGTACTTTTAAAATAGTTATTTAACTCAAAAGAGCATGGATTCCTAATGAATTTCATTTTATTTGGGCTTCAATGATCCTCCGTGTGTGTGTGTGTGTGTGTGTTACTACAACAAAAGACAAAATATGTTTCTGATTGGTACTCATGAGGTCTGTCCTGAAAGTATCGGCCATGCCAACTTTTAATTATATTGGCCATGGCTCCATACTTTCGGGACAGACCTTATTCGTGCTTAGAAATAGCAACACATGTAAACTATCTTACCTTCCAACTCAGATAAATGATGAAACATTTATGGCAATGTGGTTTTGAGATAAACTTTGAACAGTATCATTCTCCAGTCTTAAATAAATGACAAAATTTTCACTTCTCTCGTGTTAGCTTTTGCATAAACAAACATCCATTTAACAATGAGTTCAGTTTATTCAGACTTCAAGCAAAAGGAATTAGGAAAATTAAATTTAGAAGTAAAGTCTCTATTTCCTCCAGATTTATGAGTTTATACCCAGAATTAACTTTAGTGGAAACTCTCAGGTTTTTCAAGTGGAGACTAGCCCCCTATAGAGATTATAGGGGAACATACCCAGAAAAACCTCCATCAGAGCCATGTTACACTGTTCTCTTCAATTAAAGGCTAAAATTGCATCACTAAAATAATGGGTGCTGGGAATGAAACCACTTATGTAGAATAGCTTCAGGCAAGTCACCTTATTTTCAGAGTGTAATAAATAAGACTAAGAATAAAATTGTAGCAATGTAAGAAAAGTAAATGCATTAAAATTAAAATATCATTTCTAAGAAATGAACTTCCTAAACTGGTAGATGTGCTGTTCAAAGAAAAAGATTTCAAAAGCATACTTCTCTGTGTGATTAAGATTCTTTGCAATTATAACCCCTGTCTTGAAATATTCTCTAACTTCAAAGGAATTGCTATTCAGAAAATCTCCCTGGACTCCATGGTGACATTTCTCATTTTTTATCAGTAATAGGAAATTACAATACCAAAATACAACAAAGCCCACACATCTGTGAGCCACTTTGCTGTAGGTACCTGATTGATGCAAGATGTGCCTGCTGAAACATGAAGGGAGGGAGGCAAGGCCAGCGAATGCAACCTGCACTCTGAAGCACCAACTCTAGAGACAAAATGACAAGGGTAAGGAAGAAAATGAGATATCCCATCTGCATCCAGTTTAAAGTTTATGTGTACATGCGAGTATATCCTATATGTGTGCATTTTGCCTGGGGACAAAAGTACTCAATGAATATTGGTTGAAAGATCAATTTTTGTTTTGCAAAATAGGAATCCCTCTTTAGAGACAGAATTGAAATAGTCTTGAAGTAGTCACTTTGAATTCAGAGTGATCAAGATCAAAATACTCTTCCAACTTATTTAATTTTCTCAGTATATGTGAAGATATAAATTATATAAATGTATTTAAAAAAGCATAATAATAGTCCAATGATATGTTCATCACCAAGCATTCAAAATAGTATAAAGAGCTGCTATTTAATGGCCATGTCTTCTGTCCCAGACACCGTGGCTGGCACACAATTAATAATCACTTAGTTATTAACACTTCATTTTACATATGAAAACATTAAGTCTGTGCCCAGCTTCTTCAGAGTGAATTGATAGCAGATCTGGCTATTATGCAGGTGTGTCTGAGCTGAGAGCATATGTGTTCATCTATGCAATGGATCATCAGTGGCGACCCCCTGACCAAAAACAATAGCATTATTTAGGAATTTGTGGGAAATGCAAATTCTCAGGCCCTGCCCCACATCTACTGAATCAGAACTCTGAGGGTTAGGCTTAGCAACCTGGTTTTTAACAAGCTCTCTGGTAATTGTGATGCCTGCTCAAACATGAGAATCACTGCTTTATTCTATTCTACCTTGAAATAGACTATCATGCTATGATTGATTGATTGACTGATTCATTATTATAAAGGTTGTGCACTTGACCAAACTTTAGTCAGTCCCCTGAGTCTTCTTCTAGGCTGATCTGTGCACATTCTTGTAAAATCTATAAGATTGTCTGAGTTTTGGCTATAAACTCAGACAGTTTAACCAGAATCCTCCAACTTCCATATCTGATCACCTTCAATATATGATCAAATTGCTCATCTTTCACCATCCCCCAGGTGATGTCTGACCACCCTGGGCCCATCTTCTGCAAAAATCCTGTTAGGTGCAGTTTACCTGGGACCCCCTTTCCTCCTGATGTTTCCTCTTGGTAAGTTTCCATGCACTGACCTCTACCTTACTCTTTGGCTATAAATTCTCACTTGTCCATACTGTGTTTGGAGTTAAGCCCTGCTCCCTCCCACACTGTCTACTATCTATTCCATTGCAATGATCCCTATACCTATCTTGCTGGTCTTAGGTACAGTCTGCCTCATCATCTTTAACAAGTATCACAGAATGTTTTTTTTTTTCTTTAACAAATATACACAAATGAGGCCCTGGCTGGTGGCACAGTGGATAAGGCACTGGCCTGTGAACCCAAAGGTCACTGCTTTGATTCCCAGCCAGGGCACATGACCAGGTTGCAAGCCAGGTCTCCAGCAAGGTCCATAACTGGAGGCAGGTGAAAGGCAACCATACATTGGTGTCTCTCTCCCTCTCTGCCTCTCTCCCTTTCCCTCTCTCTGAAAATAATAAATAAACTTAAAAGTATATATATATACACAAATGTATTAAAGATGATTCAAACTATCTAGAAGTTGTACAGCTTAGTCATAGTTTATATGAAATCAAAAATACCCTTGTAGATGGCAGTAAAATAATTTTGAGTAGCAAATCTATAACGTATTTTAATACTTTTATTACCATTTTTAAAAAGTGAAGAAATCACCTCTATATTCAAGGCCTGGCCATAAAGTATCCAGCCATGTACTATGAAAAATAAAGACATTTATTGAAGAAGATACAAAATACAAGAAATGTGATATGTAGAACAATGATGCCCTGATCCCATTTAAAGTAGCCACCTTGGGACCTCACACAGTTCTCTCAGCAGCTTTTCCACTGTTCAAAACATTCTGCAAAATCCTTTGTTGGAATTGCTATCATCTGCCTCATCATATTTTCCCAAATCTCATCAACATTCAGAAATCTCTTCCCTTCCAAAGGTGATGTTAGTTTCAGGAAAAGCTAGATGTCATAGGGTACCAAATCTGGGCTGTCCAGGCACTGAAACACCTGGATGATTTGGTGTTTTGACAAAAATCACTGCATGAGCTATGAGGAATATTGTTGTGATGAGGCTGCCAATCACCAACTGAATCATCTGAACAGTTCCCACAGAGGAATGTTCAAGCTTAATGCAAAATTTGATGTAGATTTGTTCCTCTACTCAGTCATTGTGAGTATGACAGCCACATGATACACATGCTCACTCAACAGCATCTACTGTCCTCACTCACTAGTACAGTGAAGTTGCCATTATGCACACATGTTGGTCACCAAGTTACATCAATGTCATGCAAACCATTCTTGTTATATTAATAATGGTGGGACTTTCTTCAGTCACACCTCATTGTATATTTGTCAAAATTAAATTAGAATATCCAGTTTTTCTCTATTATAGTGCAAGGTTAAAAATGAAAGTTAAAAGATAATGTTAAGAAAATAATAATTCTAAATTTAGAATTCATTTGCTGACTACTGTTAATCAATTTGGCTATTGATATTTATTATTATTAAAATATAGATACTTATATGTAGATGGTTATATTTCCATAGATTGCTTGCAATTAGCCATAGCCACTATGTGTCACCAACCATTCTAAAATGTCTTAAATAAATTCATGCTTTAATTTAAGCATAAGCTATTTTTATAACACACAAAAATACCTAGCCTCAGACTATAAAAGAATGAACAAAAGTATGCAACTACTATAAACAAAATAAATAGTGCAATTTTATTTAATAAACCATGGAAATCATGTGGACCAATACAAGTATTTATAAATAAGAAAAATTAGTTCCAAAGAGATAACATGGACTTTCCCCAAATAGCATAATCTTTACTTTGCATGCAGAAAATGCCTGTAGCTAGCTTCCAAACATGTCTTCCAACCAATTTCTTCTCTTTATATATATGCACATGCCATTCATCAAATGAAGAAGTGGAATTATTTTCTCTTGGTTTAAGGAAGCTTTTATTTTTGTTTCATTTTGAAAGTTTCACTGGATATAAAATTTTCCTTTAGCACTTCAAAGATGTCATTCCACTGTCTTCTTTCTTGCATGGTTGTTGATAAGAAGGCTGTTATTTATCTCATGATTGTTCTTCTGTTGATAAGCCTTTCTTACATTACTCTTAAGATTTTCCTTTTGTTTTCAGTTTCTAGCAATTTGAATATGATGTTTGAGCATGTGTACTAGGTTTGTTTTTTGTTTGTTTATTTGTTTTGGAGATTGTTTTAGAAATGTACTCTTCTTGGTGTGCATTCAGCTTCTTAGATCTATGGTTTGATGTCTGTCAATAATTTGAAAATATTTCAGTCATTATTTGCTCAAATATTTATTATGTATTACTCTCTCTTCTTCTGGGGTTCAAATTATTATACCATTTGATATTATCCCACAGATATTGAATGCTCTGTTTGGTTTTTCACTTTTTTGGCTTTGTTTTTCAATTTGAATAATTTTTATTGACCTACATTTAAGTTCACTGATTCTTTTCTAGACTATGTGAAGTCTACTGATGAGTCCATCAAAGATATTTTTCATTTGTTAATAAGTTTTTGACTTCTAGCATTTTCATTTGATTTTATCATACAGTTTCCATCTCTCTGCTGAAACTGCCTCTTATTGTGCATAGTTGTTTTTCATTAGAGATTTTAACAAATATATCACAGATATTCTAAATTCTCTGAGAGTTCCAATGTTATCACATCTGAACCTGGTTTTGATAAGTGATTTACCTTTCCAGGTTTTTTTCCTTATCCTTTGGCATGCTTCATTAGTGTTGTTGTTGTTATTGCTATTAAAATTTGGTCATGTTGTATAAGGTAGTAGATATTAAAGGAAATAAGTTTTACTTTTTGAGATGAGCCTGCTTTTCCTTTTATAAGGCTTTAGGAGTTTTGCATTAATATAGTCAGAAGTTAGGCTGGTTTTGAAGTTTGTTGTTGCTATGATTGCCCTCAGTGCATTAGAGCTTCACATTTTTCTATGATATCATGTGTTTACATTATGGGTTTATCTGCAAGTAGTTTTCTCAACACTTGTTCCCTGGTTGGCTCTGAGTCTTCCATTAATAATGGTTTCCCACTATATATTCCACTTTCATTTGTACTCAACACTTGTTAGTTTGAGGAGACAAGGAATCGTGTGTTTTGATTAAGCCTCAGTCTTAGGCAGGCTTTTGGAACCTTGGGAATATGCCCTTTACAAGTATTACTACATCTTCTTCAGATGTAAATCTGGGCCCAGAATGTTTCTTCCCTCTGCCAGCTACAGTGAGTTGTCACTAGTACATTCAAGCTATGATTTTTGTTCCCTTTTTTTCCTATGGATTAAGACTTCTGGTTCATAAGGGAGGTAGGGGAGAGGGATCTGGACAGAACTATGACAATAGCTGCTATTTCTTGTCACAACCAGAACCTTAGGCACAGTTTCTTAGAGTTCTCCCTGGTATTCCCTGTGAGCATCTTAGAGTTTTGGGAGGGAAAACCAGAAAAAGAATGCAATCTCCCATATCTGGTTTTAGCAATTCACTAAAATTTGCTAGATGATCTTAGCAGCTTTTGTAATGCTTGATGGTCTCTGTCCAAGGTAAGCAAATACTCATATTTTTATTTCTTATTGTAGATCCCTATCTCTCTCTCCAGCTTTTAAGTAATTGTTTATCCAGTGACCTTAGCAATTTGAAGGACTCACAAAATGTTATGTATATAGTGTGTCCTGGTTTTGTCTTGTTGTAGAGGTGTGAGAGACATTTTATACAGTTCTCTATTCTGAGTGAAACTCATTTCCTTTCTTCAATAACCTTTATGAATCATTAATGGCCTTATCATTGATTTTGACCAATAGGATACAATAGAAGTTACAACCTGAGGCTTTGAGACCAGACTCACAGAAGAACCTGGCAGCTTCCACTAACTGCCTCTTGAAGTCCTGAGCCAATATCTAAGAAATTTAGGCAGCCCCCTGGAGAGATGGGTCACATGCAAGAGCCCTGGTGTGCTTCCAAGTCAGTGAAGAAGCCATCTTGGATGATCCAGTTCTACCTACCATCTGACTGTAATTTCATTTGAGACCCCAAGCAAGACCAGCAGAACCACCACCCAGCTAAGTCCCACAGAGAATCATACAGAATAAGATTGTTAGTTTGAGTTACTACATTTTGAGGTTGTTTGTTATTCAGCAATAGAAAACAAAGCAGTGCTCACTATTTGCTGGGTAAAAAGTTAAAATCTTAGACTTATTGCCTCAACCATAATTCTCTAAATACCACATTTTCTTTCTTGTAAGAGCATTATATAGTCAAGCATGTAAGGCAAGCAACTGGTGAGAAAAAAATTTAACCCAAGAAGGTTGAAAATGAAAACTGTGTTATTATTTTTCCCCACTGGATCTGAACAGGGATCAAGTGTAAATTTAGAGATGAGAGAATAGATGTATTCAAAATTAGTTTGGATGGAACTAAGGAGCTATTTTATTTTAACTTAAAGCTCTTTCAAAGCCAATCCTGTAGATCATGATTAAAATGAGACCTAAATAAAACATTATTCTGTCAGGGAACGTAACCACGTCCCCACCTGGAGGCAGGTGAAAGGCAACCATACATTGATGTTTCTCTCCCTTTCTTCCTCCCTCCCTGACCTTCTCTCTCTACAAAAAATAATTAATAAAATCTTTTTAAATAAATAAATAAATATTATTCCAAGAAAATTACCCCCAAAGTACAATATTATAAAGCTATTTCCACATTTACTCTGTGAACTTCCCTATTTCCTTAAAACATTGTTTAAAGTTTTAACTCTTCTGAAGAGAATCAGAAAATGAGTAAAAATTGCCAAAACAGAGACATTTTTATCAACTCAGACAACATATTACACAGTATACAATTAGTACTATTTTTTAACCATGGAGTCTCTTAAAGCTTAATTAAAGTTTAACCAAGAAGGACTAATGAGATCAATGAGTCAAAGGCTGGTCAGCACAAATCGAAAATAAATTCCAGGAATTGAGATAAATAGGGCAAGTTCACAATTGAGACAAATTTAGAACTCTTTCTCAAGTATTATATTAGTTCCCTTATCAAGATTCTCTTAAAATAATTTTTCTTTCAAACTACTACATCTAATAATAAAAAGAACATTGTAGCCATACTATTAATTTTATAAGATGATGTTCATCTGCTTGTTATCTAGATGTTATCTAGATGAAAGTTAATGAAGCATACCTTCTAACAGAGCCCGCTTTCTAGGCGTACAATGGAAGGGACAATATACAAGCTCTATGACACTTGAATTTTAAAAACTTCCACTTTAAATTGAACTTTCAGAATTTAATCTTTGACCTCCTAGGTTACCTAGCTTAATTCAGCCTGGCTGACTAATGCAATTATTACAAATATTAAGATTCGTAAATAGAGAGCAGGCTGACAGTGGGGGACAAGGTGGAGGGATAGAGCAAAAAGGAAAAAGGACTCATGGACATGGACCACAATATGGTAACTGTGGGGAAGAGGGTGGGTATAAGTGGAAAAATGGTAACAGAAAAAAATGCAATTACAAATATTAAATTTGGAAAGCAGCAAAAGTATTTTGCTTTAAGGAGGCAAAAGTACCATAAACTAATGTCTCTCTTTGAGCCATAGTTAAAACAATGGTCAAAGCAGTAACAACAAGTGAATCAAGGTAACTGTGAGAATTTGCGCTTGGAATTTCCTCTGGAAGTTGTAGACATTTCCCCCCTTTTCTCTTTTTTGATGCTAGTCAATGATTAAGACTTTGTTTATGTGGTATAACACTTCCTGCACAGGTGTAGCTTCACATTGAGGAAGAAACTTAAGGAAGAGAACACAAATTTATAATTTGTTTTACTGTTGGTTGTGTTCCAGCTGAGATTTTAAGTTTTTTCCTCAAAGAGAACAATGTAAATGTAAATTGTATTGCAAAAATCATTTATAGCTATAGTGATTTAAAAAGAGGGAAAAAAATGACAGAGTATTTATTAAAACTTTATTATCTGCCAGACATTATATATATCTAATTCTTAGATGCATATACTAAAAAATAATATTGGGCCTATTTAAGGATAAAAAGATTGGGGTTCAAAAAATGAGAAATTTATTGAAGTTCCTAAAACAAAATTGGTAGCCAAATTATGAGAAATCAGTTGACCAATGTATGATGTTTTATTTTAGGGCACACTGTGACAGATAGGAGGCTTAAATCATTAATACACTAATTGCCTTATAAAATAAACATCAATTGCATGCCCACTATGTTCCAGAGCTGTGCAAACCTCTGAGGGGCAGTAAAGGATTAACAGAACAGGTTCTTTTCCTTGGGAGCTTACTCTCCAAGATCCCTGATGGTTTGTAATAATGAATCATTTCTCCTTAGTCAAATAATCAACATTCATTTACTTGTTCATTCATTCAATAAAAATGGAGTGGGAACTTATTTGGGGCCAGGTCCTATTAGAAATATAAGTAGTAAATACAACAAATTTTTTTCAAAAAGAAACTCCTGACTTCCTGTAACTCACAAGATATTGGAGGAAACAGACAATTAACAAAATTAATAAATACAAGGTGGGGCCAAAGTACATTTACAGTTGTGAGTACATGAAACACTGTTTATTCTTATATTATTAGCCATGTGAGCAGCTGTAGATCTACTTTTGCCCCACCCTGTATATAAAACATAACTTAATAAAAATTACTAAGGAGAAATAAATGAATGATGCAAGGAGAAAGGAGTGGCACGGGTAACCAGAAAGCTTCACAATGAAAAGATGACAGTGTTAGGAGAGGCCTTGAGGAACTGAGGAAGGAAGCATGAAGATTGATACATATTTGGGCAAAGATCCTCTAGGAGGAAGTGAAGAGAATGTCAAGGCCCTGAGGCAGGGGCCTATCTGGGGCCGCTGATGAGAAAGAAACTGAAGACCAGACAGAATAGCAGTAGATGAAGTCAGAGGTAAATGAGGACCAGTCATGCATGATTGTATAGACCAGAGTGAGGGCTTGAGTGAGATGGGATGCTGTTAAGACGTTTTGCCCTGACTGGTGTGGCTCTTGTGGTTGGGTATCATCTTGCAAAACAAAGGTCACTGGTCAGGGCATATGTCTAGATTGCAGTTCGCTCCCTGGTCAGAGCAATGGGAGAAACAGCTGATCAATGTTTCTCTCTCATACATTGATGTTTCTCTCCCTCTCTGCCTCCCTCCCTTCTTCCCTCTTGAAAAATTAACCAATAAAATCTTAAAATAAAAAAAGAGAGGTTTTGAGCAGTGGAAAAACATCACATGACTTTAGTTCCATTGTTAATTCAACAGCATATACTTGCCCTGGAACCTAACACAAGGCAACACATATTCCTTTTCACTTAAAACACAACCAGTACAGCTTGATACATAGACCTTCAAGCATGGTTTAGCTTTGGCACAGATGAGGCTGCCTGAAGAAGGAATGAATAAATGAACTTCTCTTGAATAAGGTATTTCCTGTGTTACTTTCAATGTGCCCATGGGAAGTTGGAGGCTCTGAGCCAAGGGATACAAACACCAAGCACCATTTTTACTAACTGCTTTAGGGAGTACTCATGGAGCTATAAAACTTTTTCAAATTTAGTGAAAATGTATTCTTTAGCATTTACCCCTCTCCTCCAAGGCAACTGATTTTTAAATAGTGAACCACCCAGAAAAATAATAACCATGGATCCCCTCCCCAAATAGCAATAGGTCAGCTTGAAAACAGTTGATATCCTCACTCAAAATCACTTCATATTTGTTAAGAGCTTCACAATTGTGGTGACTGTTAGACCTTACAGTCCAGGTGACCATTAGAATCCAGGTATGTCTGTTAATAAGAACTTTTGTTTAAATGGCATTCTCAAAGTTGTACACTACACTGTTGGCAGAGGTAGAACCATACCCAATTAATAATGTTTCTCATGAATGAGCAGTTTCTCTGTGCTAGGTAATATCCTATATACTGTAGATTCAGTAACCATGAAGGAAAATTGTACTGTATTTCTATGATATAGGAATTGGTGTTCTCAGTTAGCAGGTGTACAAAATGAGTCTCACAGAGACAAAATAGGTAACTTTCCAGGATCATGGCCAGTAGATAATAACTCCAGGGCCACCTGACTACAAAGGCTATTTTCTTTTTACTAGGCAACCTTCCACTTAAGAAAAGTGGCAAGAATCCTTGGAGATAACCACACCTCACATTCTTATTTTAAATATGAAAGACAATGGTTCAATCTCAAAATCCTGAGGTCTAGTCAGTCGAGGACCTGTTGAATCTATATACAACCCTAAAGAAATATTGTCCTTGAAGATGAATAGCTAGACATTTGATTCATAGCAAAGTCTATATTTTCAATTGGATATAGCCAGAGCATGTGTCTCTCAAGAAGTAGTTCAATAAGTTGGCTTTATCTTACCCTATATAAACTTCAAAAGCAGCCTATAAATGTCAGCAAGGAAACAATTCTTTTCAGAAAAAAAAAAAGAGTAAGATCTTTCAATGCTACTAAAATCTCCATATTCTTAGAAGTTTATTCTCTCACACACTGAACACTATATTCCAGGGACTAGAACTGGACTACCTAAGGTATATTTTAAAATATTTATTCTTATTTGCTTCAAGATGGAAGTGAATAGTGGTATTTGGCAGTATTGACATTACCAGCAACTTTATATTTGAAATCACTTTTAGGTTATCTTCACTAACTATCTCTGAAGTAGAGTTTCAGAAAGTATTCCATAAGATGGGACCTTGACTCACTCATCCATTGATTTTATTAAGCATGAACTGGGAAAATATTAAGATATACCTTAGAAGCTTTTCTGTCTACTCTTTCAGTTACTCATGGGGGTGCTATTTGGTAGAAATCATTCAGTGATTTGAGGGAATTCACTAGCTTTTAATGGTCGTCCAGCATTTTTTTCTGAAATGAATGCTTTTAATCACATAAAAAGTCTACATATTTGGCAGTGGGAGAACATACTTTCAGAACCTAGGTAAATAAATAAATTCAGTCTTTCTAACAAACCCCAGAGGACTTAATTTTCCTTTCTGATAGTTCATTATTGCCATGTAAAAATACAACTAATTTCTGAATGTTTTTGGGTTAGCTAAAATGTTCATTTGTTTTTTTCAATAAGATTGCTTTAGTGGCACTTAGTTGTCTTTAACTTCATTCAAAACAATTTTGTTAGATTGTATTGTGGCAGCTGTCAGCATGCATTTAAAAAAAATCAAAATTGGTGAATTTTTGTGTAGCTATTTTAATACTGAAGATAAAAAGAAATACACAACATTTTTGGCACATTATGCTTTATTATTTTAAGAAAAGTAAAAACAATTGAAACATATACACAAAAAGACTTGTACAGAGTATAGAGGTGCTGTGATTGATCAAATGTCAAAGTGATTTGCAAAGTTTTGTGCAGGAGATTCTCACTTGATGATGTTCTGCAATTGGATAGACCAGTGAAGCTGATAGCAATCAAGTCGAGACATTATTTGAGAACAATCAACATTATACCACTTCAGAAGTAGCCAACATACTCAAAATATAATAATCAGTAAAGTTATTGGTAAAAATAAAAAATGTATACTTTATCTTACAAAAATCCTAAAAAGACTTTTTGGTCAATCCAATAATTTTGTATCCTGCTACTTTACTGAATTCATTTATCAGTTCTAGTTATTTCTTTATGGAATCTTTATGGTTCTCTATGTAAAATAAGATAGTTTTACATCTTTCATTCCAAATTGGTTGCCTTTTATTTCTTCTTCTTGTCTGATTGCTGTGGCTAGGATTCCAGTACTATGTTGAATAAGAGAGGTAAAAGTGGACATCCCTGTCTTGTTCCCGATCTTAAGGGGAACACTTGTAGGTTTTGCTCATTGAGTATGATGCTGGCAATGGATTTGTCATTTATGGCCTTCATTATGTTTAAGGTATGTTCTTTCTATTCCTATTTTGCTGAGAGTTTTAATCATAAATAGATGCTGGATTTTATCAAATGCTTTTTCTGCATTTATTAGTATGGTAACATGTTTTTTTAAAGACTTTTTATTCATTGTTTTTAGAGAGTAGGGCAGGGAGGGAGGAAGAAATCGAGAGAAACATTGATGTATGGTTGCCTTACACCTGCCTCCAGCTACGGATATGGCTAGAGATCTGCCTTATGTACCCTGGTTATGTACCCTGACTGGGAATTGAACCAGTGTCCCTTGGGTTTGCAGGCTGGCACCAATCCACTGAGCCACACCAGCCAGGTGATCATGTGCTTTTTATATTTTATTTTGGTTATGAGCTGTATCACATTTATTGATTTGGACTTTATGTACTATTCATGAACACACATTGACATACATGAAGAAAATGAGTAATAAAGGCTCATTTAATATTAACTTACTGTTCTGGCTAGGTGGCTCAGTTGGCTGAAGTGTTGTCTCATACACCAAAAGGTTGTGAAGTTTGATCCCCAGTCAGGGAACATAGCAGGTTGCAGGTTCAATCCCTAGTTGGAGCACATATGGAAGGCAGTCTATAAATGTTTTTATCTCACATTGACCTTTCTCTCTTTCTCTCTTTCCCTCTCTCTCTTTCTCTCTTCCTTCCTCTCTCTAAAGTCAGTAAACATATATTCTGGTGAGAACAATTAATTAATTAATTAATTAAGCCTACTTATTCGCATCATCCTACTCACACTCTCATCTTCCTCTTGAAGATAATGACTGATGCTAAGAACTTACTGGTATGGCATAATTGAAATTACTTATTTCAAATAATGCTTTGAAATAAAATCCCAAGGGCAGAAGCTGTTGCTTTAGCATTGTTGAAAGAAAGCAAGGGGAAACATATCAAAAAAATGACACCTACCCTTGAAAATTTTTTTCTATCTTAAAAGCAAACTAAGGAAGCCTCATATACAGTATGAATAGACATCAAGTCATTCTTAAAATACCTTTAGGAGCTGGTGTAAAGCAACTAGATAAGGTATTGATCCAATAGAAATTTATCTCTTATTTATACTAACCTATTTTGCTTCAAGCATTATGCTTCGCTGAGAAAAAAATAATTAAATGAACTATTGCTTTCTGTCCTGATCTTACAGTACTTATAGTCTTGGGGAAGGAGGGAGCATGACAGTGCGGGAGCATCAGGCTGTTAAGTGACAAAGGCTGGCACAAAGGTAGCACAGGGTTTGCATAGGGACACAAAGAAGGGATGTGGAGCCTAGTTTGGAGATTTACAGAACACTCAGAGGAGGTTACGTCTTATACTGAAGGACAAATAGGATTTAGGCCAGTGGAGATGTGGGTAGATCTGTGGGAGCCATGGGGGAACAATTAATTCTGAGAGTGAGAAAGAAAGGACACTTTAGAATTCCAAGTGTGTAAGATGACAGCAGAGGGTTGCAAACTTGAGCCTGCCTCGGAGTCCCCTGGAGAGCTTATTAAAACACAGATTGTTGGTCTCCATCCAGTGTGTTTGATTCAGTAGGTCTGGGGTTGAACCCTGAGGAATCTGCACATCTAACAAGTTCCCAGGTGGTGTGGATGCTGCTGGCCTGGGGACTCCCCTGAAATCCCTGGCCTAGAACATACCCTGTGAGGTGAGTCATGGCATGAGCTGGGGCTGGAGCCATAATTGGGCTTCTTTCCCTTCCCAGAGGGGCAGAGGGGAAAGAGTCTTGAAGACAAAAAATGAGAGGTTGAAATGTGGGTTTTAAGAACTATTCTGGATGCAGTGAAAATAAGTAGAATTGCAAGATGAAGATTGATTTTGGCCTTTATAGTAACTGAGAGGGAATATGTGGGTCATTGGGGAAACCAGAGTTAGAACAATGAATAATGGGGCCAGAGGGGAGACTCGAAATGCTTCACCAAACAAAAGTTCCAAGAATATAAGAGTTCCAGAGACAAGTGAGGGCAGAGGGCACAAAGGTCCTGGCCTTGTCCTAAACAGGTTCTTTCTTCCTCTTCAGAAGGGCAAGTCATATAAAAAAGATCACAGATGAGGGAAGTAAGCTTGGGGAGATGTTTTCCTTAAGGAAACCAGTACAGTTTGAACATTTTGAGACTCTGTCAATTATTGATTTGTATGGTAGGTTTCTTTAAATCCCAAATAAACTGTAAAACATTCCAGATTAGTTGATAAAACTGAAACTAAAGCAAAATGACAAGGTAGCTAGGCTAAGGCCTTATTTATTCGTTCTCATCTCTATGAGGATATTGGTTTGATCAAAACTACAGTGTCCAAATTTGGTCATAGTGAAACTTAAGAACTACTTGTATTACATTTGACTATAATTAGAGCATTTAACCACAAACTAGGCAAAGTGAGGTCTTAAACTAACAGAATACAGTTATTAAGAGTGTCAAGAAACTGCTGTTCTCATTAATCATACTAAAATGATGGGAACCTTTAAAAATGAAACAATGGCCAAGGGTACTTTCCACTTAAAGAATTACTATTATCTAGAGAAAATATGTCTTGTTGTTATATAATTGATTTCCAAAAAGGCCAATCACAATTTATACTAAAATAATCTCATGAGTCTACAACAGATGCCTGAACATGCACCCAGAGACCATGTTAACACTATGTATTATATGTATTTTTCCATTCTCTTTAAAAAATGCTATGTAGTTGTAATCATAGCATAGATACATTTTTAACAATTATTATCTTTTATTTTCAAGAGAGAGAGTCATTAATTTGTTGTTCAACTTAATTGTGCGTTCATTGGTTGTTTTCTGTATGTGTCCTGACTGGAGATCAAACCCACAACCTTGGCATATGGGGATGATACTCTAACCAACTAAGCTACCTGGCCAGGGCTGTGAATTTAAGAGCAATGTGGAATTGTCATCAATACTAATGAGAACTGCATTCTCATCAAGAGAAAAATATAAATTCCATCAAATACCGTAAGTTACACTCTCCAAACACATTGACCATAGTGAGAAACAAACATAACAATTTAAAAGCTCCCCAAAATGAAGATACCAACATTTCTCAAGTAACATAACAGCGGTGCCAAAAACGAGTAAATCTCAATTTTTCTCCCCCTCCTCTTTTATGTTTGCTTGCTTTCCTCCTGGCTGGCAGCTGCAGACAAATCTGCTGAGGCTCTTCCTACCAGAAGAAAGCAATCCCTCCTGTTGGGATGCCTCCAGTACTGCATTACCAAGTCCAGTCACTGGTGCTTGTTAAAACTCAGAGCTGTGTTCTTTCACTGAGTTTCAAAGATTCTTCAAGTTGGTGAACAGCATGGAGCAATGTGCAACTCAGAATAAGTTCTTCAGAAGCTCATTTCCCCTTCAAGGGCTGGAAAAGGCTCAATTCAGGGAACCTCTCATTTGTCTTGTAAAGACAGATTCAGTAGATTCAGGCTGGGTTGGGATGCCAACAAATTATTTCTTTGCAAGAATTTCTTAGAATCATAGATTTTGAAGACTCCATAAAGACCTTCTAAAGGTCTGAATTGTTTATTTATCTTTTTCCATGACTTTGTCAAAACATACAAGCTTAGAAGTTACCCTCTGCACATTCTCGCATGGAGATAATAGAATCTCTATGAATTCTTTTTATATGCAGGTTTGCTCTAAGAAGTAAATAAGAATTTGTCTTCATATAAGCTAGGCTAAGTGAATATCCACAAATGTTTAATAAATTGGAAGGTCCTGTCACCATTTCCAATTTCAGTAGAAAAATATGTTTCCAGTAGAATACTATGCACTGTTTACACCTTCAGAGCACATTTTTCAGGGTTATATGACATTGGTTCTTTAGCGGTTCTTTGGGATTCATTCTCTCTGGCCTATTTCACTGCTCTGTAAGTTGCAGAACACTGATAGCAGTGTAGTAGGAATGCTTGTCTATATACATACAAATAAATTCTGTTCAGGGAGGGAAGCCCTATCCCCTCCCACCTCACTCACAAAGAAAACAGGAGAGGGAAGGCTCTTTTGCATCCATTGGCACATTTATTCAGTATTCTGATCTGTAAAGGCCTCTGCTTTTTCACATCTTTGAGCCAGTTGTAATATATTTTTGTTTCCTCATCTAATGATAAAATCTTTGACAAATTTTCTATTTGTATGAGAATCAAACCATTTAAATAAAATTTTTCTCTAACACAATACTATGATTTTTTAATAATTCTTGATTACAGTCATTAAAACTAATCAAATCCATTCTTTTTCTACTTCAGGCTGCAATAGTCTACTTAAAAACAATAAACTGTCCAATTGGCCAAAAAGCTTTTATGTTCTGATATTGTCAATGTGCTGAACAAAGGTTAAAATTCCCCTTAATATTTTGATATGAAACTTAACTCTGTGTGTACATGTGTGTGCAAGTGTGTGTGTGTGTGTGTGTGTGTGTGTGTGTGTGTGTTTAGGGTAAAAGAAAAAGAAATTGATTATGCACTAGATATTAAAAATACTAACAGGACTAAAATATGAAGTTGGCATAGTCCAATGATAGAAATTCTAAAATAATCCATCTGAAGAATCAGAAAAGATGAATTATTTATCACATGAGAGATAATATAAAATTCTCCTTGTTATATTAAAAGAAGTTATTTCAACTCTATTAAAAATGATTTAGCACTTTAAATATCTTCCAGCTTTCCTTTAGTTTGTAGAGCAAATAGATTTAATATTTAATTACTTTGACTATCATAAATAAAAAAAGTAAAAGGAGTATTACACTCTGCCACACAGTAATATCTTTGGGTGGACACATTCATTTGACAATCATAAAAAATTGATGTGTAAATCATCATGTTGACTGTTATTACAGTTGATTTAAGATTCATTTTGAGCAAATAGGTCAAGCCCATCAATTCACTGTAAGGTAATGACACTCGGATTTCACCACCTGGCTCTGACCCTAATCTAGCTAGGAGGGCTTGCAGAAGGTACCTAGCAATTCCCACACTCTGTTTTCTTATCCAAAATGGGATAAATCCTTCCAAGTAGATGGTTATTTCAAGGATAGAAATATATCTCATATGTGTACAATAGTTGCAAAATTATATCTACATATTTATTATTATATCTATTTGAAATATGTGCATTTCAAAAACATACAGATATCTACATGAAGCTTATGATCCTGACCTGGAACATTATTATTATTTTTATTATTAATCACCATTTTCCATATATTTCTCTAATAACCCCTGATAAAAACATATTTAAAACCAATTTATCCATAACAGAAAGCATCATGACCAGATGGTTTCATTGGGAGATGGTACCAAACATTTAAGGAAGAAATATACCAACTCTCTACAATCTCTTTCAAAATATAAAAGCAGAAGTAATACTTCCTAATTCATTCTATGAGGATAGCCTTACCAGAATACCAAAACCATGAAAAGATATTACAAGAAAAGAAAACTATGAACCACTATCTCTAATGAACATAGTTATAAAATTCTTCAAAAAAGTAAATCAAATTCAAGAAGTTACAAAAAGAATTGTACACCATGATCAAATGGAATGTATCCCATTTGTAAGGCTGGTTTAACATTTGAAATTAATTAATGTAGGACTCCTGGTTAAGATAGCAGCACAGGTAAATGCTGCTCACCTCCTTGCACAACCACATCAAAATTACAACTAAAATACAAAATATAAAATACTAAAATTACAACCATCACTCGAAACTGTCAGAAATTGAGTTGCATGGAAGTCTGACAAATATGGACAAATATGGAATTAAAGAAACCAATCCATCCAGACTGGTAGGAGGGGCATAGCTGTAGGTGGGCTGGTCCCACATCTGCATGTGATGAATATAGTTTTGGAAGGGAAACCTCAAGAGTAAAGAGTCCCAGCCCCACATTAGGCCCCCAACCCAAGGGTTCCAGTACCAGGAAGATAAGTCCCCGTACCTTCTGGCTACAAAACCAACAGGAACTGAGTCAATGGAAGAAACTTCTGGAGTCCTAAGCACTTCATTTTAAAGAACCTGTTCATGGACTTACTTACTCAGACTCACTCCCTCTGACCTCTAGCACCAGGCTAGAAGCTTGAAAGGCACTGGTGCCATACAGGGAGGAACTGAAGTGTATGGCATCAAAGTGAGAGCTCAGGGATAGCTTTCTTCCAGACAGAGACATGTGCAGAGGTCATTGTTCTTTTCTGAACCTTCTCCCCACAGAGCAACAGAGCTGGCAGGTCGGTGCCATATATGAGACTCCTCCTACCTGGCTGACACTGTTTGCCCTATGTTGATGATTTCCTGAAGCTCCATACCACTTAACTTATGGGCCACCAAGGCTGTTAACTGACTTTTCCAAATGAATGGTTGGTCTTGGCTCATGCTTCACAACTTTCTAAACTTTATCAAATAAAGTGATGGAGTGGGAATCAAGGAAGTTAAGTTATCTAAGAAATATCACAGTTAATAATGGCAAGTCAGCATTTGAACATAGGCTAACCTAGTTGTAAAGCACATGATTTAAACAAATTTTTCTAATTAATTTATTTGTTTGTTTGTTTATTCCTCAGTGAGGACATGTTTTCACTGAATTTTTTATAAAGAGAAAGGAAGGTTGGAGGGTGAGAAATATCAATTGGTTCCTGCCTCCCATATTCCCCAACTAGGGATCAAACCTATAACCCAGGCATGTGCCCTGATGGGGAACCAAACTGGTCCCTTTAATGCCCTGGACAATGTTCCAACCAACTGATGCATGCATTCAGGGCCAAAGCACTGAATGTCCTACATAATTGGTTATTATAGTGAGGGATTTTAACTTGGTTAATAAAATCTTCTCCCATCAAGTGTCTTAAAGAAATCTTCTCCCATCAAGAATCAAATAAAATGCATAGTTAACATGCCAAAAAAAAACTAGGACTTTCAGTCTATTGATTCAACAGTAAACTGTCCCATCATGAAAGACTCCTTCATTCTACTGACATTGCTCTCGAACACACAGATGCTGAGAAATGTTTCTAGTTTGGTGAAGTTTTCTGAAGTAGCTGAAGTAACCACGCTGCCTGAAATAAACATCTGGCTTATCCATTCAACTATCAAAAATTATATTGAACTAAAATGGTTTGAGGAATTTTTTAAAGTAAATATTATAAATAGTTCTGCTAATAGGGAGCTAATCTTGATTAAGAAGTGCCTGAAAAAGGTAAGATGGTTATCTAGAATCCTGGTAGTAAAAATAAGCCATAATATTAAAAGCCTAGAAATATGTACTGTTCATGGGAAGAAATAAGCAATAATCTGATGTAAGAAGTAACCTTTTCTGAAGCTAAGTAAGAACTTAAAAAAAAAAAAAAAAAAGCCCAAAGGTAATTTGAGAGCTATCACATGGAGTCCTGAGGAAGGACGAAGTTATAAATTTGTCAAAATTCCTCAAAGAACTCATGATCTGTTAAAGAGTTCCTCATTTTGATGATTTGGCCATCCACCTGGAAATGACAGAATGTCAGCTGCCAACATACCCCTTTCTGTAACTATTTCCCTGAGGAGAAAGGGTCATCAGAACCTTCCTTATAATTCATTGGCACTTAAATCAAGCTTCTGGGAAAAGAAAGTAAAACCTCTGGTTATATATGAATGCATGAGGGAGAGAAGTTAGAATTAGGAGAGGAAGATGGCCCAAGCCCTGAGCAGGTGCCACAAATAGCTTAAATCAAAGAGTAGAAGAGAGATTCAGAAAAGGAATTTGAGACAGGGTGGCCAGAGAAATAAGTGTAACCCCAGAGGACTAGATAGTGATGGAAGCCACAGGTATTGTGTTTGGCAGCAGGAACTATGGTAAATTGTGTCAAAAAGCAATGAGAAACATACGAAATGAAAGCTCCATAGTATGCATTTATCTTAATAAGGTTTCTAATTTTGGAGGAGAGACAATTTGGTGAAATCGTGGAGCTCAAATCCAGATAAAGGATATGGAAAGACCAAGAGGGCAAAACAGGCAGTGAGTGAATGTAGAGAACTTTTGGTTACTTGGCTATAAAAAGACAACCCTGAAATGGTTGTGGGGAGATCAGAATGTATTTAGATGTCAATGGGATGAATCAAAACCAAAAATATAGGTGAAGAAGGAAACAATCAGTAGGGTAACTTTTTTGAAGGTGAAAGAGGATAGGATCCCAAGTGTACATGGAGACACCAGCCTGGGAGAAAAGGGAGACCCCTGGTAACCTGAAGGAAAAGATGGATGCAGAGGCTGGCAAGTCCACTGCTCAGGCAGGGTGTGAAAGAGAAAATCACAGGCCCAAAGGGACATCACTTATTTTAAAGCCCATGATACTAAACCTAGATAGTACCTGCCCTAATTGTTGTTTCTAACTCTCTCAGAAACACTATCTTAATCAACTAGTCTGGAATTTTCTGGTCAATACCAATGAGGTGATCTGGCACGTGGGCCCTCTCCATTTCCCCATCATCACCTCCATAGAAAGAAGAAGCGATGTGCATGATAAAAAATACGTACCATTTCCTTCCCCTCAAAAGATGTCCTAGTTTGAAAATAATCCTTTCTTTTCTTTTGCTAATAGCTTCCTTGTTGTACCCTTCTATTCCATAAAAATCTTCCATCTGCACAACCCTTGGAGTGTCCTTCTAGATGCTAGATGAGATTCTGCCTGATTCCTGAATTGCTAATACAAACAATTAGATCTTCATATTTACTTGATTGAATTTTATTTTTTAACAAAGGAAATGAGGGAGTTTCTTCTGCTGGCTTCAATTTTTTTCCTTTCAAATTAAAAAAGAGAAAGTGTATCTGTTGAAAATATAAAAACTAGAGAAGGGCATTCTTATTTTTCTCTTTTCATTATCTCAGCTATGCGAAGATTCTAATAATTACACTATTTACAAACATTAACTGGTGGTGAGTTTAATGGAATTTTTATGTTCTCTTTGCAAATGAACTGAATCCTTGAAATAGGGAGATTAGAAATTATGCTTGACATTGTTCATTCTGCTCTAGGAATAGATCATTAACTGTGTTTAACTTCCAACTAGGGAAGTCAAGCAGGAATCTTCCAATTAAATGATGTGTTAATTCAGGAAAGAAGATGCCTGTTATCACAGGCTTGCTGTGGTAAATTCACTGAGAACTACCAGCTTATTAAAGAATCAAGCCTGTATATTGGAAATAAAGAGAAGTAAAATGATGCCTTTTGTTTATTGTGTTTTGTTTTTTCTTAATTAGCTAATGTTGAATGAGATGAGTTTCGTTATGGGGACTGATCTGATCAGAAGCCCAGGGAAGCAATGTTAACTATGGAAAATCTTTGAACCAACCCAGAGGAGCCTTTCAAGTTCATCTGTGATAATCAGCAGAAAAGAAAATTAGTCTGGTTGAAAAAAAAATGACAGTGAAGCACAAGAAGTAGGAAAAGGAAATAGAAGATCAGTTAAGCTATAATTTCACTTCTGTGCTATGATGACTAGCTGCAAATAAATGAAATTTCCTGCTATAAGAAGGAGAAACTGGATAATAAACAGGTAACACGAAGAACCATGCATATAGAGAGAGTGTGGACAGAGGAACAAGTCTAGCATACAGTATGTGTGGAACATGGGAAACAGGTTCTTAAGGTGATATTAAGCATCATGAATAAGGGAAATGGTACACACTATGCATAATGGAATCTGATTTTTCAAAAGCCTTATTTAATAAGGAACTGGCCTCATTTTTGAAGCATGGGAAACACAAAATCATGCCACTCTGCTGTAATTAATTTCACACGGGGTTTTCTTAAAGTGACTAAATGAAAACCAAACCGTGGCTTCGACTGAACATACTTTAGGTTAAAATAATAGGAGAATAATCCGGCTATTGAAAAAAAAAAAAAAAAAAAGTCACACGTAAGACTTTGTCTCAGTAGTGAAGTGTTGCTAGAAGTATAATCCCCATATCAGCTGGAGTAGGTCTCCTACCCTATAGATCTGGGTTCTAAAGAACTGTTTCTGGGTTCATACTTCTGGGCCTGCTGTCACTGTTTAACATTAAATTGATCCTGGCATTTTCTCCAGCCAGCAGGGACACCCATTGTGAGTGTGATCCACTGTAAGACATGCCATGGGACCACCCAGAAGAAGAGAGTATTTAATTGTAGGAATGCAGATAGTTTCTGTTGAGTCTTCAACAATCCCCTTCACAGAAAATCCTTCGGCCACTCTGTTCTTGCTGCCGGCCCTTTTACCTCCTTTTACCCAATACAAATCACGACGATTTCTTCTTCCTAACATCTGCTCTCTCCCTTCTCTGGTTCCCTCTCTTCCCTCTGTAAGTCTCAGAATGGCAATTTAGCAAGCCTCTGGTGACTTTGACTCTACTGAAGACCACGCCTCATGGGACCCCTAGTCTCTCCAGGGCTAATCAAGCCTTTTCCTCAAATGTAGTTTCCTCCCCCAAAAGCATTCTGGTGTCAAGCACCAAGGAAATAAATTCAATACCTAAATCACAGAAGTACTTAAAAAAAGTGGATTTATCACAAAGGAAAGAACCAAGTGCTTCAAAGTCTATGTTACGTAATAGTACTATTCAACATAGCCTGCAATTACTAAAACTAATGTCTTTTGTAGACTCATTGTGCCTGTATGGGAGTCTCCCACTTTAGGAAATTCTCAATGAAATTGATGGTCACCAATCGGAGAAAAAAAAAAAACCTTGCAAAAACTAAATAACACTTGAAAGAAGACTACACTTGTAGGAGCGGTAGCTTACATTGGGTAGCTGAAGTGCATGCTTCTGTTAGCATAGGTTCCCCTTTCATTTGCTTCAGTAGAATTTAAGGAATGAGGAGGAGCTTGCCAAGGCCCCTGCACCATGGCTGAAGTCAGGGCCAGGCTGACTGATTGCCCACCTTCCTGTTGGTCCTGAGTTCTTCATGTTTTTCAATCCTGTTTACCTTAGGTTTCCTGGCAGTCAAAGCTCCTGACTCATTCCACATCCTCTCTCCCCTTGCTGCACAGCCATCATGGAGGGACTTCCCTTCATCATCTGAGAGTTCTCTTCAGCTTTTTCCTGTATGGATGTGTTCTTAACTAGATCCAAAGGCTCCTTAGCACTGATTAGAATTCCTTCAAAAGCCACTCAGAGTCTAGCTTTTACATATGACCTCATTTTTTCTCACCAGAATATGCGAGAATTTTGTTTCCTTATTTACCTCTTTTCATTTGTATAGCTAGGTAGTCTATTTTAATCTAGAAACTTCTATCCTTCAGGTCTAAGAATTTTTGTGTTTTACCTCCTTCACCTTTTTCTCTCAGTTTTTTTCCTGAAACTCTTATTATCCAGGTATAGGTCCTCCTACACAGATTTTCTTATTTTAAGTTTCTTCTATTATCTATTTCTTTTTCATCTATTTTTAGAAAGATTTTCTTGGCTTGACCTTCCAACCAATGTATTGATTCTTTTGGTTCTCAGATGTTTTTAATAACCAAAAGATCATTCTTATAGTATGATGATTTACTTTTTATAACATTCTGCTCTTGTTTTGTGGGTGCAACATCATAACTCTTTGAAAATATTAAAATATTTTTGAAGCTTTTTATTCTTATTGTGTTTATTATTTTCTCTAAGTTATTTGGATGTTTAATTTCTGGTTTTTATTTTTTCTTTCTGAATTTCATGTTAGGAGTTCTATTTGCATAAGCAAATTTGTCAGGAATGAATATCGCTTGACACTCATCTGGATTTTCATTGAGGGGTACACAAATATAAGTATCTCTGTTTTTTGCTTATTTATTTGTTTGGTTGCTTTTATTTTGTTTGACCTCAGGCCAGTCAGTTTTCCCTCAAGGGAATCCTCTATTCTCTAACCTGCTGTGCACGAATGAGGCTGGGAGCATTCTTGGTACTGTTTGGGGAAAGATTCAACCTTTTTGGAAAGTGAGATTCTTTCCATCTTCTGCTGGTATGAGAACAGATTACCCATTGGCTGAAGATAAAAGGAAAAGAGGTGGGGACCTGTTTCATAAACAGATGTTCAACTAATCTTTCAAAGTTTTCTGATACCTTGAATTCCCAAGTTTTTCCAGAGTTCTAAGAGATAAGCCATCTTGCTTTTTGTCTATCTGCCCCTTATGTTACTGCATTCATGTTCACCTTTTCTAGATTACAAAGACAGCTACCCCTTTTCTATCAATTTTCCATCTTTTAAAAGCATGTTGAAATCTCTTCTGCTGTTTCCTGCCATTTAGGTTTTGTGATCTCCTGCGTTCATTACTTTGTGTAAATAAACCTCTTTTGCTGTTTTTTCAATAGTCTTGTGAAAGGGAACAGAAGTAAATAGTTGCATTCAATATGTCTTGTTAACTAGAAGTACAATTTTCTCTTCAATCCTTCTAATCTGGTTTTCATTATTACCAAACCAGTAAATTTAATTCTATCAAGGTCACAACTATCTTCCACATTGCTATATACACTGAGCATTGCCCTGACCTTATCCTCCTTGATGTTTAAGCATTTAATATAACTGGCCGCTCCTTAAAATTCCCTTTTTTGAAATAGAGTGGTTCCACAGTCTCCTGTTTTTTGTTTTGTTTGTTTTTTTATTTAATCATCTAGTCTCCAGTCTTCTTTGCTAGCTCTTCCTCTTTTGCCATATCTAAAATGTTCAAGTACAAGTCCCCAGATATTCAATAAGCAAGCTGGAGACCTAGGAGAGCTATTGGTATAGTTCCTGTTTGAAAGCTGAGAGGATTGAGACACAAGAAGAGCTGATGCTTCAGTTTGAGTCTGAATACATGAAAAGACCAATACCCCAGTTCAGTGGTCAGGCAGAGACGTTCTCTCTTACTTGTAGAAGAGTCAGTCTTTTCAGTCATTTCAGGCATCCAACTGATTGGATAAGGCCTACCCCAACAGGGAGAGCAATCTGCTTTACTCCATCTAGATGTTTATCTCATCTAAAAAATACCCTCACAGATAGATTCTGAATAATGTTTGAATAAATATCTGAGCAACCCAAGGCCCAGTAAAATGACACATCAAATTAACCATCACAGTTGCTTAAACAAAATAAAGTTAGCCATATTAGCTAATCATAAAAGACATACATAGAGAAATTGAAATTTTAATTTTTCTTTAAACATACAATACAAAAGCATACTTATTTGCTAATCTATAATAATAGACCCAAATCTTTTTCTTTGAGTATGAATCTGGGAATTGATGTTCTACATTAAGAGCTAAGGTGTAACTCTTAATTCATCTTCTACATTTTCCAGTGTCTGTTTCCTTAAGCAAGAAAAAGAACTGATCATCTAAAGCCCTGGCTGTTGGCACAATGGATAAGGCACTGACCTGAGAACCCAAAGGTTGCTGGGTTTGATTTCCCAGTCAGGGCACATAACCAGGTTGCAAGCCAGGTCTGTAGCTGGAGGCAGGTGAAACGCAGACATACAATGATGTTTCTCTCTCTCTCTGCCTCTCTTCCTTCCCCTCTCTAAAAACAGTAAGTAAAATCTTAAAAATAAATAAATAAATAAAAAAGAACTGATCATCTAAGAGTAAAATCTTTTCTAAACCTCAAAAGGATTTTACCAATTCTTTCATAGGGTTTTGATTTGATACCATTTTTTGAAAAGTAATTTGCGTTCTGAATTATTTAATTTAGTTTTCATAGCAACATTTTCCCTATAAAACTTGCCATCTTAAGTAATATGTAGTTTTGCATTATTACAATGACAAAGTTTGGAATCAAGTAGAACTGAGTCTAGAAAAGCATATATTTCAACTGGTGGGAGCACAAGTGCATGGGCTGAATGGGGAGTAGTATAGCAGTATTAAAGATCAGTTGGCTATGGGAATCAACCAGTATGGTTCACAGAGAAATGAGAGAGTCAAGTAATTAGGAGAGTCAGTTCAGTTTGCTTAGAAAGTTGCTCCCCATATGCAAGGCTAGAATTTAATTAAACATTAAATGTTTGCATCAGATTTATTGAGTTCCCAAAGGACACAGATCACCATGAAAAACAAAATAAACAAGAAGAGAAAGAGAATTCACTTCCAGAATATTCTAGAAACTTTCTTGATTCCTTTAGGTTATATCTCCTAATTCCATGATTACCTTTAAATACATAATTAAAATTTTTAAATTCTCACTCTAATGTCTATAAGTTATACCCTTTGTTATCTGAAGAGGGAAAATACACACTCTTTTATTAAAGTAGTTACTTACATAATAGCATTTATATTTTTTAAGTAAAATTCTGCTTTGTTTAGATGATAAAATAATCTATACCACACAGTGAAAACAACTCAGAAATAGGTATCCTGGAAAGTCCCCTTTTTTTTCCCTCTATGGTACGGATAAAACATAATTTAACATTTTCATGTAACAAGGTAACGTTATAAAGAAATTCTACTACTTTTGCTAATTACCTCTATGACATATTTGTAAATCTAAGTAACAAAACCTTAAAAGTTAAGCTTTGGCAGATGAAAAAAAGGACTAATTTTGTACTTTGATTTCTGAATAGCTGAAAAGATAATAATGCTCTTATCCTCAAGTCATTAAGGCCAAGTAGTAATATTTGTACTGGGTGATTTTCACATTTTTCCTTTGACATTAGAGCTTATTGGAGGCAAAGTAGTATCCTGTTTAATAAGAGGGTTCAGGGTCAGACTACCTGGGTTTCATTCTTAGCTCCATCTCTTCCTGTCTGGATGAACTTAGGCAATTATTTAGGTTCTATAAATGTTAGTGTTGTCAAGTGCTGGAGCCTTGAAAATATCCCCAAAATAACCTATTTAACTGATAAGTCTGACTTTATTGCTTATCTCAGTAAGGGCAACCGCCACTGCTTTCGCAATGAATTAGTAGCACATTGAAGAGAAGAGAGCAAAGTTGGTATTTATGAGGTTTGGAGGTTTTGTTTAAGGCAAATCTTTCAAGCCAGGGGCTAGGGCTTGAGAGGATTGGGTCAAGATCAAGATAGAACACCTTAGGATTGGTGGGTACAACAAATTGAAGTTTTGATGATAAGGTTATGGGAGAATCTTAGAAAAAGAGCTGTTTGATGTTATCGTTGAAGAGTCAAACAGTTTTATGTTCATTAAAAATAAAATTTTCAGAAAGTTCCTGAATGGAACATTGAAGTTATTTTTAACTTTTATCTCTCTGGATAAAATTTTCCCAAAATAATTAAGACATTGTGATAAAGAAGACGGTGGCATAATAGAATCATAATAATGTGGACAGTAAGCTGTGTATGTGTGTGGCGGGGGTGAGTACATGGTTAGGATTCTCAGTTTCTCATTTGAAAAATGGGAATAAAAATAGCAAATTTATAGGTGATGGCACTAAGTACAGTAAGTACTAATAACCTTCTAAAATGAAATTATATACTGTGGAAGAAACAATGGCTTACAGTCAGTTAAATACAGATTTCAATTTATGTTACAAGTGTTAGTAGGTATAATCCTGCTTGGTGATGTTTAGAGTGACTCTTCCCATAGGGGTATTGAGGCAGTTAATAAAATAAATGGGAGGCAGTGTTACAGGCAAGAAAACTGTAGCTCACTCAAATAGAGGAATAGGAAATGGCTTGATGGAGGGATGATTGCAGAGGATAAGGAACCAACAGTGGACATTGATACAGCAGCAGGAAGATCTGTTATTACTCCTAGAACTAAAGGCACAAGGGAGTGACCTGGCCTTGGGCCAGGCAAGAGTTGGAGCCCTGGGAGACAAGCCAGCTGACAAGAGCTGAGGCCATCTGGTAAAGAAGTGCAGACACTGCCAAGCCAGGTAGGGAGCCATAGGAATAATATCCTGACCTCTCCCACCTCTCACTCTCCCATCTCCTGCATTGCATTTGTCACACCCAGTTGAACACCGGAGGGAACTTGAGCCTGGATGATGCAGACCTTCCCAGTCAGCTTCCTGGGGCAGGATGGAAAAGAACAAAGACTGTCAGGAGAGGCACACAGAGAATAAGCAGCACTAGCAAGGACTTTCAAAGCCTTGTTCCTTTGCTGTGGTCAATTTAGAAATGATGATAGAATTGAGATGAAGATGTACAGTCATACCTCGGTATTCATTGGCTTTAGAATTCATCAAACCCTGTCCTCATCACATTTTGATGAGAAAAAAAAAAATGTTTCAGGACTCATCACTTACTCAGGGCTTGTGGCGCTCGTTAGAACCTTATGAATCATGACACCACCCTACAAGACAGTGTGCTTCATCATTCCTCGCCTGCTCAGTACTCTGGTTTTGGCACGTGTCAGAAGTTCCAGAATAAATTAATGATAAGTACAGAGGTACCACTACATATGCAGCATGGTGCTGACAAAATCATTATATATCTAGGTGGGGAAAAAAGCTTTAAGCACTAACAATGTACAATTCTTAGTGGATTAATACTTGATTAATGTAAGAATGTTTACTTAGTAGGCCAGTTTGTCAGCAAATCTTGTTCTTACAAAGATGTAAGAACATACAGAGTCCATTGAATTCAGAAATACAATGTCCATTCACAATGTCCATTTGGTTCAGGAATCTCCTCTTAACAAAACCTTTAAGTTCTTTTCTTTTTTGACTCAAAGAAATCAGATTGATTTTTTAAAATAAATAAGTGTATCAAGGTTATACACCAAAACTAAGTGCTGTTTCTTTTTTTTTTAATCCCCTAGAAAGTTTACCTTATTATTTCTTAAAAGAATATTTCATTAAAAAGTGAAATGGGAATGTATTTCTTTGCTTAATGACTTTAATTCATTTGTGAAATGCTGCCACCAAGTGAAGAACTATTAAATAGAAAAAAAGAAAGCCATTCAATTTCATGGGAAACATTATGATGCTTGGACCCAACGCTCAAGATACCCAAACATATTTTTATAAAAATATATGAATTGAATAAGAAAAACAATGTATTGCAATTAATAAACAAATAGTTTAAGTAATAAATCGAGTTCATATTGAAAATATAGTGTAATAAAAGACAGTGGTTGGTGGGCGGTGGAGGAGGGATGTGAGAAAGATATTCTGTGAAGGGTGTTTGCTTCCTCCATCATTCTTGTCATCAATTTTTCAGCTTTTTTGAGTCTCATGGTTGCCTTGCACTCAAATCTACACTTAACGGTGCAGCACAGAAACACAGAGTGAGGGCAAAATAAAGGTTGAATAACCCCAAGAATGCCTCAAAACACTTCAAGTAGCCCACATGAGTAACCAGCTAGAGATGTTGCCTTTTCATTGCTTTTGCTTGTCTTATGTACACACTGGAAACATTCTGGGTACCTCTATTTATAGTGTGCAATTTAAACATGTTCTCCATGCTGTTCTCTGACTGAAAACTTGTTTAGAGAGAATTGGTAAACATGTCTTTGCCTAAAATCATAATGTTGAAATATCACTTTTTGTAGCATATGTATTTAGTATCAAATTTTTGTTCTTCTGGGGAAAAAAAGAGTTATTGTCCAAAAAATATAGGATAACTTTTTAAGATATGTTATGTTGAAAAGTCATTAACTAAGCCCTCATAAGGTGAGGTAGGTGGTAGTATATTACAAAGCATGTAGTTGAATCAATGAATAGCTAAATCAATGACAAAGCACTATTCCGTTAATAGCTTAATTAGAAGATGATGTAAAGCATAGGTCATATTGTTCAAGTTGGGGCTGGTGAAGTTGTTTTGAATGCAGTAGTTTAATGTCTTCCAAAATATTTAACTTGGTACAAAAGCTACGTATCCCCATGTATCTAAGGTATTTTTGCATTATTAGAATATGGTGGAGCCTTCCTATTGGTTTTCAGCAATTTTGGAGCAGAAACTAGAGGCACATGAGCAGACACCTATAAATTCTGAAGGGTGAACCCATAGGGGTGGTAGAATAAAGGAACAGTTTGAAAAGCTAGAGCCACCCTATAAGCTAGCAGATGGTCCTGTCACTTGAAAGCATGTGGAACGTACCAGGTGCTCCCCTCCCACTTCTTCTATGTAGCTCTGTTTTATACTCATTTATCTTCCATTATCCACTCTTCTTTTATGATCACCTTAGTTGTTTCATCCCTAGTACTAATCTAAGTCACTCTCCTTAGTTGATCATCACCCAATTTCTGATATTATAAATACCTACTTAACACGTGTCTCCCTCCTCCCTCTCTTTCCTTTATGTCCCTGTCAAAGGCTCTAACAGGACAAAGTTGGGAGGATATCTGGGACTGTGATGTGCCTATGTTGGTTTTTGTGTGCATACCTTTATCTCTAGTGTACCACTTTAGATTTATGAAACCTTGTTACACAAACATGAACTTATACATGATTTCTTATTTCTAGCAAGAAGTTATTACAAATTACAAGTAAGTTTTTGTTAGCTTCAAGAAGCACAATCCTGGACACTTTTTAAATGTGTTGGTCAGTTGCCATGTAAATGCATGAAAATTTTGGTTCCCAGGTGCTTAGTAAATGACTTTTCAAAAATAACATATCTTAAAAAGTTATCCTATTTTTTTTGGACAGCGACTTTTTTTCTCTAAAAGAACAAGATTTTGACACTTAATAACTATGCTGTAAGAAGTGGTATTTCAACATTACCAATTCTCTCTAAATAAGTTTTCAGTCAGAGAACAGTATGTGGAACATGTTGAAATTGCACACCATGAATGGATGTACCCAAGATGTTTCCTGTGTGTACATCGGACAAACAAAAACAATGAAAAGGCAGCATCTTCAGCTGCTATTTGAAGTGTTCTGAGGCATTTTTGCTATTTATTCCCAGGTCTATCAGCCTCCTTATCTTTCAAAAGGGTTAAGATTACAAGATAAATTGAAACAGAAATAAATCCAAGGATTTCAAATTTCCCTGAAGAAAAATGCTATACAGTTATGCTTTTGGTTCTCTTCAGAGTAATCATTCAAGCACCAATAAAGTTGTTATTTAAAAATATTAATAGACCCTATTACCAACCACAAACAAAAAATAAGGCAGAAAAGTTGACCGAAAACTAACATATTGACGAAGACAATAAGATTTAGCATCTGAAGCAAGCATATGTGAACATTTTATAATAGTTCCCCCTACAAACACAGAGTCACATTTTTAAAGAAAATGTTTTTAAGTTTCTAAAGAAAAACTAGCAAAAGTTAATGGAAAACTTCCACCAACCCAAATGCCTCTGGTGTGAATTGTCTTAATCATCTATCAATGACCATTGGGCTGAAGTGGACTTTCCTCAGTCTCTTTCAGAGAATTCCCTTCTAGGAGCAGGAACATAATGAACAAAGAATGAAGTACTTCTTTCTTCTCATGGTTGTTAGGAAACACTGTTATCTCCCTTTCATCCATTGGAATCATTCTAATTATCTTCCTGGGAATATACATTTCCACTAGTCAGAAGTGGACACTTAAACCTATCTTTCAAATTTGCTAGTCTGTTGGTATAAGAGAATGAAGACATCTATGTATTTACTTATTTACTGTGATTTTAACCATTTTAAGTATATAATTTAGTGTCATTAATTAACATTCACAATATTGTGCAACCAAAACCACTATCAATTTCTAAAATTTTTTCATCATCCCTAAAAGTTTTGGAGATTCTATAACCATTAACAATTCCCTTTCTCCCCTCCTTCCCAGAGCTTCTGTTAAACTTTAATACACTTTCTGCCTATGAATTTGCCTATTCTAGATATTTCATATAGTGGCATCATACAATATTTGTCCTTTTGTGTCTGCATTATTTCACTTAGCATAATATTTGTAAGGTCCATCCATGTTGTAGAACTTCATTTCTTTTTATGGCTTAATAATATTCTATTGCATACATATATGTAACATCTTTTGTTTATTCATTCATCTATTGACAAACACTTAGGTTGTTTCTACCTCTTAGTTATAGTGCATAATATTTCAATGAACACTGGCATACCAGAATCTATTTGAGCCTCTGTTTTTAATGATATGAGGCACATACCTAGAAGTGTGATTTCTGGGTCTTTTGGTAATTCTATGTTTAGCTCTTTTGAGGAACCATCAAACTTTTCCACAGAAGTTGCATCATTTTACATCCCCAGCAGCATATTCATCAGCCTGCTCTTTTCCATTTTTCTAAATTATAGTCATCCTAGTGGGTATGAATTGGCATATCATTGTTGTTTTGATTTTCATTGTCATAATTGTCAGTGATATTGAGCCTCTTTTCATGTGTGCATTGCCTATTTGTTAATATTCTTTAATATCTATTCAGGACTTTGAATATTTTTTATTGTTTATCTTTTTGTTGTTGGGTTTTGGGGCTTCTTTGTATATTATGGATATTAAACCTTTATTAGATAAATGATTTGTAAATATTTTCTCCTATTCTGTAAGTTGTCTTTTTTTTTTTTTAATTTTTTAAAGATTTTATTTCATTATTTTTAAAAAGAGGGGAAGGGAGAGGCAGAGAGGGAGAGAGACATCAATGTATGGTTGCATTTCACCTGCCTCCAGCCACAGACCTGACTGGAGACCTGGTTTGCAACCTGGTTATATGCCCTGGCTGGGGAATTGAACCTGCGACCTTTGGGTTCCCAGGCCGGCGCCTTATCCACTGTGCTACCAGCCAGGGCCTGTAAGTTGTCTTTTAACTTGTTTGATATTGACCTTCGATGCATAAAAGTTTTTAATTTTGATAAAGTTCATTTATCTTTTATTGCTCATGCTTACAGTGTCATATCTAAGAATCATTGCCAACATAAATGTAAGAACAAAACCATAAAACTCTAAGGTTTGAAGATGTACTGCTATGATTACCTCTTTAGAGTTTAGAGGTTTAGTTTTTGTATTTATGCTATTACTGCATTTTGAGTTAATTTTCCATATGGTGTGAATTACCTATTTATTTTTGATTATTATATCTTGATAGGTGACAAGATGACATATGGATTATTCTTTTTAAGATTTTATTCATTATTTTCAGAGAGAAGGGCAGGAAGAAAGGAAGAAAGAGAGAGAAGCATCAATGCATGGTTGCCTTTCACCTGCCTCTAGCTAAGGATCTAGCTGGAGACCTGGCTTGCAACCTGGTTATGTGCCCTGACTGGGGAATTGAATATGTGACCTTTAGATTTGCAGGCCTGCGCCAATCCACTAGGCCACACCATCCAGGGCGTGGATTATTATAGGAACCCTAAAACACACAATTTCATCTCCATTGGGTGGGGCATTAATGATTGCTCTAAATTGGAGAAAGTAATAAAGAAAGCAGAGGGAAAAGTTTACAGTAATTCTGGGTTTTACTCTGTGTGTGTGTGTGTGCTTACACACACCTACATACATGCAGAAGACTAGATCCAGGCATAAAAGAAAAAAAATATTTGAAGGTTCAATCAGATAGAACTTACATTCCCTGTTATGCACAACACATCAGTTCCCCACACTTGATAAAATGCTTTAAAATGAATAGAGGGAGGAATTAGAAGGGATATTTTAGATCAGGGAGCATTCCAGGGAAAGGATATCTGTGCTCACCTCCTAGGCCAGAGAGAAAGATAGAATTCCATACTTTGAGGAAGTCTAAAAGCAGAGAGAAGAGTGTTATGCTTCCTACTTGGTTCCTACTCATGGAGGCTACAAGCCCCATTGACAGTTTTAGGCATCTTCAAGGTGACAAACGGTAGAGTTAACGGCTATATGCAGCACTGCACATACACACACAGGCCACTGAGGAACCTCCGAAATCACTGCTGAGCCTCCCTCCCATGGGACGTGGGGAGATGCTGAACTTTTTACATGAAACAGTGCAAATCACCACAAGAATATAAGGTTTCTACTACAATGACTTTAAAATACAGCTCAAAACATATTTAATTATGCTTAGTAAAATTGCATCCCTCCAACAGTGAGCTATTACATTTTGCAGGAATGGAAGACACAGGTGATGTTTACATTCACCTTGCCTCACCTTGTGACCGAAAGTTGCTCACCAAGCTTTACGACTCCATAATTTGGAGGATTAGCCAATTTAACTTATTCCATAGCAACTGACAACCAAATAGAGGTGAATACATTTATTGGAAGCTGTGTCATGATATTTTTAAAAGCACACCAATCATTTCATATAATTGGTTTTGCAAAGCCATGAAATGATCATTTGACATACTGTTGTATGCAAATAAATCCTCTAATCTGTTCCTGTATCTCCAGTGCAACTTGATACACAGATGAAGGCAAGAGTGGAGAGATGAAGGCCAATAGAAATTTTACAGCAGTCAGAAGCCTCTCACTCACATGAAAGCTTTATAGATGTCAAGATGAAAAGACAGAACTTGGTTCTTACTCTCACTTCAAAGGAGTCCAGGCATTAAATTTCTAGCACTCATGTGTCCTTAGCCAGAGGCTAATAAATCCCAGGGGAAGAAAAGTTGATTTCTTCCACAAAAACACAAATTATTCCAATGGATCTTAACAAATCCAGTATGAGGCAGAATATGTTGAGATAAAGGAAGGGCTGTAGCCCTGACTGGTGGTACAGTGGACAAGGCGCCAGCCTGTGAACCCAAAGGTCACTGGTTCAATTCCCAACCAGGGCACATAATCAGGTTGCAAGCCAGGTCTCCAGCCAGATCTGTAGCTGGAGGCAGGTGAAAGGCAACCATACATTGATGTCTTTCTCCCTCTCTGCCTCTCTCCTTTCCTCTCTCTCTAAAAAGAATAAATAAAATCAAAAAGAAAAGAAAAGAAAAGAAAGAAGAAAGAAAGAAAGAAAAGAAAAGAAAGAAAGAAGAAAAAAGAAAGGGCTGCAAACATACTGAAGAGGAGAATGGAATGTGGATTTGACTATTCTCTTTGGAAGGAGCTTGAGAGATAAGTCAGAGGTGAGCCCTGCCTTTGTGCTTGTAGAAAAGAGTCATAATTTCAAATTCAAAGATTCAATTGACTATCTTAAATCATTATTATTTGTTTTTCTAAGAATATTATAGAGAACATTCTATAATTTTATAATTAGCAGTATTTTTTAACTTCTCTGTTAAGATTTTATTTATTTAGAGAGTGGGGAAAAGAGAGAGAATAAGGGGGAGAGGAACAGCAATGTGAGAGAGGAACTTCAGTCAGTTGCCTCTTGCACATGCCATAGCTGGGGACCAGATCCATATACCCAGGCATGTGCCTGACTGAATCAAATCAGTGATATTTTATTTTGCAGGATGACACCCAACCAACTGAGCCATACCAGTAAGGGCAACACCATTCTCAGCCATAAGAAACAGACACAAAAGCAAAAATAATTCCCACTGGTAGAGTTTAATTTGCCAAATGTCCAAGCACTTTCCTGTTAAATAGCCCCTGTGACAGAATGTAGTTGACATTCCACTCATTAAGTACACACTGAACTTGTGCTGTGAGCTAGGCACAGATCTGATTTTCTGATAAAAGAGAAACACAGATATTCCTAAAACCCAACCCAACCAATGGACTGTATTTTATGTGAGAAGAAATGCAGAGAGAGCAAGGGAAAGGTTAAAAGAGCCATTAGGCTGTGAAACTGGTCTAACCCCAAGTGAAAAATAGAAAGAAAAAAAGGATGCTCAGATAAAAGTGTCTTAGGCTGAAGTGACTTGTAAGGTAAGTACCACAAGGTTGTAGGGGAATCCTCAACCACAGCCACCCATCAGAAGAGTCCCACATGTGCCAGGGATAAGCCTGCTGTAGTATTCCTGTCACACCCAGTCACACTCAGTCGAGAACCACATATGGGAGATGTGACTTTGGTGCAAATGTAGAGATAAGATTTCAGAGCCAAGTAGCTGGGGCTTTAGGTCAATTATGGTCCTTAGAGTGGGAGAAGATCTGAGAAATGAATTCTTATGGAAGTCACATTGGAGTTAGCTCTTCTGGGAATGACAAGGCATAGACTTAGTATAACACATGCATATTTATGCATCTTTTAGCATCACAACTATGTCTGTTTAAGTTGAGATGAAAATTGATTTGTATATATACTTGGTAGAGAAATGAGTATTTTCTACCTCAAAAGATTAATGAATTAATTTCTCAGAGAATCTTTGCACCTACTGTGCTCTTCTGACAGCCACTTGTTTTTTAGTTCAACGTTTCAATTCCCTTCTCAGTAAATGGTAAAGAAGGAGAAGAAAGTTTATTATTGCAAAAATATAGAGAAGTAAAAGCTCTGTTCTTTTGTTTTCCTGAAATGGGCCTTTCTTCTTCATGACAAGTGACTATTTGACCTGAAGCTATTTGTCACTAGGGTAGGGATAGAAGGCTTGAGTAACCATGTCTGTAATATTTTCAGCACTGCCACATTGCAGTTTAATTCTCCACACCTGTTTCCTACAGAAGACCCTCTCCACAACATATTATTATCTACATCATGAGTTAGCATGAGCAAGAAATGAGCTAAGAGTGGCATTTTATTATGGTGTTCCAAGTTACCACAACGATTTCCTTGTTTTCTTCATGACAAAATTTCACCCCATCATGGCAAAAGCTCATCTCATCATCATGGCCAGGGAACACCAACTGAATATCTGTTACCACTTTACCACAGAGAAAGCAAAGAGGACTCAGGATCTTGATCTCAAGATGCTTATGATTTAGGGGTAAGGGGATGTATATAAAAACAATTCAGGTAGTATATACACTGCTGGTTCTGGTTCTGATTTTATCCCATGTGTAAGCTACAAAATTAGCTGATAACAGTTTTCTAGCTGCTTAGCCAAAAATGAGACCCTAGGTCAGAAACAAAGGACTTTCTCATTCACAGTACAGCAAGCATTATTGGAGCTTGGGAGCCCAATGCTTCTCTAGCAAAAAGGAAGCTAGTCTGCCGTTTGTCCAAGGGGAGATACATTACTCATCTCCCAGTTTATCAGCTGCACAAACTAACATGAGAAATGGCCTTGTAGTCTTGGCATACCTAGCAAGACATGTAGGAAGTCAAGAAGCTCAAGAGTATGCTTCTTCCAACATAGATAGCAAGTCAAATGATTAATGCAGGTAACAACAGCACTGAAGTTTGAATATCCAAAGTAACACAATATCCAGAGTAACATGGCACTCATCACTCAGGCAGGGGTATTGATGTTGACACTGGCTCAAAAAAAAAAAAAAAAAAAAAAATTGCTGACCATCATAACATGTTTATTACTAGTTTATTTCTATAGGCAGCTGAGAGTTGCTTCCAAGGAAAAAAAAGGGGAGGAGGATGGGTCTTTGGAAGTTTTCATATCTGTTAACAATGATGAGATTAGACTAACTACAGTGAGAGATAAAATATAAATCTACCATTCTGAGCATTCATTCTCAATGACTTGAAGGAAGGGATGTTAGATGCAGGAATCTGACCATAATCATGTGAGTTGAAATGCTATCTCCTCCCAGATATTTCAACATATTTTTTAAAATTAAACATTCCTTCTAAAGCACAACAGAGACAATAGGAACAATGCCCATTTTAAGTTTTAGTTAGCTGCATAGAGGTTGATGGGAGTATAGGCATTTAAAACCCTTTATGTTTTCATTAGATAAAAATCTATGACATGTAAGTCATTATTATTCATCAGCCTGAAACTAAGTAAATTAGTGGAAAGCCAATTCCTGCTCCACACCCATGTCTGCTTGGCCTAATGCCCTCAGTGAGTTCCAGAGCCACACAAGATGTTATAGCCAACAGTGACCTTTTGTACCAGAAACTCCATTGACTCTAGCAGGAAATTAGGTTTCCTCTACTTCCTCCTCAGTTCTAGAGGGCACTGAACATGACCTTGAAGCATTTTGTGATCCTATTGTGAATCCAACAGCAATGAAGCAGAATTTCCCAGAACAAAAGTAGCTGACATCAGGAGGACACAAGACTGACAACTGTGAAGCAGGGTGGGACTCCTTGCTTAGGAGAGGAAAGCTGGAACCAGGGTTAGAGCCACTGGCTCTCTAAGCTGTATTACTTCCTGGAAAACAGAACATGGCACAATGGAAACCATTGGCTACCACTGAAGTATTACTTAATATGGAAAACAGGCTCAAATAAACATATGAAATTTCATGTTTTTTTTTTTTTTAAGTAATGCTGATCTTTGATCTTTAAGAGTCATGTTGAATTTTCCCAATTCATAGCTTACACCTAGATTCTGTGATGATGAAAACAACTCCCTCCCCTCATCTTGGATTCCAGAATCCACTTGCACATTTTTAATTAAAATATCATTTTAGGAGAAAAAAAAAAAGTTTTCTGCATAGAGAAGAAAAGAGCTTTGGGAGACTTCAGTGATCTCAGTGTCACCTAGTTTGAAGACCATTTTTTCACTCTCTGAACTTGCTTCCTTCTCCATTTATTTTTCTCTACTAATCCCACTTCCTCCTTCACAGCCCACTCTAGCCCACCTAAACACCCAAACATCCTTTCCTTCAATGATTTTCAAGTATTTGTATGACAAAGTGCTGTGACCCCCTCAGCCACATTTGCATCTTGAAAGAGAAAAATTGTATTTCAAAATAGAAAGTGGTGTGTCACTAACAGGATTTTTAAGGATATCTCTTAAAGGAACAAGCCTGGAACCTCCCCCTTTTAAAGCTACACCAGGTTGCAAGCCAGGTCTCCAGCTAGGTCCATAGCTGGAGGCAGGTGAAAGGCGACCATACATTGATGTTTCTCTCCCTCTCTGCCTCTCTCCTTTCCCTCTTTCTGGAAAATAATAGATAAAATCTTTAAAATAAAGAAATAAATAAAGCTACAAAGCATTCACTAAAACATCTGATCTGCTTTTGCACAAATCTGTCTCGGGTCCACTTCACCAAATATAGGACTTTTATTCCCTAACTCAGACTGAATCCTTGCCTTTAGGCCTATGTATGGACATGCTAAATATCCAATGAAAATTTTCCAAATCCAGCAATTGAGCAGATGTATTATCTGATATTAAGTATCCAGATGCTATTTAAGAACATGTAGATGTTTGATTGAATTTTTCATTTGTCATTTGAGTATTTAGCACTAAATGCACACGGTCTTTAGAAATCACAGGAGCTTATCCTCCAGGCACTTCATGCAATATGCCCTACAATGTTGCTTTCTGTTTTAAAAGAGAGTTCACTGTGCTTTGCAAGTGGCAACAGCATGGAAATCTGTCCCAAGAAAGAACTTGAATATTTAGGAGGCTATTTTGATCCTTGGGGAAGTCAGAGCCTGTCAGGAGCTGAGTTGCTTCCTGTGTCATTCTGAGTAGGTGAAGTTATGTGTGGTAACCCCCAATGCTTCACATCTCAGCAGCTCCCACAGCCAAGGTGTGTCTTTTGTGTAAATTACATGTCCAATGTGAGCCTGAGGTGGCAATAGGTGGGAGGGGGTGTAGGGTTGGCCATCTCCACTCAGTAGTTACTCAGGAACCCAAGCCGATGGAGTCCCTATCTCAGCAAGTGTGTCTGCATTTGCCTCAAAGGAAAGAGCAGAACTGGTAGGTCTCTTGTTGACATTTTGTAAATTCTCATCAGAAAAGAACCTTCACATTGGCCAGAACTAGTCACAATGGCCTACCTAACTACAAGCAGTCAGTAAGGTACAGTTAGTTCCCTGAGTGTGCCCCAGAAGGATAATGGAACAGATATCAGTCATCAGTAGTAATACCAGTCACATACATCCAGGGTTCAAAGGAAAAATTCACCAAAGCAAATTTCCCTTAAAGTTGGTTTTCTTCCTAGTGCAAAATCAAACATTCTTTGCTTCTTTCTGATAAAATGCTGGGTGATAATTTATCAGTACATTACCACATAAGTAAGGCCACTGGAAGCACGTTTCATGTTTTATTTACATTTAAAAGTTTGTTCTCTCAGGGACCTTCACATTATTCCCTACTCCAACTAAAACAAAAAAGAAACAACCAAAAGAGAGTGAAAATACATTAAAATTTTAGTTCTCCATTTAAAGCATGCAAAGACTTTAATTATAAATTCAAACAAGAAAAACACAAATCTGCTTGCCCACTGGCAAAAAATTACACTTAATAAGAGCTTCCTCTATGCTTCAAAATCTCATCATCAAGATCAATTACGTTCAATGTGGAATATAATCAACTTTCTGTAGCCAAATACACATTGGTTTTTATATATTAGGAGTTATACTCTGCATTTTTCTTTCCTGCTGTTAAAATAGTGTTATTATAATCATCATACAATTTGTGGAGACAATTTCAACAACTACATAAGATTAAATCAAAATAATAATTTATTTTACCATTTTTGTTTTGGACATTTACATTGCTTGCCATGTAAATGTGTTTTCCTTTATGATTATTTGATAAATGTTTGTTTGCCTCATGAGTGCTTGATTGTAAACTCTTATGTTTGTTCTTCATCACCATAATATTCTCATTTGTAGCAGTACCTGAAACATGGCAGGTAGGCTACAGCGCCTATTGGATGAATGAAGAAATCTACTTTTTGGCCCTTGGCTCAAGTCAGCCTCATCCCCAAAATATATTGATCCTCATCTCCACTATACATTGTAGTCTCTTCTAAAATTTATCTATAGGTATTTTTTTATAACTCCCTTGCAGGGAAAAAAATTTTAAATACTATTTATTAAGCACCATTACATGCCAAGCACTGTGCTAGACATGTCAAGAAGAAAGTCCATGTTATAGGTTTGCAAATTGACCCTAAATGGACATGCAAACAACAAACAAAAAAGCCATCTTCTGCCCTGACTGGTAGCACAGTGGATAAGGCACCAGCCTGAGAACCCAAAGGTCGTTGGTTTGATTCTCCAGCCAGGGCACATAACCAGCCAGGTCCCCAGCCAGGTCCATGGCTGGAGGCAGATGAAAGGCAATCATACATTGATGTTTCTCTCCCTCTCTGCCTTTCTTCCTTCCTCTCTCTCTGGAAATAATAAATAAAAATCTTTAAAAATATATTAAAAAAATATATTTTTAAAAACCCTCTTCCATGAAATTTTTAATCAAGGACCCTTCCAGAACTCTTCAGTAACCTTGACAAGCAGTCTGACTCTGGAAGAAGCTTGAATCCCACCCTAAACAGATCGCCACCCTTCATTCCTGGGGATGATTTAAAGATGGACGCCTAGAACACACTGCACCTTAGGGGATCTGCCATAGTGATCCATTTCCGGGCAGGAAGATGGGAGGCAGCAACTAATGGGAAGATGCCCTTATGTGGGTTCTAAACAGCTCGATTATCAAAGAGGGTATTAGCGAAACTTTGTGACATCATCTACAAAGATGGAAATATACAAAGGAGAAAGCTCTGAATAATGAGCTATGCTCATTCTAGAGAAAGGGAGAGGGAAGAAGCCTTCTGAGACTTTGTCTTGTTAATATGTTATACTTATTCTCAGAGGTACATGCCTCAAGTGAAGATGCTATTCCCATCTTTTAAAATTGCAAGCCAGAAGTGGATGTGTGAATGATCACTCACTTAAATTCAGGGAGGTCTCCATTTTATTTTCCCTTAAATGGCATTTATAAACTAATAAATGTCTCAGCATTTTTACCTTCCATATGAGAGACATGAAAACTGAAATGCTTCAACATCAAGAATTAATAGAAAATAACACATTTACTTTCCTTTACACCACAGATGTTGAGTAGCTCTATTTTTGTGTGTTTTAATGTTGATGTTTAAGCTAGCACTCAGTTATCCAACTAACCTTTACTAGTGATTCCAGGGAGATGCTACTTCATTTCTAAAGGATAAGGCAAACTATGTGAGGAATTTAGGAGATATGAGAGGAAAGGATGGTAGCTGGAGGTTTCAATATTCAAACACACTTTATTTGAGACAACACACCTTCCAAAAGTTAAGCAGTTTATATGATAGATTTCTATATAGACATAAAACGATGTTGAGGTATAAGCTAAACAGAACAGACACTTGGCAGAATGAAGGTGAAATAAGTCCAACAAAGCTTAATACAAAATTTTGCTCTATAAATATTTCTTATCTGAATAGTCTTACCCATCACCCACTGTATCTTAACCTCACCTCCTACAAGGCACAGAGGCCATGATCAGTCATGATAAAATCAAAAGATAAAACACAAGAACTACTCCCCTCAACACACCTCACATGCCAACCTCTATCTCTCTACTTACACATTTGCTGTTCTTGTAGATGCACCATCAAGGCTACCTCTACAACCAACGCAAGAACACAATCAAGCTGAATGTGCTACCCAACATGATCTATAAAGTCTCTTTACATATAGAATTTAGGAGTCTATGAGCATCATAAAAATACACTCAAATAGCTTGTTGAAATTAACACTTTGGAAAGAGATACTGACATCAGTATCAGGATCTGTGGGAATTAGGATAAATGTATTGCTTTTTGTCCCTTTGATGTCCGAAAGTACTCCAGATCCTCTCTAAGTGACTAACCCTCACTTATATCCCTGGCATTTCCAATACAGATGACAGATGACTCTTATGTAGCTTTAATTGAAAATTTCTAACTACTTTTTTTGACTCTGGAAACCAGAGTTTTTGGAAGGCACAAAATTTTCTCAATGCCTAGGGTCCAAAAGAGATCAAATTATTTCCCAATCAAGCTCTCCTCTTCTTATCAAGAAGTCCAACTTTCTCCATGAGAATCTGTGTATTGCCTAAAGAGGTCAGGAGAACGTAAAGAAATGAGAGAAGGAGCAGATGCTTCTCAGCCATAGAAAGCTGGCACTTTGGAGAGCTAAGGGCAGGGCCTCCAAATCTCAGCACACAACAGAGGAGAAGCGAGTTAAATTGAAGGTTCAGTCATCTCCATAACTTCCTTTACTCTCCAGTTTTGGGTCTTTCCTCTTTAATATTATCTGCAGCAGCCTCCCTCTAGGTCCCATCTAGATAGTTTTGATCTCTCTCAGGAGAGTCAGCTTATCTTCAGGGAGTGTTGGTTCTATTAAACTAGCCAATAGCATCCATGTGTGACATGGCATTTCCCATGAGAACTAGTTTCTCAAGATACTCAGGTGAAAGCTGCTCATATCTTCTGGAAAGCATCAGACTGTACCCCCAGTTAAGATTCACAATGAGCATTTACATTTTTTGAATCAATGTGACCTTGGGACCTATTCTAAAGTGGTATTTATTAATATTCTAAGCATCTTGTGTTCTACACAGCCTCTTTCAGAAAGCAATGAGTTTATGCATTTGAAATCTTCTTAATTAGTGCCTATGTTCTAGGCAACTGAGTGAAGTGGTTGAAATGTGCTTTCTGCTTCTATTGGCCCCCAGCAACAACAACTTTTTTTCTGCCCTATATTTTTTTAGTGGAAGGAGTACTGTTTTCACCACAAGGCTGTGTTCACTGCTGAAATGTACTCCTGAGATGTATGTTCTGCTGTTTTTCTCAGGGCCAGGTCTTGCCTCTTTCTTAAGCCAGCTAACTTCCACCCATCCTTTAGGACCATTCAGTTATCACTTCCTTTAGGAAGTCTCATCTCCTCTCCATTTACCACCTACCTAACTCCTCATCCACATTTATATCCACCATTCAACAGATGAAAGGAGAGGAATACTTCCTTATTACTTACTTAGTGCTGGTACTTAAAAGTACTCAATAAATACTTCTGTGTAAATATCCAACTAGTATATTTGTTCCTTCAGAACAAGTATTATATTTAACTCCTCTTTCTAGTTCTAGCATGGCAAGAAAAATGTAGCTGCCCAATGAATATATTTATTTCACAAGTACCTATTATCTATATTATGTGCACATGCAGATTCTAACATTTTCCCTGAGTCAAAATAGTTAACTACCTGATTAAATTATTGGGATATGGAAAGGGGGATCTCTGTGTTTAATAAGAGAATTTAAAATATATGGAAAAATAATACTAAATAAATAAAATAAAATATAGGAGAAGTTCACCCTGATGACATTACTCCACATTTGTCATCTAGCTCAAAGAATTTCCAATGAGGTAGAAGAGAAACAGGGGGCTGCTTTTCTAGCTGTCATCCTCTGCTTTACATCTGCATGAGGTTCCTACTAAAGCTGTGATAACAGGAGGTCAATTTGAGTGTTAAAGGACCTACATGTACCATCCTCCGGGCTAGATAGTGTATGGAGCCCAGAGTTCTCAAAAAGATTCCTAAATGATAATATAAAAAATGAAGTCAGCATATTCTAGATCATTGAGATGGCCATTATTTTAATGACCAAGTCATTTGATTTCTATGCCCAAAATTACAATAAAAAACACCGGAGCAATATGTAAACTTCTTGATGTATTTGTATCAAAAGTCACAGAAACTGATAAGCCTCAACTCACCAATTGACTTGAAATAACTATTGGATGAGGGTGTTAACTTGCCCAATGGTTTACTTTTCTGTGTCAGTAAGTTGTGCAATAACTTACCAGATTTTAATAACATTTGACATTATTTTAAAGTTGTTTGATTATCATAATAAAAGTATAGCCTCAGAAAAATCTATTCCAATCTTAACAAATTTACTAGTATGACAAACATTTTAATTTCATTTTTTTAAATTGTTAATATTTTAGACTTTAAAAGAAAAGTATAGGTTATGCTGAAACAGAATCCAAAAACAGTTCTCCTAAACTAGGTATTCCTGTGCTCCAATCAGTGTCCAAGTTTGAACTATCCATCAAGTAATTAAATACATGGTTGGCTCTAAGTGAATCTGATTGCTGGTTCGTTTTTCTAGGGGACAGAGGGTCAGAAGCATCTTTCTTCCAGTGAAACTGTTCAGTGACTCAATAGCTCAGAGTGCTTACATTTGTTTGGATTACAATACCATCTAAATTGGGAGCTCACGGTGGGAATGGGGGCGGGAAATATATATTAATAATGTAGACTAATGGTCAGGAGGCCAAGGATGAGGGTGTTTGGCTGAGGAAGCAGAGTCAACTGTGTCAGAAGACAGAAACAGAGTTGGGTGACATAGGCCAATGGTATAATTCTATGGTCCCATTTTAAATAAAGTAATATTAAATATAAGTATAGCACAAGATTTGACTTTTGGGTTGAGTATCCTTTGGGTTTGAAGAATGATATGATCTTCATCTGGTAGACTTGAGCCAAGGGTCAAACTTGAGTAACAAGGTCTTCCCCTAGAAATATGGGCATTGGCAGGTCTATAGGAGGAATGGTAGGTGTGGAGTTATATCCTACCTGCTCTTCAGAAATATGCTTGAGATTCTGCTGCCCTCATCATGTCCTCCTTTGGTGCTGAACTTTGGGGTTTTAATGGATTGCAATTATGAGCAGTAATGAATCTGCAGCAAAAGAAGTATATCAGAGTTGGAAGTAGGACAGGTTCTTCCCTGCTGGCTAGGCACTAAGTGACTTGGAAATACTGGCTGAAGATAATACTTAGTCTTTTGTGATATAAACTGGTAATCAATCAAAGTTGTAGGACCAGGGGTTTATAATGATATATCACTAAGTTTATGAATGCTTAAAATCAATCCAAAAATGAAGATGTTGAGTAGTTATTTTTTTAGAGAATTTTGATTTTGTGTTTTGTTTTGTTTTGTTTTTTACTTTTTAGTCAGGGGAAATAAGAGTGGGGGAGAAGGAAAAGAAGGAAACCCTAATGGGCATCAAGGTCATTAGTTATTAAAATATCATTACGGCATTATTTTGAACCAGGTTGCTTAAAATTTGGAGTTAAATTATCATTTTTAATCTTCAAATACTAATTTAGTCACTTAAGATTATTCATTTATACTTTAATTACAAAACGGTGGTGCAGAACTCTGAGACTTAGCTTTGTCCCCCATCCCATTACTTGCTTTCCATCTTTGCTGATCTAAAAACTTAGAAAAACAGGTTAATTATATACTGTATAGAATTTATGAAAGCAGGAAGTATGCCTGTACTTTTCTATTTAATGATGTATTTCCAATACATAGTACAGCACCTGATACATCACTGGTTCTCAATAAATACCAACTGACTAAATTTCTACTTTCCAGATCACTTTGCTTCACACTTCTAAAACAAAACTATATTGATATTTTGACATAACAGCAGCTCTGCTAAGCTTTGTATCAGTTTCCTTCTCAGTGCTACATATTTATTTTTAGGTAACAACTCATTTATTTAGACCAAAGGAATAAATGTCATGTGTATGAAATAAACAATGTGTTATGGTTCCACTTATTCAGTGTTCCAATAATGTCAGACATTATTAATTTTTTAGACTTTAAAAGAATCATAATTTTTTTTATAATTTGTTTTTTAGAGCAGTTTTATGTTCAAAGCAAAATGGAGATAAAGATGAAAAGTAATCCCTGTGTTCCTTGCCTCCACACAGGTATAGCCTTCACCATTATCAGCATCCTCCACCCAGTAGTACATGTTACAACTGATGAATGTACATCAGTATTATCCAAAGCCCACAGTTTATATTAGGATTCACTTTTGGTGTTGTACATTTTATGGTTTTGGACAAATCTAGTATCATACACAGTAGTTTCACTGCCCTAAAATTTTGTATGAAGTCATTTCTTCCTCCCCCACAGCCCCAGGCAACCACTAATTTTTTTTGCACTGTCTATAATTTTGCCTTTTCTAGAATATAATTGGGATCATATAGTTCATAGCCTTTTTAGACTGGATTTTTTTCATTTTGTTTTGTGCATTCAAGTTTCCCCCATGTTTTATCATGGCTTTATAGATAGTTTATTTTCAGTACTGAACAATATTTTGTCTGGATGTACCAGTTAATTTATTCATTCAACTACTGAAGAATATCTTGATTGCTTCTAAGTTTTGACAATAATGAATTCAGCTGCTATAAATATCCAAGTGCAGGATTTGGGTGGACATAAGTTTTCATCTCCTTTGGGTCATTACCAAGAACTATAATGGCTAGATTTATGGTAAAAGTATGTTTAGTTTGTCATCTAAGGTAGATGAACCATTTTGCATTTCCATCAGCAAATAAATGAGAGTTCCTGTTACTCCACATTCGTGCTAGCTTTTGATGTAAATGTTCTGGATTTTGGCCATCCTGATAGGTGCATCATAGTATTTTGTTTTGATTTACATTGCCTTTATGACATATGATATGGAGAACCTTTATAAATACTTATTTGTATATATTATTAATGAGGTATCTTTAAATTTATTGGTCTACCTCTTATTAGGTTTTTGTTATCTTACTGTTAAGTTTTAAGAGTCTCTTTTGCATATTTTGGGTAATAGTTCTTTATCATATATGTCTTTTATAAATATCTTCTCTAACTGTTCTTTCTCTTGAAAGTATCTTTCAAAGGGTAGAAAATTTTAATTTTTTTAAAGTCCAGTTTATCAACTCATTCTTTCATAGATTGTGCTTTTGATGTTACATCTAAAAAGTCATTGGCAACACAAGGTCATTAAGATTTTTCCCCCATGTTATCTTCTAGGAGTTTTATAGTTTTCAGTTTTACATTAGGATTATGGTACATTTTCAGTTAATTTACGAAGGGTATATGGTCTATATCTAGATTCATATTTTTACATGTGGATGTTCAGTTGTTTTAGCACCATTTGTTGAAGAGACCACCTTTGCTCCATTTTACTGCCTTTGCTCCTTTCCCAAAGACGAGTTGATTATATTTGTGTTATTTATTTCTGAGTTCTCTATTCTGTTCCATTGACCTATTGACCTATTCTCTAAGCAGTACCACAATGTCTTGATTGTTGTAGCTTTATAGTAAATCTTGAAGTAGAGTAGCATCAGTCCTTTCACTTTTTCTCCTTCAATATTGTGCTGGCTATTTTGGACCTTTTGCTTCTCTAAATAAACTTTAGGATTAGTTTATTGATATCCACTAAATAACTTGTTGGCATTTTTGTCATGGTTGCATTGAATCTGTAGATCAATTTGAGAAAAAATGACATTGTGACAATGTTGAGATTTCCTATCCATGAACATGTAATATCTCTGTTAATTTATATTTTCTCTGATATATTTCATCACAATGTTTTTACTTTATATATTTTTACACTATTGTGCTATATTTATACCTAAGTACCTTATTTTGAGAATTTTAATGTAAATGGTATTGTATTTTCAATGTCAAGTTTCATTTGTTAATTGGTGGTATATAGAAAAGCAATTTGCTTATTGTATTAACTTTATATCTTACAATCTTATTATAATCATTTTTAGTTGCAAGATTTCTTTCTGGATTCTTGTGGATTTTCTATATACACAATAATGTTTTCTATGAACAAAAACATTTGTATTTCTTCCTCCCCATACTGTATACTTTTTATTTCCTTTTCTCCTCATATTGCATTAGCTAGTACTTCCAGTACGATACGGAAAAGTGATAAGGAAAATTTTTGCTTTGTTCCTAATCTTGGTGAGAAAACTTTAAGATTCTCATCATTAAGTAGAATGTTAGCTGGAGATACTTGTAGATATTCTTTATCAGATTGAGAAAATTTCTCTCTATTATTAGGTTACTGAGAGGTATTGCATAAATAGGTGTTATATATTATCCATTAATTTACTGCATCTATTAATATGATTATGTGATTTGCTTATTTAGCCTGTTGATATGAATCATTGGAGTACATTGGAGTACATTGATTGATTTTTCAAATGTTAAACCAGCTCTGCCTATTTGTGATAAATCCCCATTTATTTACAGTATATATATGTATTTTTTATCTTTTTGGATTTGATTTGCTAATACTACTTTGTTGGATTTTTTGTATCTATGTTCATGAAAGCTTTTTGTCTATAGTTTTCATTTTCATAATGTGTTTGGCCTAATAGAATGAGTTAGGAAATATTCCCTCTGCTTCTACTGTCTGGAAGAGAATGTAGAAAATTGGAATAATTTCTTCCTTAACTGTACTTATTTAGTAGATAAAGGTCTATTCAGATTATCTATTTCTTCTTGTGTTAGTTTTGGCAGTTTGTGCCTTTCAAGGAATTAATGTTTCATCTAGGCTATTAAATTTGTGAACATATACTTGTTCACAGTATTTCTTTATTATCCTTTTAGTGTCTGTGGATCTATAGCAATGTCCCTTCTTTCATTTTCTGATATTAGTAATTTGTATCTTCTTTCTTTTGTTTATAAATATTCTGGCTATCGGCATATTGATGTTATTTTTTTCAAGCCATCACCTAGATTTTTATTCACATGTTACTGTATTAAAATTGATTGAATTTTCCTTTGTATAAATATAGAATTAGTGTATACACCAAATTTAAAAATATTCAAACAGAGCAGAAGAACCAACAAGTAAAATCATCCTTCACTTCATTATGAACCCCTCCCCAAAGACAATCACTGTCAGTGTTCCCTCTTTTTAGTTGTACTAGTAAATATTATTATAAGTTTATATAAAAGACTTAGGCATCTAGTTTTTTATTATATTTTTTGATGTATTAACTCTACACAGAGTTATTATGTGAAGTTGGAGGAGTTTACTCACTAACACTATTATCTGCTTTTTTACCCCTTCCCCTTCCTAATTTCCATTATCTTGATTATAGTTTTTGGATAGTCTGCTAGTTGTCTTCAGGAATTTAAGCAATATTATTAAACTCTATTTTATATTTTATCAACTTTGGACAGTGATAAACAACAATAATAGCATAAACACTATAATTTTAAAAATAAAATGGCAATAGTATAGTTTTCTATCTCTAATTTCTCCTCTGTAATTATTTTTTTTTATATTTAAAGATTTTTATTTATTTTTATTCAAAGTACCAGCTCTGGTTTCATTGATTTCTTGTTTTCAAGTTCATTGATTTCTATTTTGATTCCTAACAGTTTTTTTTCTTTCTCTTTACTTTGGATTTAATTTGCTTTTCTTTCTCCTAAAAAGAAGCTTAGACAATTGGTTTTAGATCTCTCTTCTTTTCTAATGTGTTCGATGATGTAACCTTTCCTGTAAGGACTGGTTTCTCTGCATCTCACAAATTTTGATAAGTTGCTTTCATTTTCAAAATATTTTAAAATGTCTATTTCTTTTGAGATTTTTTCTTTGACCTATTTGTTACTAAGTAGTGTATTTTTAAATTTCCATGTATTTCCAAATTTTCCAGTTATCTTTCTGTTATTGATTGCTAGTTTAAGTCCTCTATGGTCTGGAAGCCGACTTTGTATAAACTCTATTCTTTAAACTTGTCAAGGTGTGTTTTATGGTCTCGAATGCGGGTCTATCTTGATGGATGTCTCATATGAGCTTGAGAATAATGTGCATTTTTCTGTTGTTGGACAAAATGATCTATGGATGCTCATTATATCCAGCTCACTGATAGCAATGTTGAGTTCCATTATATTGCTCCTCATTTTCTCCCTGCTGGATCTGTCTATATCTGATAGAGTGATGCTGAAGTCTCCAAATATAATTGTGGATTAATCTATTTTTCCTAGCATTTTTATTAGGGTAAGGTTATGGTTAACTAGTTTCTTCTGAAGACAAATCTTACAGAAGTGCAGGATGTCCCAATGACTTCATCTGGTGTTTTTACCTCTTGGATTTGTTCACACCTAGCCTCCAGCAATTTTTCAATAACAATTCAGGTTATCCTACCCCAGCATTTGTTCCTGGGGATGTTTCTGACCCAGTATGTTGTCACTCTGTGTATCCATTTATCTGTATTTGCCCTATGATCTCACTTTTCTTATCAAACTCAGAAAAGTTGTTGATTTTACAGCTTGTTCAGCTTCTTATTTGTTATTAAGACAGACTGGGATCTTCCAATGTCTTCACATGCTAAACTGGAAAACATAGCCATCTTTAATGTTTAAGCATAAATAGTTCTAGTAGAACATACATTGGCAATATATTTAGACATTCCATAAACCTTTATGTCTGTTAATCCAAGTTTTGCAGGCTTAATTCAAACATTTGGAGAAGGTTGAAAGGAACAAGACAAAGAGATGGAGTTTCTCAGTATTGGGTAGATGACGTACTTTAGGGACCTAGGTCAGGGTAAATCCTCAGCAGGCTTGGGTTTCTGCCTCTGTTGAATCATGAGTTCTCAGTGGTGTGCCTTGAGCTCATTCCATGCCCATAGGATCTCTACAAAGGTGAACCCGGCCTTCTAGAGCAGCTAATCTATAGGGTGGTCAACATTTTAGGAGGTGGATTAGTGCAATATCTCCACCCAGCCGGAAAAGAGAAACTACCTGAAGCAACCAGACATTTGAATTTGAGTTTGGTTTAAATTTGCAGCCTATAGAGAACGAGTATTTGCTAGTCTTGGCAGAAGCATAAAGCAGGCAGAGAGAACAGTGGTAGAGCAGGACAAGCCATTAACAAGCAGGGGCTGGAGCAGCCAGATCACTATAATAGCAGTTCCAGCCCTGAAAGTAGTGAATGCCCTCTCAGGAGAAGACAGCTAGGAGCTGTTTAATCACAGAGCTGCTGTTAGAAACTGGACATCACACTGTCTGTCCTCCAATGACCTTCCTTTCAGGCCCTGTGGCCTGGTGAAGGCTTTTCTGTTCTCCCCTCCTATCTCATTAGCTCAAACTGAAAAAAAAAGGGAGGTAGAGGAATTGTTTAAAATATTTAAGAAGACAAACTATAAATTTAATAGGCTAATTTAAAACTATTTTATTTGTTTATAAAAAAATATATGACCTAAGGAAATTCAATTAGGTAGAAAAAATGAATATTGGTTGCCATTATGTTTTCTAACAAGTGTTTACTGATCCTCTCTATGGGCTAGGCACTGTGCTAAGTTACTGCTATTGTATGAATGTTATGTCCCCCAAAATCCATATGTTGAAGTTCTAACCCCTAAAGGTGTATGAGTAGGTGAGGCCTTAGAGAGTTGCTTAAGTTATGAGGATAGGACCCTCTTGAAGGGTATTAGTATCTTTTCAAAGAGGCTTTTAGAAAGATCCCTAGCTCATTCTACCATGTGAAGATACAAGAAATCTGCAATCTGGAAGAGTTCTCACGTGACCATGTTGGCATTCTGACCTCTGCTTTTTTCAGCCTCTAGAACTGTGAGCAATAAATTTCTGATTTGATAAGCCTCTCTCATTCTACCTTGTTATAATAGCCCAAGTGGACTAAGATAATTACCAAAGCACAGAAACATGGAATCAATCAAATATATTATGACACTGTACGTTAATTTAAAAAATAAAGGTATACCATAAGAAAAAGCTTCAGGGAAGGAAAAAATGGGATGGCTGTAATACAACAATAAAATAAATAAATAAATAAAGTGAATGTGTTTTGAAAGAAAGAAAAGAAAGAAAGCTTGGAAAGTTGGGTTTTGTTCCATCAAATATAAAGGCTACACACACGCATAATGGACTTTGCCATTAAGCAGTTTAGGAACTGATGGGGAAGAGAGACAGATCAATTATTTACTATAATAAAAGCCAAGGCAGAGTTTCGCTCACTGTGTGTGAACAAGCACAGATGAGGAATATCCCAGTCACCACAGGGATGTGGAGTCTGGAGTTGGGATGTGTCACTCTCCTGGCATGTAGAAGTGTTCACCAACCCAGGAACTCTCTGAACTTCATACCTTTGGGATTTGGGGGGGAAACTTCATCATGTACGTATGATAGTTCATTGACTAAATTTTTCAACCCCTCTCTCCTTCAGGAGTTAGAGGATGGGGCTGAAAGTTCCAAACTTCAAATCATGGCTTTGTCTTTCTGTGACCAGGCCACCAAACATGGCCTCATAAAAGATGTTCCTATCAGCCAGGCAACTTCAAAGGATTTAGGAGCTGTGTCAGGAATCAGGGTCAAAAACCAAGTATTCGAACAAAAGATGCTCCCCCTTCTCTTATCACTTAGGAAATTTTTAAGAGTTTCAGAAGTTCCATGCCAGGGACTAAGGGCACAGACCAATACACATTTTTCTATTATTTCATACAGGGGCTGAGGTTTAAAGGGTGAACCTAGGTGGTTAGATGTGGAGGAAGAGAAACCCTAGAATATGTATTTTAATAGAACTGGAGCCCATATGGCAAAAATAGTGGCGAGCACAGTCTATTCTCATTATTCATGGCAGTTATGCTATTTAAACTTTCCATAAGCATTGAATTAATGAATAGTACTGAACTATTGTTGCTAGGACAAATATAGAGTGAGTTTCCTGCAAGCTTCAGGTCACAACATTTTCATTAACCAAAATACCTTTTGTGCAATATAGGTTTGCCAGCATCTTGGTAAAGCAAGCCAGTCATATCAGCGTTCAAAACCTGTTCTACATAACACCTTTTCTGTATAACACTTACCAGATATTTTAAAAATTCTTCTGTGGCCTTCTAATTTCTTTAGCCACACTTATTTCAGGCCTTTATGTATACAAAATGGTGTGCTATTCAACATAGTGCTTGAAGTCCTAGCCATAGTAACTCAATAAATAAGTAAATAAATAAATAACATCCAAATTGGAAAGGTAGAAGTAAAATTACCTCTGCTCGCAAACAACTTGGTTTTATATGTGTAGAAAACCCCAAACATCCCACAAAAACTATTCTAATAAACATATTTAGCAAAGTTGCAAAAAACAAAATTAACACAAAAATCATTTGTGTTTCTATACACTAGCAATGGATGACCCAAAAGGAAGTTAACAATTCTATTCACAATAGCATTATAAAGAATGAAATAGGAATAAATTTGACCAAGAAAGTGAAAGTCTTGTACACTGCAGGCTATAAAATGTTGCTGAAGGAAATTAAAGACACAAACAAATGGAAAGACATAACATATTAATAGATTGGAAGGTTTAATATTTTTAAGGAGTCAATACTACTCAAAGTGACTTACAGTATTCATGCAATCTCTATAAAAATCTGTATGGTATTTTTTACAAAAATAGAAAAATTCATTCTAAATTTATGTAAAATTTTAAGGAACCCCAAAGAACTGAAATAATCTTGAAAAAAAAAAGAGCCAAAGTCTCATACTTCCTGATTTTAAAACTTATTACAAATTTGCAATAATCTAAACAGTAGTACTGGCATACAGACAGAAATATAGACCAATCAATAGAATAGAGAGCCAGAGGTAAATCCTCACATGCAGTTCTGATTGGAAAAAGTCCAGCTGTTGTTAATATAATGAGAATGGTTTACGTGGCATCAATGTAGCCTGGTAACCAAGAAGAGTGACTGGAATGTGCATGCATGAATAATGATGACTTCACTGTACTAGTCAGTGGGACAGCAAATGCTGTTGAGTGAAAATATGTACTGTGTAGCCATCACGTTCAAAATGACTGAGTGAATACAGCCATGAATCTGCATCAAATTTTGCAGTAAGTTTGAGCATTCCTCCACAGAATTTATTCAGATGATTCAGAAGGCCTCAGCTATGAGCAACAGGTGATTGGCAGCTTCATCATGACAATGCACTAGCTCACGAATCAGGTCTCATGCTGAGTTTTTTTGCAGAATATCAAATCACCTCGGTTACTCAGCTCCCCTCCACCCAGATTTGGCACCCTGCAACTTCTGGCTTTACCCAAAACTAAAATTACCTTTGTAAGGGAAGAGATTTCAAACTGCTGATGAGATTCAGGAAAATAGGACAGGGCAGCTGATGGAGATTGGGAGAACTGTATGAGGTCCCAACGTGGTAATGGTTGCACAGTAATGTGAATAAACTTAATCACACTGAACCAATTAAAGGTGATTAAACTGGTAAGTGTTATGATTTATATAAACAAAACACAAATGTCCATACATGATAGGCCATCAGAGAACATTGGTGCTGAGAATTTATGTGCATACAGGATCTATTGCTTATAGCATCTAATGCTGCTTGCTGCATAAAAAAGTAAATGTAAAACCCAAAGTAGATATTAATTTTTTCATCATGAGCTACACAATGACTGAAGGGCATATTTTTAAATTAAATGTATTCGAATGACATGGTTAATAAAATCATATAGGTTTCAAGTATATAAATCTATAATATATCATATGTACTGTATATTGCATTTGCATTGTGTGCTCACTACCTAAAGTCAAGTCTTTCATTACCATCCATTTGACCTCCTTTATTGTTTACTATCACCCAACCCCAATTCCCTCTGGTTACTAACATAATTTGTCTGTGTCTCTAAGTTTATGTTTGTTTTTCCTGTTTGCTCATTTGTTCTTTCAGTTTTATATTCTACATATGAGTAAAATTATATGGTTCTTCACTTTTTCTATCTGACTTATTTTGCGTAGCCGATATTCTCAAGATCCATCTGTATTGTTGCAAATGACAATATTTCACCTTTTCTTATGGCTAAGTAGTATTCAATTGTATATATATAACCACATCTTCTTAATGAAATAATCTATTAAAAAACATTGGTTGTTTCCATGTCTTAGCCACCATAATAATGCTTTGATGAACTTGGGGATACATATATCTTTTAGAATAGATGTTTTCAGGCCCTGGCTGGTAGCACAGTGGATAAGGTGCCGGCCTGCGAACCCAAAGGTTGCAGGTTTGATTCCCCAGCCAGGGCACATAACCAGGTTGCAAACCAGGTCTCCAGTCAGGTCTGTGGCTGGAGGCAGGTGAAACACAACCATACACTGATGTCTCTCTCCCTCTCTGCCTCTCTCCCTTCCCCTCTTTCTAAAAATAATGAAATAAAATCAAAAAAAAAAAAAAAGAATAAATGTTTTCAAATTTTGGGGGCAGATACCCAGAAGAGGAGTTGCGGGGTCATATGGAAACTCTATTCTTAAATTTTTGAGAAAATTCCATACTGTTTTTCATAGTAGTTATACCAATTTACAGAAGGACATATTTTAAAATACCTTTGCAACTCTATAAAGTCTTTATCCAGCTCATTTTCAGAAAACTAAATAGTCCTCACACATTTGTTGGAAAAGGAATATTGATGCCAATTTTCTTCCTCCTGCTGGATTCAGAATTAAAATTTATTTTCTTTTTCCTCTAATATGGTAGAAAATTCTCACTAGCACACAAAGCTATAATTGAAGTCTATTGAAATGGAAATCCTCTCTTAAGGCATCAGAATAAGAAGCCAGTTCAAAATTAAATTCAATATCAAAATATTTTGAAGTTGTGCCCAAATCTCACTTGAAATCCAAACTATATCTAAAGAAGTGTTCAAAAACTCTGATGATGTTCTGTGCTTTTATTTTTATGTTCCTTTGCTGATGCTATTTTTATGCTGTGATAGAAATGTTTCTCTACTCCCACACAGTCCAATTTTCAGTAACATTTCTAATCAAGACAAACTCAAGCTAGGAAATCTTAAAATAAGGTCTTCATTCTTAAGATTTTACACTACAACCTAAAACAGAAAACTGAATAAATAACAGAAAGCACTAACTCATGTAGGCTGACTGGCATTAAAAGGTTTATACTTCCTTGAATATTTGCATTGAACATGTACTAGATATTGAAATAACTCATTCATTAAAAAGTCAGCATATGGAATTAATTATGCCTACTTCATATAGATAAATTAGAGTCAGAGGAAATGTCATGCAATTTTTTGGCAGCTCAGTAACACAAAAATAGATAAAAAATTATTTTCCCAGCTTTTTTTCTTCAGTTCTTTCTGAGGCTTACCAACTGTACAAAAAAATAAAAGTGTGTAGTATAAGTCAATAATTGTTCATTTAAGATCACTTAGATAAAAGGGTTGGCCTTTCCTAACACCATGAATATTATCAATAAATGGAAGACTATCACAACATGAAATTATAAAAGCACCATAAAAAAAGAAATACCCTTACCAGAATATTGAAAGTAGAATTATGAAAAACAACAAACTGACTGCAGCCCCAGCTACTGTCTGCTACTGCCTAAGCTACTCTCAGTGAAACTACCTACCTGAGTCCAATCAACCCTCAGATCCGTGAAAGATGCTAATAACATAACCCGTGGTTGCTGTTGCATGCTGCTAAATTTGGGTGGCTCTTTTACAGCCACAGATGAGGCAGGTAGTAACTGCTGCTCAATTTTTCTTTCATCTTCTTCTGAAAAAATGGGCTTTTAATAGTTACTTGAGTTATTTGGTACATTTTAAATTTTGTCACTTTGCCTGTGGTAGAAATAGCTTTTGACCTAAAGGCTTTGCCTTTATCCTAGGGGTCAGTTGAGCATATGTTGATCTTTTGAAACATCTGCTTCTGGGAAAATTCAAACACTATAATCTTTTAGGTCAACTGTACAAAAGTCTAGGGGAAAAACTCTTTGAAAATAACATTTTATTTCCAAAGTTCTGCATGACATCTTTACAAAACATTTAGAAATATACCACTAGGAAAAATTAAGGCATATTATGACAATCTTACCATAATTGTAAATTCAAAAATTAGTTTCTTGTCATTTAATGTTATTCACATAAATGCTCATTTCTTCTGTTGGAATAGCATCAAAACTAGAACTTGTCTTCTACATACTCTGTTGAGCAGATACGTTAGAGCTGCTTTGTCAGTTACTCTATTCAGACATGATGCAATTTACTTCTTAAAATTAAAAACAGCATCCAAATGTCACTACCATCTTCTTTCATAATGTTCATTGTGAAGTGTTAATTAGGTCATTGATGGAGCCCATAATTTTTATTTAGGCAACATAAAAAAATTAACTTTAGTAATATTAGATTGTGAATATGAATAAACAGAAAGCTTACTGGAAATGGACTTGGGAGGCTAGAAGAGACCTCTCAAGCACTTGCCACTCTATGCGCATGACTCACTCCAACAGGTGGAGAGTACTTTGCGTATTCCACACAAAGTGATGCTACTTCACTATCTCAGCAGGAGGAAGAAGGTTTCCTCCTTGCTCTGGAACAGCTCAGCCAATGGGAGACTTGCATAATGCAACTAATGAAAAGTCACTGTACTTCAAACTTCTTATTTTCTCCTTTAGAGTCATTGTTTGTAACAGTTGCTCCCAAGTCCATAAAAAAGTATTACTCTCTTTTGTTTCTCTAAACTTGGGTGTAATTTGCTATGGCACTGTATGCCCCAAATCACAAAATGAACTTATTTTGGTAGAGAACTATCTTATTTCTTTAATGTCAATAACATAAAATATTTCTGTAAATTTCACATTATATAATAGTGGGCATTCATTTCTGTGAAATACAGACCTTTTATAGCAATTATATTTGAAAATATGTCTATCATATTTTAATCCATTAGCAAATTTTGGCTTCTTTGAGATCACTGCACATCTTCTTATCTCTTATTTTCTAATTACGTATAAAGAATTTTAGAAGTAGTATACTATACATCAGTTATTGCCACAATAATATGACATCACCATCCATGCTAAAATTTTGTGACACAGTGCAATAGGCAACTACTTCTCAGTTATGCATCTGAGGGTCAGATGGGATAGCTCTGCTTCATGTGACTCATTCCAGGGCCATGTGTCTGATTCTGTTCTCATGAGAAAACCTCAAAGGAAAAAGAACACTTCCAGCCTCCATTCATTCATATTCTAAAATGAGCCCCAAGCCACATGGCCCCAAGGCCTAGGGTGAACAGAAGTAAGTCCACAGCAAAGTGAAGCATTGGGACCAAACTGTCAATCCACAATACATGGTCAATGAGGACAGTTATGCTTCCTTGAACCATAAATCATGTATTTAGCCCACCCAGATATGTTTCAGAGCCCAACCCTCCAGCTCAGCCAGTAAGTCCTTGTTCTACATCTTGTTCAGGTCTCACTCCAGGTCAAAGGTCCTACTTCTGCCTTGTCCAGACCTAATTCCATGATGCGATAGTAGACTGCCATTCTACTCTCCTCAGACTCTAAAGGAATGACCTAAATATAAAATTCTCCCAGCATGCCTCAATGAAGTATGTAAAAGAAGTATTAACAGCATGATTTTGGAGTGATTAAAGTCATAGTAACTACTACTGTCTATTGACAATTTAACATGTGACAAGCATTATGTATGGTATTTTACAGAATTATTCCACAAGGCAGGAAGTATCCATATGGACTTATCCTAAAACAGGAATTACCCATCTGAAGAGTGAGAACTTTGAGTGGGCAAATTTTATGCCCACTACTAAATCCTAACTGAATATAATAAATATAATTTTGTCTGCCATTCTTATGGTTAAAGCAGAATTGATGAATCTACCAAGACAAGGTGTTTCGCCCTTGTCAGCCTAAGGCTTTTTACTTCCTAGGATTCTATAATTTTTGTAGAGAAACAAAGAAAAGGAAAAAATATGGAGCTAATTTGTTGAAATTGTAGATTAGTTCCTGCTACAGGATGTCCAAAGCACCCGTTTCCTGTCCCTTCCAGCTGGGTTCTTCAGCTGAACTTTTGTTTAGCAAATCACTTCAGATCCTTCCAAAAGCCAATGCTTTGCTTAAGTTTCCAGAGCCAGTTTCTCTTGTTTTCTACCATGAGCCCAAACTGACACAAAGTCCTCCCACATGAGTAAGCTAGTTTAAGTCACATAGAATGTCACCATGCACTGAATCATCCAGTCCTTAAGGGGAGGGTTGGAAGACGTTTTCCACCTATGTATAATCAATGTCTAAAACAAATTCCTGGAACACAACATGCTATAGACTGAATGCTTGTGTCCCTCCAAAATCCATGTTAAAACCTAATCCCCACCCTTGGCTGCTGGCACAGTGGATAGATAGGGCACCAGCCAGCAAACCCAAAGGTCACTGGTTAGATTCCCCAGCCAGGGCACATGACCAGGTTGCAAGCCAGGTCTCCAACCAGATCTGTAGCTGGAGTCAGGTGAAAGGCAACCATATAACGATGTTTCTCTTCCTCTCTGCCTCTCTCCCTACCTCTCTCTCTAAAAATAATAAATAAAATATTTTAAAAAGCCCTGGCTGGTGGCACAGTGGATAAGGTGCTGGCCTGTGAACCCAAAGGTTGCTAGTTCAATTCCCAGCCAGGGCACATAACCAGGTTGCAAGCTAGGTCTCCAGCCAGGTCTGTAGCTGGAGGCAGGTGAAAGGCAGCCATACATTGATGTCTCTCTCTCTCTCTGCCTCTCTCCCTTCCCCTCTCTCTACAAATAAAAAATAAAATTTAAAAAACCCCAGAAAAACCTGATCTCCAATATAATGGTATTTGTAGGTGGAACCCTTAGGAGGTGCTTAGGTCATGATGTGTAGCACTTGTGAATGGGGTTAGTGCCTTATACAAGGGATCCTAGAGAGCTCTCTTTCCTCTTCACTGCATGAGGACACAGTGAAAAAACAGCCATCTATGAACCAGGAAACAGGTTAGACACCAGATCTGCTGGTGCCTTGATCTTGGAATTTCCAGCTTCCAGAACTACAAAAAAATAAATTGTTTTCATAAGCTGCCCTGTTGATGGTAGTTTATTACAGCAACTTGAAAGGACTAAGACAATACATTTTTTTTTTTTTTTTTTTTCAGATTTCCATGAGGACCTTCTGTCTCTTCTTATTTAAGGATAACATGTATCACCCACTTTTATCCTACTGCTATTCTTCAACTTGCCTGAATGAAATAAATTTTAACCTAAGAAGGTTGGGAGCTCAGACTATTTCTCAGCAAATATTCAATGATCAAAATGATTCTGTGGGAGTTTATGGTAAATTTATGGCCTTGTATTAATAAAATATATAGCAATTAATTGCAAAGAGAGTTGTCCCAAGGGAAAAAAGAAGGTATCCAAGTTTTCTTAGCCTAGAATAGAAATCTCTACAGAATGATAACTGTTATCTATAATACTTCAACACAGATAAAGAAAACTGGGCTTTCTTAAATCTAAGTTAGCTTTGAAGAAAGTAAGGAGATTATTCTAAAACTATTCTGGGTATTGTCAGTTGCCAAAAAAACTTGAACAAGATTTAAGAACAAGTTCTTTCTTTAAGGGACTATGTTCTTTATCTGCAAAATAAATTTCAGATGCAACATTAAGAGAATAACTAGACTTCTCAACACTAAAAATAAAAGGAAGAATTTGTTCATTCTATGTTAGAAAATTAAAGTTAATCTTGTAACATTTATTGGGGGGTTCTATAGTTATTATGTCCATCATAGAAAAATGGAAAATATTATTAAAATACTAAGAAAAATTATCTATAATTTTTAAGTGTTAGGACTCTTTCTACTGTAGGTAACAGGAAAGCTCAATTCAAATTGCATAAGCAAGGAGATCTATTGGCTCCTAGAACAGGCCGAAGCCCCAGAGCAGCCACATCCCCAGAGCATTATGGAGTTAGGTCAAATGATGTTTCCAGGACCAGATTTCCATCTCATTATCTCTGGTTTTGTCATCCATGAGGTTGGCTCCATTCTCAGCAAGTGTGGCTACACTCTAGCTACCTTAGCACGACCTAGCCTCCAGTCCCAAATCTTTTGGGAAAAGAAAGACTTTGCACCCTGATGGCTGAGACCAAAGCTTCAGAATTGAGTTGGTTCTGAATGGGTCTAGCCATGACTCCCTCAGAAGTTCAGGGTGCTGACTTGGGGGACCAGGGGCAATGCCTGCCTCCCAGGCAACAAAAACTGCAAGTAGTGGACACTTGATGCTAGAGTGAGAACTGGGGTTGATGTATGAAGGAGAAAGAATGAGAATGGGAGACTAATCACCAATGTCTACTACTATAATACCATCACAGAAAGAAAACAACCATTAACATTTGCTTTTTGTATGTGTTTACACACACGCAGAGACAATTATAAGAAATTAGACATCTAAAACCTGATTTACAGACATCATAAACTAAGTTAAATTTTTATTATCCCACCTTTATGAAATTTTTAAAAGTTAAATTTAAAAGACTAGTGGGTGCTTGCATGGGGAGGTAGAAAGACAATGGTAATGTTCTCTTTTTTTAAATATAAGCCACTTTTTATTATATATTTTCATTATAATATACCTCTCCTATACCCTCTTTCACCTCCACCCATCCACCTTTTCCCACCTTGCAGTCACCACACTATTGTCTGTGTCCATGAGTTCTTTCCCTCTTTTTTCCTTTGTTACTCAATCCCTTTCCCCTACCACCTCTCCAGAGCTGTCAGCCTCCTCTCTATTTACAAGTGTCCCTTTATTTTGCTTGTTATTTCAGTTTTTTCATTAGATTCCACATATGAATGAAATCATATAATACTTGTCTTTCTCTGAGTGGCTTATTTGACTTAGCATAATGTTCTCCAGGTCCATCTATGTTGTCCCAAAGGGTAAAATTTTCTTGTGTTTTTTAAAATTCATTTATTTATTTACTGACTTATCTGATGGGAAGGGAGAGAGGAAGATGGGAAGTAAAATATCAAAGGGTTGCCTCTCAAACGTGCGCTAATTAAGGACTGAACCCACCAACATGAGGGTTCCCACAACATTGCAGGACAATACCCAACTGAGCCACAAAAGTCAGGGCAAATTTTTTCCTTTTTACAGATGAATAGTATTCTATTGTGTAAATGTACCATAGCTGTTTTATCCACTCATCTACTAATGAACACTTGGGCAGCTTCCAAATCTTGGCTATTGTATGTAACACTATAATGAACATATGGCTGTATATATTATTTTGAACTAGTATCTTGGGTTTCTTTGAATAAATTCCCAGAAGTGGAATCACTGGGTCATCCAAAACTTATAAAGAACTTATAAAACTCAACACACACACACACACACACACACACACACACACAACCTTAAAAAATGGGCAAAGGACTTGAATAGGCACTTCTCTAAAGAGGACATACAGGCAGCCAATAGACATATGAAAAGATGCTCAGTGTCACTAATCATCTGAGACATGCACATTAAAACCACAATGAGATATCACTTCAGACCTGTCAGAATGGCTATAATCAATAAGTCAACAAATAACAAGTGCTGGTGAGCATGTGGAGACAGGGAAACCATTTTGCACTGTTGGTGGGAATACAGGTTGGTGTAGCCACTGTGGAAAGCAGTATGGAGTTATGCCAAAAAATTTAAAACGTTCTTTGCTTTGATTATGATGATGCTTACATCATTTAGCAAAACTCTCAAAACTATGCTCTCTAAATGGGTGAATCTTATTATATGTAAGTTATTCCTAAATAAAGTTGAAAACAACTAAGTTAAATAATAAAAACTAAAGTATAGACTTCTTTTAAGTTTATAGTGTATAATAAACATTGTTGTATGAGAAGAAACTTGAATTTTACAGTTAGTATATAGTCCAAAACCATGGAATTAGTAGGGCTAAAACAAAATTTCAAAATCAAGGTCAACGACATATGAAAGACTTTAAAAAATAAAAAATAAATCCAAGTTCATGAAATTTGCATCAGAGAGTCAAAGCCACTAATATGTCTGGAAAATATTTGTATTACATGGTATCTGAGCAAATCAGTCATGACTAATTTTAATGTTTTCCTTAATTCATTCAAGAGATAAGTATCATGAAAACTAAATTAATATTCCAGATAGGACCAGAATCAAAAGACAGAATTGGCATGATAAAGTATCTTTATTTATTTTTCATGGCTGATACATTGAAATTTTCCTCAGTCAAAAAACAGCTTGGATTTAATAATACCATCCTAGTCAGGGACCAGTAGTAACTCACATAAGTATAGCAGGGACAGAGTTGGTTCATATTAAACTGATAATGTAGCAAATGTACATGAGGTCTGTCTCAAAAGTATCAGCTTTGCAAACTATTTTAATTATATTGATATTGGCTCAATACTTTCAGGACAGAGCTCATACATGCATCTGGTTCAGATTTGTTAAGGATAAAATACCTAATGCAAAAGAAAGTTTCTGCTGATGCTAATTGCGCATGTTTCATTTCTTTGTCTCCACAACTGCCACATTGTGTTTATTATTTAGAGGGTTTCCTTATTCTTCTTATAATCCAGTGTTTTAATTGAATTTTAGGATATTAAAATGCAGGCATGTAGCAGTCCCAGGACACTACAATGAGATATGCTAGACTTATGTGTGAGAGATGAGCTCTGTGATCAAAGAACAAGGTCTGCTTCTTCTAGATATTGCAGTTAAGGTCAACTCTCAACTGTGTCTCCTTGGGAATAGGAGTATGTTTTCTGTTAGTATTGCTAAATATTTATGTGACATTTGAGGTGATCAGAAGTCCCTAAATAGCTTTTATATGCCATCTCCCTCAAGGGCTTGCCTAGAATGTCATTTTTTATACATTTTAGAAATAGAAGGTCTACATCAGCATCAATGGGTATCTCAAAACGTTGACTCCAGACAAGGATTTGTGATCCTTTTCAATAAATAGAAAATCATTCTGGACTTGAAGCAGAAGAGAAAGAGTTTAGCAGAAAATACTTTTTTTTTTCTTTTAGAAACATGACTTCAGCAGGTTGACAGAGTGGATTAGTGAGTGGAGAAAATGGTTGGAGTAGACATAACAAGAGTCAGCATGTGGATTTAGCATTCACAAGTGTAGGTGTAAATAAAGTGGTGAAGAGACATGATCTGAAAATATCAACATAGACAGAGCTTTTACCCTCTACATCTTGCCCACTGAGTCAGGCAAGAGTCACAGCTGAAGTGAAACAAAGCAATGGCATCACCATGTTGTATATTTAGTCATTTGGGGCACATTTAAGTATGTTGGCTCTTGTGTCCTTTTAACACTTTCATTATTAAAAACAAATAAATCCCAAAAATTCCCCATTCCTGGCTTCAAAAGGTGTTCTAAGCTCATTGAATACTTTTCCTACCCCAGCTCTGGAGTAAAGCATTTTTCTGAGAAGCCCTGGTACTTACAGTCAGGAGTGGTATTACACAGAGAGCAAGATCTGAGTGCTAGAGGTACTCGCGGCCCCTAGAATGTGTCTGCTTCTAGGACCTTTCAGCAAATAAAGATGGATCACACAAATGCACACACATTCACACACACACGCTGGTATGCATATCAATGTACATGTACACACAAACAAGTATACACATATATGTACACGAATACATACCTATTCATTTTATATTCTTTCCTATATTTTAAAATAAATATTCTTTTACATTTTAATTTTTTTAGATTTGGAATAAATCTTATAATCCATTCATCCAAGGAAGTAATGTTTCCTTTCTTTTTCTTTTTAAAAAAATTTTTTAATTAAATATTTTATTGTTGTTTTGTTACAGTTGTCCCAATTTTTCCACCTTTGTTTTTCTTTATTATTTATTTAGCCCACCCCCAACTCCCACAGTCATTCCCTACGCTATTGTCTATGTCCATGGGTCATTCATATATGCCCCTTCTTTCCACCCTTATCCCCCTCCCTTCTCCTCTGGTCAGTGTCAGTCTGTTCCTTTTGTCCATGCCTCTGGTACTATTTTGCTCAGTTGTTTGTTTTGTTCATTAGGTTCCTCTTATAGATGAGATCATATAGTGCTTGTCATTCACTGACTGGGTCATTTCACTAAGCATAATATTCTCCAGTTCCATCCATGCTGTTGTAAAAGGTAGCAGTTCCTTCTCTTTTTCTGCTGTACAGCATCTCATTGTGTAAATGTACCACAGTTTTTTGATCCACTCATTTACTGATGGGCACTTAAGCATGCGGCTATTATAAATAATGCTGTTATGAACCTAGGGGTGCATAGGTTCTTTCGAATTGGTGATTTAGAATTCTTAGGATATAATCCCAGCAGTAAAATCATTGGGTCAAAAGGCAGTTTCATGTTTAGTTTTTTTTAAAAGAAATTCCATACTGTTTTCCACAGTGGCTGCATCAGTCAGCATTCCCACCAATAGTGCACTAAAGTTCCCTTTTCTCCTAATCTTCACCAGCACTTATTGTTTGCTGATTTGTTAATGATGGTCGTTCTGACCAGTATAAGGTGTTATCTCATTGTAGTTTTAATTTGCATCTCTTTATTGGCTACTAATGTTGAGCAAGTGTTCTTATGTCTATGGGCCACCTGTATGTCCTCCTTGGAAACATGTTGATTCAGGTCCTTTGCCCATTTTTAAATTGGATTGTTTGTCTTCTTGGTGTTGAGTCATGTGAGCTCTTTATATATTTTGGAGATCAAACCCTTGTCTGAGATATCATTGGCAAGTATGATTTCTCCTATGGTCAGTTCCTTTTTATTTTGTTGATGGTCTCTTTGGCCATTCAGAAGCTTTTAAATTTGATGTAGTCCCATTTGTTGATTTTCCCCTTAATTACCCGTGCCCTAGGGGATATATTAGCCAAAACATTGCTGTGTGGAATACTGAAATTTTACTGCCTGGGTTTTCCTCTAGGTGCCATGACTTGTATTAGTCTTTTATCCACCTTGACTTTATTCTGGTGTATAATGTAAGCTGATGATCTAGTTTCATTTTTTTGCATGTGCTGTTCCAGTTTTCCCAAGGCCATTTGTCGAAGATGTTATTTTTACTCCATTTTATGCTCCTTCCCCCTTTGTCAAATATTAACTGACCATAGAGACCTGGGTTGTTTCTGGGTTCTCTATTCTCTACTATTGATCTATGTGTCTTTTTATGCCAGTACCAGACTATTTTGATTATAGTAGCCTTATAGTCTAATTTGATACCAGGTATTGTTATTACTCCTACTTTTTTTAAAAAATCAAGATTGTTCAGGCTATTTGGGGTTGGTTTTGGCTCCATATAATGTCCATGCTACCATAAGCAATTTACATATTCAGTGGAATCCCTATTAAAAAACCAGCAGCATATTTTACACATAAAGAACAAATATTTTAAAAATTCATACCTTTACATTTTAGAGTTCATGAGCTCACATTAATACTCCCCATTCTACAATAGTTTATTTCCACAGGGATCTTCCTGGCCTTCTCATATTCCATATATGTATGACCTTCCACCCACAGAGAGAACCTTGGCTCCCCAAAACATCAACACTATAATACAACTAAAATAGTTGCAGGCTTGTTTCACCCTACAACTATAAAAAAATAGACCTAATAAAAGCAATTAAGTATTGCTTGCCATTTTTCACACCATCACCACCACTTTACCTCCCATGTCTGAGGAAAAATGGTCAAATACTGTGTTCACAAATTACTAAATTTATTCCCCCTTCTTTAGCGTGGTTACAGTATTCATTTGAAATACATTTCATTCTGTTTTCTGTCTTAATTTTTTTCTTTTCCATTTTTGTTGATTTCATTTTAATTTTTTAAATTTGTAGAACAATAACAGAGTTCCAAAGGTCAAAACTATTCCAAAAGATATACTCATAAAAATGTGATTTCCTCTTTTATCTCTTCCAACTAGATTGTGCTAACCACTGTAGGTGGCCAACTTCATTATCTTCTGGTTTACCATTCCTGCACAACTCTTATTAAAGATTAATAGGCACATGTATGTGTAATTAGTATATACTATATACAAGTCCCTCTTTATTAAAGATAGTATACAATATATGCTCTGTACATGCACTTTGGTGTTTTTACTTAGCAATATATTAATAAAATCACTCCATGTTAGTTTATAGAGATTACCTCATTTTTTGCTACAGCTGCATAGTATTCTACTGTGTCTATTCAACCTGTCTACTATATTTGAAAATTTAGGTACTTTCCAATATTTCTTGAAATTTGTTTTATTTATTCATTTACATGTAACTTGACAACAATGATATTCTCTGTCTCTGAATAATGCTGAAAGTATAGTTTTGTGTGATTTCATTTACCATTGTTATTAATTTTATGTCATTTCTGAAGGCTATGGGAAATTCAAAATCAGGTGGCTACCATTAACCTCCAGGCTACTAATCTTTTCATTTCAAAAATTATTTTTCTTTACTTTTTATGTCAATCAATCTACTTTTATGTCAATCTATTCTTGTTTTATGGATCAATGAATTCTAAATCTCTTGAAGAATATAAACAAGATTTTTTTAAAATTTTTCTTTTGGTCTCTGAATTGTCTGTTTTCTCCAGGGTCTGTTGTCTTTTCATTTTATGTCTTTATTGTCCTTTAAAACAAGTGGTTATTGGTTGCCCATTCTCATTCATGAATAAAGGGATAAATTGCTAACATGGGTATACAGCATGCATGTCCTCTGAATATATACAATCTAATTTCCCTACTAAGGTCCTTACCTGAACAGGAAAGTTGACTGCACCATCCATGCACATGGGTGCTACCTGTCTTTTGTCAAAACAGGGTACTTCCTTACTCCCATGCCCACCATCAACAAAAAGGGCTTTACCTTGGGAGAGTTCTATATCCACATTCAGATCCCTAGGATTCTTCACATAGGTCATCTGACATGTTTAGAGATCACAGCTCCAATTCTATTCTGGAAACAATCCCAATGCAATAGATGCTATCTCCACTGTAGATACTTCTCTGATAATATTTTAGAATTTAGCCCTACTCTAGTTGGTTTTCTAATATTACCTTTTGGTTTTCCACCTTCAAGAAACTAGTTTCATTATCAGACCTTTTGTTGTTCTCTCCTCTCCTCTCAAGACTTTCATGAATTAATTTTATTTTAAATTTCCTTATAGTTATTTCAATAGAATGTGTGGAGGGAACAGAGGCCAATGTGAATAGTTAGACAAGTTTGTCTAATTTTTTTTTGTCCTTAGAGAATGGATAGCATGGCAAACTGCATGAGTGGGTAAGGTTAGTTGGCATTATTCATGGCAAGTATTAATGAGAGTTTGCACCTTGGGTAAACTTTGGTTTACAGGAGCCATCTTAAAAGCTCTGCTACAGGCTAAAGCCACAAGTCATTGAAGAGAGAGGAGATGATGGAGTGAAAAATGCATCGGATTGGTTGTCTTGGTTGGTCCAGAAGTTCCAGTGAAATGTTTTGCCTTCCAGTAAGCTCACCCTTATACATATCACAACCTTTCAGCACCACCACCCTATAATCTAAAGGGGCTTCGTACAATGACAGATCCATAAGTAGAAATCAGGAATTCACTTCCTTATTCTTCCCACTTCTAATTCTTCAGTTCACAGAGAAAATCTGAAAATTCAGCTTATTTCACTACATTAATGATATCCACTCTCTATAATTGATTTCAGATACGAAGTAGAGTCTCCTGCACTGAGTCAGCCTCAGGATTCAGATGTTAAAAAAAAAAAAAAAAAAAAAGGACTAGGTTGCTTTACTTATTTCAGACACTGCCGTTCTATATCAGCAGCAGTAATATTCCATTTTTAAACATCTTTATTAGATTAAAGAGAAGGTTGAGTATTTCTCAAAGAGCATTCCATTGTAATGGTAATGTAGTTTTTGAACTCAATTTTAGGGATTTCACGTAGAATTACTTCAATTCTTTAGCATTAGCTGTAAGAACTAAAAGATTTTAGAAAATGAAAGCTATTTTTCTTCACAGGCACAGGGAGCGAAGGAATTTTAACATTTGATAATAACCAAAACTCATTTGCTGAACTATCCTGCTTTCATTGTAAAAAAAGGAGTGGAGATGAGATCCCTGCCCCCTCAGGCTTTCCATCTGTATATGTTGCATTATGTCTGTTCTAGTGATTAACTATCAATACTATCCATTCTCTAGTTCGTATTTCCTTTTTCAAAACTTCATAGGAAGGTTATGACTTTATTTCTTCATTTCCTCCTTATTTTGAAGCTGGCCTTCTTCTGCTTTGCAGATTGCTCATAATGATCACACATAAAAAGTGTGCTGCAGAAACCTCAGCTCAGATGAAGAACAGTTCTCTTTCTCAGGAATCTCACTCACAGTCTCCTTTCTCAATATTTTTTTGTTTTTGTTTTTGATTTGCAGTGTGTCATATATTAACATGGATTCACATTCATAAAAAAAAAGACTTGCCACTATCATAATCATACTTTTAAAAATAAATGCTGAGAGGTTCTCAAGCATTGAGTTTCTAACAGCATGTAAAATTCTATTTGATTCTTTATCTGTCTTTCTTTTCTCTCCTGCCTTTTAATCTGTCATTTCATGCTTTATGGGTGAATATTTCCAAAAGACCAGATGAACAACTCTGGGCATAAAGTTGATGGAAGCTTACCAAACTCCAGTGAAGTCTTTGATATAAATGGAGTTCAAAAAGGAAATAAATAAAATAGATTTAGAAATTTTCAACTTCAAAGTCTTACCACTACTTCCCTTTAATCAAATATTTAAAATATAATAAGTAGCCCCCTGGCTCAAGACTCTAAAGGTTTTATGAAGACAAATGAGTCTATGGCAGTCCACCTATTCTATTTGTATTCAACTTTCTTATGCATAAAATGGGGTAGTAATAATATCTACTTTATGAAATTGTTACAAGAATTGAATTTGGTCATGTATACAAAGTGCTTAGCAGGGAATCTGACACATAGCAAGTGGGGAAAAATATTAACAAACATACACACACAAAAAAAAACCTTTTGAAATGTATTTCTATACTATTACAAAAGATAACTTGCAAAGTTGCTATACCCTTCTATATTTGCTATTTCCATATCTTTAGTTTATAAATGGAATTTTTCCCTCTAGATATAACTACTTAAAATGCTTAAGCACCAGCCTGTGAACCAAAAGATTACTGGTTTGATTTCCAGTCAGTGTACATGCCTGGCTTATAGGCCAGGTCCCCAGTTGGGGGCTTGCAAGAGGCAATCTATTAATGTTTCTCTAACACATGGATGATTCTCTTTCTCCCTTTCTCTATCCCTTCCCCTCTCTCTAGAAATGAATAAAGTATTTTTTAAATTCTTAATAAAATATATTTTTAAGCTTTTAAAAAAGTTTTTAATTCTCACCTAAGAATATGTTTATTTGAGAGAGAGAGAGAGAGAGAGAGGGAGAAAGATATGAGAGAGAAACATGAGCTGGTTGCCTCCTTAAGTGCCCCAATGAGGGTTTAACACACAACCTAGGTATGTGCCCCAACTATGAATCAAATCCACAACCTTTTGGTGTATAGGACAACACTCCAACCAACTGAGTAGCCCAGCCAGGACCTAAGTTTCTTAAAATATTGAATAAGCCTATGCATGAGTGTGAAGAAAACCAGAAAAAGAGAAGCAAAGCAGAAGTAAAAGATGAGGGATGTGAGTGAGCACTAAACCTTCAGGATGCTCCTTAGCAACCATAGTTCTGAAGCCTGGAGCATTAGTGGGGCTGGGATGAAGTCTTGGGCCTTTGTAGAAAGGAGAGCTGGATCAAAGGCCATCCACTTAAAGTCAGGGTTCTGAAGGAAATATACTCTCAGGGACAGGACAAACTAAAAAAAAGTAAGCAGTTGTCAATAGAGTTTTTGGTCTTGGTCTTGGTTCTAGTTGGAGGGTTGTTTTTGTTTTGTGATTGTTATTTTTTGTTTTTTAAATAGTCTTCCCTGATAATTCTATATCACTAAACAAACCTCATATGGGGTTAAGGTCTGATTTACAGTATTTTCATGGCCCTAAATACCGTAAGCCAAAGCCTATAGTTTAAAGTATATGCAAATTTATAATGCCCTGGGTAATGTTAGGAGCAAATATAAAATATCCCTGGAGTGCCCAGATTTTTAAAATTCTCAGAAACATTACTAACAAATATAAGTTCACAATTAAAAAAACAAACAAACAATAAAACCAAAGGAAATAAATCACTATGTGTAAGAGTTGGGAAAAAAGTACAATCATCAACAGAATTAGACCTGTAAAAACTTAAGACAATAGAATTTAACTGTAAAATATGTTAAAATCGTTTAAATAAAATGAAATGAAACAGGTGTAAGATGCTATCAAGATATTAACAGGCAGATTGTTTTAAGAATTAAAGAAAAGTTCTACAAATAAATGATGTAATAGTTTAATTTTAAAATGGTTAAATAGCACACCAGAGATGAGAAATAGAAGGCTTGAAGATGTTGGACAAAGTTACACAGAATGCAAAGAACAAGACAACAAAGAGGTAAAACTTATTGAAAGTAGGTTGAGATTTCCAGTCAAGACGATGGCATCGGTAAACATGGCTTCTCCTCTTCACATAACCACATCAAAATTACAACTGAGGTATAGAACACCCATCACTCAGAACCATCAGAAATCAAGCTGAATGGAAGTCTGACAACCATGGAATTAAAGAAACCACATCCATCCAGACTGGTAGGAGGGGCAGAGACATGGAACAGGTTGATCTCACAACCACGTGTGGCAGGTAAAATTTCAGGAGGGGTATCTTGGGAGCTAAGAGCATGAGCCCCACAGCAGGCTCCCCATCCATGGTTTCAGTGCCAGGAAGATAAATACCCATAATTTTTGGCTGTAAAAACTAGTAGGGATTGAGTTAGTGGAAGAAATTGCTGGAATCCCAAGTAGTTCCTTTTAAAGAACCTGCATACAAACTTATTCAGCTGCACTCCCTCTAAGTTCCGGCGCTAGGGTAGCAGCTTGAAAACCACCAGTGTCACACATTGAGGAACTAAAGTGTCTGGTATCAAGGCAAGAACTGGGGGCTAGTTTTCTCCCAGACAGAAAGGCAGGTAGAACCACAGAGTCAGCAGACAGGTGCCATATCTGAGACTTTATCAACTTTACTAATAGTGTTGACCCAGAGATAACTTGAGACTCCATCCCACCTGATTTACAGCTGTTAACAGAGGCTTTTCCATATGAATAACTGGTCTTGGTTCATGCTTCACAACTTCCTGAATCCTTTCAAACAAGTGTCAGCTGGCCTCAGTGACCCCCAGCTCCAATACCTCTTGCTAAGTGGCCCCAGGCCCGACACTAACAGCAGACCGCTTGCATTTGCAGCTTAGCTTTGCCTGGGAATCTCCAAACCCAGCATAAGTAGCAGTGTCTCAGATTTGCTATAGCTTAGGCAGGGTAGCCCTGGGCAGAATCCTTGCATCTGACTGGCCTGGGTAATCCCTTCCATTAACCTGCTAATAGCTACCAAGTCTCAACAATAAGAGGAGGGTATACTCAGCCCACATAAAGGGTACCCACCTTGGGTGATAAGGGAGGCTGCGTCACTGGATCCTACATTAGGCCTAGCTACTAAGACAGGGAGTCATAACACCTCTACCTAAAACATAGAAACAAACACAGGGAGGCTGCCAAAATAAGATGACAAAGAAACATGGCTCAGGGAGAGGGGAGGAGGATGCAAAGAAGGGGAGCAGTTTAGTCAAGGAACTAGTATGGAAGAACCATGGACAACAAGTGGGATTGACTTTGGGGGAAGTGGGTGGGTGGGGAAGAGGACAGAGGGAGGAAGAAGGAGATGGTTGTAATACAATGGCAATAAAATTAAATTTAAAAAAGAAAGAAACATGGCCCAAATGAAAGAACAGATCAAAACTCCAGAAAAACAACTAAACAAAGTGGAGATAAGCAACCTATCAGATACAGAGTTCAAAACACAGGTTATAAGGATGCTTAAGGAAATTAGTGAGGACCTCAATAGCACAAAAAAGATCCAGTCAGAAATGAAGAATACATCAATCAAAATAAAGAAAAATTTACAGGGAAGCAACAGTAGAGTGAATGAAGCTGAGAGTCAAGTCAATGATTTGGAACATAAGGAAGCAAAAAGAAACCAATTAAAACAGAAAAATGAATCCAAAAATATGAGGATAGCTTCATCAGCCTCTGGGATAACTTCAAGCTTTCCAACCTTTGCATCATAGGGGTGCCAGAAGGAGAAAAGAAAAAGCAAGAAGTTGGAAAACTATTTGAAAATAACAATGAGAGAAAGTTTCCCTAATTTGGTGAAGGAGATGGACATACAAGTCCAGGAAGCAGAGAGTCCCAAAGAAGATGTATGCAAAGAAGCCCACTCCAAAACACCTCATAATTAAAATGCCAAAGGTTAAAGATAAAGAGAGAACCTTTAAAGTGGCAAGAGAAAAGAAGCTAGTTACCTATATGGGGTTCCCATGAGACTGTCAGCTGATTTCTCTAAAGAAACTTTACAGGGGAAAGAAAAGGAAGGGTTTAGTCAAGGAGCTAGTATAAATGAGGCATGGACAACAGCAAGATGGACTGGGGGAGAGGGGTGGGGGTAGGCGAGGCAGGAGAGAGCAAAAGGGGTAAAATTGGAAACAGCTGTAATAGAACAATAAAAAAGAAATACAAAGAAATAAACTTTGCAGGGTAGAAGGAATTGGCAAGAAATATTCAAAGTCATGAAAATCAGGGAGCTATAGCCAAGATTGCCCTACCTGGTAAATATATCATTTAGAATCAAAGAGTAAATAAAGTGATTCCCAGATAAGGTGAAGCTAAAGGAGTTCATCATCACCAAGCCATTATTATATAAAATGTTAAAGAGACTTATTTTTAAAAAAAGATAATAAACTGTGAACAATAAAATGGCAAAAACAAAACAAAACAAAAAAAACCATGTATCTATTAACAATGGGATCTAAAAAACAAAGTAAATAAGAACAGAGACAGAGTCATGGATACAGAGAATGTTTTGATAGTTGCCAGATGGCGGAAAGTTGGGGAGAATGGGTGAAGAGGTGAGGGGGTTAAAAAGTACAAATAAATAATTACAGAATAGCAATGGGGATGTAAGGTACAGTATAGGAAATGAAGTAGCCAAAGACTTATACACATGACCAATGGACATGAACAATGGTGGGGGTATTGCTGAGGAAGCAGGAGGTGCAAGATGGAGGCGGGCAAAGAGGATAAAAATCAGAACAACTGTTAATAGCATAATCAGCCCTGGCTGGCATGACTCAGTAGATCAGAGCCAGCCTGCGAACCCAAAGGTGGCTGGTTCGATTCCAGTCAGGGCACACAACCAGGTTGCAAGCCAGGTCTCCAGCCAGGTCTGTCACTGGAGGCAGGTGAAAGGCAACCACGCATTGATACTTCTCTCCCTTTCTTCCTCCCTCTTTGCCCTTCTCTCTGAAAATAATAAAATCTTTTTAAAATTAAAAAAAAAAATAGTATAATCAATAAAATATAATTTTTTAGAAAAAAGATTAATCACTAGGGAAAAAGTGGAAGGAGAAAAGAGCTCCCAATCAGTTAAAAAATAGTCAACAAATAAATGGAAAAACAAACAAAAATGAAAAGCACAAAATAAAATGGTAGGGATAAAAACACACATGTTAGTATTTATAAAAAGTTTAAATGCATTCGTGGGAATAGTTAACTTTTCAGTAAAATAGCAGAAATTTTCATATAGGGAGTCAGAATTCAGCTATAAGCAAAGAGAAAGAGACACATGGGAACCCCATAAATAAATAAATAAATAAATAAAGGTTGAAAAATAAAAGGATGTAAGTAGTTATAATAAAGTAAATATCAAACAATAGAACATTTGGATAACAACACTAACCTGAGACAGAAGAGAAATTATGGCAAAATACTTTGTTATAATAAAGGTTTCAACTCAAGCCTTGGCTGGTGGCTCCAGTGGGCAGGCACCAGCCTGAGAACCCAAAGGTCACTGGTTTGATTCCCAGTCAGGGCACATAACTAGATTGCAGGCCAGGTCTCCAGCCAGCTCTGTTGCTGGAGGCAGGTGAAAGGCAACCATACATTGATGTTTCTCTCTCTTTCTTCCTCCCTATCTGCCCTTCTTTCTAAAAATAATGAATAAAATCTTTAAAAAGAAAAATTTCAATTCACCAGATGGATTGATTAACAATTCTAAAGTCATTATATTATATAAGCAAAAAAATAAAAATGATAGGAGAAATGAGCAAATTCACCATCACAGATTTTTGACACATCTCTTATGATGGATAGAGGAAACAGACTTTTAATAAATGTTTAAAGATTTTATTTATTCATCCAGAGAAGTGAAGGGAGGGAGAAAGGGGGAGAGAAACATTGATGTGAGAGAGAAACTTCAATTAAATGCCTCTCACTTGCACCCCAACCAGAACGAAACCTGCAACCCATTGCATGAGCCCCAATTAGGAACTGACCTGGCCACCTTTCATTCGCTGGACAATGCCCAACCAATTGAACCCCAGCCATCAGGGCTGAACAAGCAGATTTTTTAAATCAGTAAATATTACTATGAATGTCATGGTTTAACAAGCCTGGTCTAATAGACGTGCATACAACTCTAAAGCCACAATTAGGTAATACCCATATCCCTCCCACAGGGCACATTTCTGGAAACTTGTACATCTTGCATTACTATGTTGCAGCAGAAACACAGCTCTGGCAGGATTCTATGGTTTCTATCAGCTGGCACCGTTACTTCTGCTTTTTTGCCAGTTAAAATGTCATACTAAGCCGTCTAATTCATTCAATGTTTCTCAAACTGTTAGCGTAATAGCTAATCTACTGGGGTCTCTTACGTTCTCACAAGTGCTAAACAACATCTTCCTCTTCCCTTGCTTCCACAAAGCTTTTCAGGGAAAGCTAAAATTGTCCGTTTCAAATAAGTGCCCAGGAAATCCTACCCAGTGTTTGATCCTCTAGATGCTTCTACTTGTCCTTAAAATCACTTACATTCCCTATCCTGCAAGTTCAATGGAAACTAAATTAAGAGATGTTTCTCTGTTTAGTAGTCTACTTTTCACATTGTCCCTAAAAGCTTTAGTAACCACCAAATATGTTTTCCTTTTTAAAAATATCTTTAAATACAGAGTGCATTAAAAACAATTTTGAATGACTCTAAAATTTTGATATAGTACCTGATGCTACAAGGCATAAAAAAGTCCTTCTGTGCCTTGGCCAAGTGGCTCATTTAGTTGGCGTATCATTCCATACACCAAGGGGTTGTGGGTTTGATTCCCAGTCAGGGCGCAAACCCAGGTTACAGGTTCCATTACAGGTTCAATTCTCAGTCAGGGAGAGAACGGGAGGCAACTGATTGATGCTTCTGTCTCACACTGATCTCTCTCTCTCTCTCTCTCTCTCTCTCCCCTTCTAAAATCAATAAACATAGATTCAGGTGAGGATAAAAAAGAACTGTCCTCCTGTCCTCCCAAGGACACCTTCTCCCTATGTGTATGAGGACCATACAGTGTTGAACTGCATCTGAACCCTGTGCTCCTGGAAAGCAGTGACAGTTGAGAACTTCTCTCCCTTGTGTAATTATTTCATATTTAAGAAATGGCAAAATGGCTAAGCAGCTAACCGGCTAACTACAAAAAATCACCATTTCCCTGTGTATTCTGAAATAAAACCCATTTTCACCCTTCCTCAATGAGTCTTGTCTTTTAAAAATACCTCCATCTTCTTTGAAACAGTTATCATTAGTGACTGTCTTTCTATTGCAATAGCCTGGGCAAAATCATCTCCTTAACTATTTGATGCATATAGTCTTTAAGAAAATTGGTGCCATGACTCAGATAGTGCGGGTTCCTGTCTTAGGATTCCATTTTCTCCTGCCAAGAGGTAAGGAGGCATCTTGGAGCTTTTTTTTTTTTCTTTTTTTTTTTTTTGGCATCTTGGAGCTTTTTATGCTCCATTCCTGAGTAGTGATCCAGAGACTGAAATGTGAGCTCAGCTCCTAATTTTGTGTTCTGGACTTTTGTCCAACCATAGCATGATAAAGATTGGATTTAATTCCTTCATATCTGGTGCTGGCCTCTCTTGGTTTCATGGTCTGGTTATTTCATGATTTCTATAAATGTACTAATTGTTAATAGAGATCTTATTTCTTTTGATTGAGAGGCATCAGAGAATCTGATGTTAGTCTTTTCTGTTTAACTTTTTGTCTATTTTTGGTTATAATTAAGAATTTGTAACCAATGAAAACAAAACTCTCTTTAATTTAAACCAATGAGGTTTGTACTTCTATGTTTATGCATGACCCATGACTAAATTGTTTAAAATAAAGCTATTTGTATCTGTTTATATGTTTATATATCTATAATTCAAAGGCCTTATGTCTCATTGTGAAAGTATATCATGTTTTCCTACCCTTCACGGTATTAACACATTAGGTTATAAAATCTCTTAAAGGAGCTTTATTCTCATTGGCTTAGTGGGTCATTAAAAGCATTTATATGAATTGAATATCCCTAAATTCTCAGATAATAAGGGAATTGAACCTCTCAAATATTTTTAATGTTAAAAAAAAGAGGTATCCTTATAGAAATAAACTAAAAAATGTTTAAAGAATTCAAGTTCACATGATTTAAGTAAATTCTTGGCAAGTAAGACTCATTTAATCATTTTGAAGTAATTAAAAACAGCTGTACATTTTCTATTAAATCAGTGGTAAGTATAACATACATATAGACTTTTATTTTACTTGGGTATGCTTTTCCTAAACATACGCAGATTTGCTGATTGGATAAAATAGCATTACTTCTACCAAGTGTTACAAATAATAACAAATGTAAATGTTGAACCAAAACTGAATCACTCTTCTGACAAATGTTATTGCAACAGCTCTGTGGACACTTTACAAAGAAAAGATGGACACTTACCCAAAATGTGGTTCTGACTGGAGTCTGATGATGTCACCCAAACACCAAAAAGGTAGGAAAAAGGATTATTACTCACAGTAGGAGGCTTTCTGGAGAGAGCAGGGCAGGCCTCCCAAACAGGCTTGAAAGGGAACAAGGAAAGGAGACAGCTGGGGGTGTTTATATAAAGTTTGGGTAGATCAGGAGCAAAGTTCCCCATGTGCAAGTGGGGGCTGGTGTGGCTTGAACTTCCCACCAACACCAAAGGAGGAAGCACCAACTTCCCCTAAAGTGGGACAGGAGAGGGAAAAGGGAGGTTTCAATGCTGTCAGCAGTCAGACATCAACACAAGCAGGCTCTTAATTATTAATAGTGTCTACATTTTGTGGTCCATCAAGGTGAGCGTCATTGCCAAGATTTTTAGGTAACTTGAAACTCGTACTGATGTTAAATTAAGTTAATCAATATTGACAGGATGCTGAGATCATTTCTAATAAGATAGACTACCAAACCATTAATTCCTAAGCATAATTTTAATCTTTTATATTTGTGCCCCTAATTTTTATGATATAAAAAAGCATGTTAAACAGCATGTTCATCTTTGCCACTTCGAGAAGGTGCACTGTAAGGGATGTGTTCATGTGGAGAGAATGGGAGTGATTTTGGCCGAAAGGAAGAGCACTAGCTGTTCCCCAATGAGAAGAGGAAAACGCAGGCTGAAATCTGAGTGGACGTAGAATGTTGACAAAGTTTTGCTGAAAGGGAAGTTTTTCTTGTCATGGTCAAGTCTGACATGACAAGAAATTTGATGGGCATATTAGTTTCTCATTGTTGCTGTAATAAACTACCACAAATTTAGGAACTTTAAACAGCCCAAATTGATTGCCTTTCTGTTCAGAAGTCCAACATTTGTCTTGTGGGCTAAAATCAATGTATCTCAGGGCTGCATTCCTGCTGGAGGCTCCAGAAGAGAATCTGTTTTCTTGCCTAGTCCAGCTTGCAAAGGCTGCCTGCATCCCTCGACTGATGGCCTCTTCTGTCTGAACCATCAGTAACCCATTAAGTCGTTCTCACATGCCATCATTTTGACACTGGTTCTTCTGCCTCCGGCTTCCACATTTAAATGATTGTTGTGGTTATCTTGAGTGCATCAGGTAATTCAGGATAATCTTGTTATTTTAAGGTTCACATGATTGGCAACCTTAAATCCATCTGCAATGGAACTCATTCCTCTCACCATATAACACATTCACAGGTTGCAGGGATTAGGAAGCAGACATCTCTGAGGGGCCATTGTTCTGCCAATCACAGTGAGTTTATCAGATTTTCAAAAGGAGGTTTCATGTCAAATATGATACTGGTACAAAAACAGAATTGGATCTTCTCTCTAACAAAGCAGATTGTTTTTCCTGGATTATTGGCCTGCTTGAAGAAGTGGTTATGAAGGGTTATTCTTACTTTCTATGATAAATGCCCAGATCCCTGAGGTTGCCCGGCAGCTGGCCCTTCCCCCAGATTATGAAAAACCCCAGGAGCTGGAGCCCAAGGACTTCATACAAACCTCAAAGGACTAACCAGACCATGCATGGGCCAGATTTTCTCCTGAACCCTTGGGGAGAGCCCTGTTTAGCCACTAAGGAAGTCCCATGAAATGTGTGGTCACACATGTGCGTATAAGAGAAGTAACCACAACTGTGGTCAGCATTACCACAGCATTGTCATTCCAGCTCCCCAGCTCCAAGGAATTCAACAAGGGGTTCTTTTTTTTTTTTTTTTTTTTTAATTTTATTGTTGTTGTATTACATCCATCCCAACAAGGGGTTCTTACATGAGTAAGATTTTCCTTCCCACATTTTGGAACCTACTGATCTAGTTATTCTCAGAATTTAACCCCTGGCTCTTTATTTTAATTCAGTCTTTGATGTTAATATTTCTTTTTTTCATCTAGGCATCCCTCTTCTCAGAAACCTAAAACCGGATCTCAGCACTTTAAAATAGCCAGCCTTTGTCCCCACCATCTATCAGAGTGTTCTGTTGATTTCAGAGGAATAAGGCCAACAGGTGTCCTTAGCGACTATTTCCTGGTCCCCACTTTCCCCCATCTTTGGGAGGCTTCTAATGGTCTCTCAGTTATTGAGCATGAATATGTTCATGATCTTAAACAAATCTGGGGGCTGATAATGTTTAGCTTTGTCTGAGCCCTGTATTCCTGGGAAGCACCAATAGGGTCAAGAAATTCTTCCATCATTTTGGGTTCCAAGAAGTGGTCATCCAGCTAACAGCAAAGAAATCTGCCTTTGAGGATTCAGGAATATGCCGCACATCCACCCTTCCTCAGTGACTTCCTTGTTTTTTTTTTCAGCATTTTATGTTCTCTTCCTCATCTCTGTGTCATTCATTCATGAGCATTCTCTCTGTTGCAAAGACTGAATAAAGCATTTCCTTGGTTGCCTGATACACTGAATCTTTCACAAAATCAAAAAGCCATCTTTATATTATCTATTTCCCAAGCTGACTTGTGCTTCACTTGGAAGACCTACTCTTCAGGAGAATTGTAGGTTGGTTAGTTGCTTAAAATATGGGGGCTGGAGCAAGTCTTAAACTCTGGCTCTGCCACTCATACCATGTGCCCATGGGCAAGGGACTTTATTTTTCTGTGCCGCAGCCTGCTCATCTGTAAATGTGGATGGTGGTGATGATGATGATGATGATGGAACCCACCTCACGAGGTTGTTATGTAAAGAACTCCTAACAAGGGTTTGGTTCATTTATTATTAACACCTGAGTCTCTGCAAGCCCTTATACTCTGATGAGTTTATTTTCTATTCAATAACTGAACTGAAGCTTCATACTCACCTTTTAACCCCAGCACATACCTAAAAGGAGAACAATAAATATTGGATGGATGGAGGGATGAGTGGTTGGATAGAAGAAAAAGAAAACTAAAAATGTAGAGGCAAGTATTATTATAAGCAAAAGATGACTGTTTTTAATCAAATGTAGTATTTCTTTCCATGAAATGAAAATGAATGAACAGGCTGAATTCCAAGCTTTGCCTCAGAGAAGGGTCATTAATGCTCAGAAATTAAGTCAAGTACATTTCACTAAGGGTGTCACTGCTACACGATTAGCTGATAGGATCCAGCATGTTGGACTCAGTGTCCCAGGGTCAAGGCATGTGAGGCAGTAAGACGTAACTTCAATTAATGGCAACTGTCTCTGGTTTCTTTCCTTAGGGAAAGAGAGCATAAATTAAATTCTAGCCAGATTGAAATGCATCACCGTTCAACTGAGTGCAGAAACTTGAATTCACACATTTTGATTTATCACCAAGACAGAAATGCTTTCAACGGAGGATCGCTCTCATTATTCTTCACACCAAATGGAAATACCCAGGCTTATCCAGGCACTAAATGTGGGAAATCTTTTTAAACTTTAAAACAGACAGAACTGTATGTCATCTTAAAAAATTAAGCTGTAATGTGATACGCAGTTTATGTTTTAAAACAGTCAATATTCCAGGCAACCAGCCATAACTCTTACTGTATACTGCCCTCCAGTGGATTCATGACCGACATAACTTCCGAAAAATTTAAACAACTGATTCATTCACAAGCTTTCTTTTAGCAGTGATGTTCCATCTTCAATATGAACTTTAAAAATGCTCTTGGACTTTTTTTCATAAACAGTCTTACAGTCAAATGATCTGATGTTAAGATAAAGCACCAATTCATTTCCCCTAGAACTTGACCTTCCCCCAGTAGCTGCCACGGTGTTGGTTTATTTCTATTTTGGCCCATCTCATTAGGGGTCATGGGCCTACTATTTCTGCTAACTAAATTCACTCCAGGTAAAATTACTTTGTATTTGTTAGAAGAAACTCCAATAGCTCCTTTAAATGCTGCCTTGACACTACTCACCAGCAAACAAGTATCTCTTTTAATTTTACAAAATGAAAGTCACAAATCAATGGTAAAATTTAGACTAAAACTTAGATGTTCTTATTTCCAGTTGATCCTTGGATAGATGAAGTTCTGCTAACAGCCAGATGATTTGACTTGTTCCATTCAGAATTTGGTCTGGTGAAATGTTTCCTAACTTTCGGTGTCTACTCTGTTTCTCACAATCTCTTTAGTATCTGGGCATGGCAACTTTTTCTGTTGTTTTAAAATAGTACCTCCAGGTGGGGCTGTTCCTCATAAAGTAATTATCTTCCTCGTTTTTTCTTTGGTAAACATTATACAGCAAACATTCGACAAAGAAATGGGGATTTAATACCTGAAATTTTTTCAGGGCAGAAATTTACAGTGAATGCTAACTAACTAGAAGATTCTTGCAGGTAACTAATTGGATGGAAAATTAAATGATTGGAGGACATTTCTGGAAGAGAGCTATTATAGTATTTTTTTTTCCTTTTTCCTTTTTTTTTTTTTTTTTTTTGGTCCAGTAAGCATGACTGCAGTTAAGCTCAATTTAGTCCTCCTGAATGTACACAGAAGGGAGTAAATCATTCCATGTAAACTGGCCTTTTCTGGTTGGTAAAAGACCTCTTTAGAAGTGGGGTTTCAATATTGTCCCAGTAGTAATTCCCCGCCAGGTTACTGGACACTAAAAATGTGCCTGCTAGCCAATGAAATTTTCCAATGACACAGCACTTTATTTAAGTCATGCTATTTGAGTTTATTTTGAAAGCACTTTTATATTCTGTTTGCTTATCAAAATAGTTCCTTAATACTTAGAAAAGTGAACAGAGGAACTTACCTGTTTAGCTTATGATAATAACCTTGATTACATTTTGAATAGGCCACAACTGATCTTTAAAATAAATCTCTACAGAATGCTTTAACAAAAAGACTAAATTGATTAAGAGGAGCTCTTGAAAGTGATTGATTAAATTTTAGTCTAGTGTAATTTTTATATATTCAGTATGTATTCACTTATTCACTTTCAGCTCAAAAAATATTCATTGAGCATCTACTATATACCAGAAAGTATGTAATAAATGGAGGATTCAAATAGGAACAAGACAAGGACCTGCTGAGCAAAAGCCCAGCACTTAGTGGAAAAGTCACATAAGTTAATGGATCATTAAAATTCAATAAAGTTAATTGCTGTAATAGAGGCATGTAGAGGTTATTATGAGAACATGTAGGGAACATGTAGGGAACAGGTAGCTCCAAGTAGGGGTGTTTCACAGAAGCAGCATTATTTACATTTTAAAAGCTATGATTTCATTGGCTATACCAGGAGCCAATGAGATTCTCCAAATGTAAACATAGCCAGGCACCAAAAAGGTGGCTTGTGTGGAAAATTGCCAATAGTTCCATTTGGCCTGAGTCAGGGAAGCCCATTGGGGAAGGGCAAGTTTATAAGGCAGACTTGAAGGGGAGGGGGACTTACATGTTTCCACAGGTGTTTTGGAAACAGTTGAAGAATTTTAAGCAGTATAATTGCATGGTCAGATTTTAATTTTAGAAAGTGTACTCTGGTGGAATTAAAATCGTGAAGCACATTTCATTAGCTGTGAGCAAGCCAATTAAGCAGACTGGGGGGGGGAGGGAGGTAATGGTAATTCAAATGTGAGATGATGAGAATTGCAAAGCCAGGAAGGCAATAAATCCAATAAGCCTTATTAAATTTACATTACATTTTTTCCAGGTTTATGAATTCTCTAAAGTGAGTGTATAAGACATCAAATCATTTCTTAGGTGAAAAATGTCATAAAAGTATGATCACAGAAACATGTCCATCTATCATTAATATAAGCAGTTGTTACTCATCTTTGTCCATTTTCCCCCCTCTTTTTCTTAGGGTATTATGTCGTATACCTATTTGGTTCTGTTCATGTCTTTAAATTGTCAAATCTATAATCAGATCTGAGTCTTGTCTCCTTAAGTAGATATCCTACCCTTTCTTAGGTTATTTTAGTCATGTAAAATCATTATCCATGTGCCAAAAGAAATCTCTGATATCAGAATTAGTGGGGAGAAAGAATTGATAGAAAAAAGTGACAACAAATAAGGCTTAGAATAATACTCTGAGCATGTACTAGAACACAACGCACACTCATCCTTACTTAGACAAGAGGTAATCTGAGAAACATTTATAAAAGCACCTCAGTATGGATCAAGCATAAAATGAGCCTAATTCCACCCCTGGCTGGTGGCTCGGTGGATAGGAGCCAACCTGCAAACCCAAAAGTCACCAGTTAGATTCCCAGTCAGGGCACACAACCAGGTTGCAAGCCAGGTCTCCAGCCAGGTCTGTAGCTGGAGGCTACATTGATGTTTTTCTCCCTCTCTGCCTCCCTCCCTTCCCTTCTCTCTAAAAAAAAAAAAAAAAAAAAAAAAAAAAAAAAAAATTTAATGAGCTTAATTTCAATGTTTAGATGAAATTGTATTAGAAGAAATAATCCAAGCTCTTTATGCTTGATACAGAGGCTGAACTCAATGTTAGCATGGCACAATTAAATGAGCGTTTAGTTTACAGGGGGAAAAGGCCAAATTTGGATGAGTCGTTATGACCCAGATGTTCTGGGGTTGCATTCTAGACTGCATGGAGAAAGCTCTGGATGCTAAGTGCTGCTCAGCTACTTGCTGGTAGTGGTGAGTCCTCACACATTACTTAACCTTTGCAGGCCTAGGTTTTCATCTATAATAGGGTTTCACAGTACTATTGACATTGGAGCCAGATAATTCTTTGTCATGGGGAAGAATCTGGAACATAATCCCAGGTGAAAATTGATAGGCAAGTCAAAGCATGTTTTCTCTAGTGTGGGGTAAAGCTCTGGACTGCTCAGCCTTGTTTCCCTGTGGGTGGCTGGTTTTATACACCCCTCCATGTAACAGACATCTTGCACCCAGGCTAAATATTGGCAGAGAAGAGCAATATTTCCCAAAGGCTTATCATGTGCAAAAATGACATTCTGGCTAAAACAAAAGGAATTCACATTACAAAATAAACAACCTGGTTTTTAATCTTAAACGTGTACATTCAAAGCACTTTACCATTTCCTTAAGAATAGGAGGGTGGAATATAAATATTTGTGTAAGGAAGAGTACATTTATTGTTGTCCACAAAAACAAAAGCATAGTCCAAATTCATTTCCCCCTTTCGCTAGAGAAATATAATTTGCAGGCAAATTTAAAGTTACAGTTTGCCTTAGCTTCTACTCATCAATTTTTCTGTATGTTTGTTTGGTTCATTGGTAGATTTTTTTTTTTTTTTTTTTTTTTTTTTT